>OY787629.1:5281518-5645407 GCA_963678935.1 Umbilicus rupestris | reverse complement strand
AATCCTCTATGAGTGTATTCCTTATCATCGACTCTAAATGTCTATAGTTTGGTTTGCTAATGTTAGTGTCCGATCAAGGCTTCCTAACATGTGCGCATGTTCCGATCAAAGTTCATGTGCTATTAATTCTTACACTAGGCTAAACAACTACGAATCCGATCAAGGTAGTAATTGCCTATCCTAGCGCGTTACTCCTAGTTGGCACCGTCAGGCTATTCAACTAGTTTAACAAACAACAACAAGCAACAAGAGTAAGATTGCGGTTCAAGGCTTCCCCTACTCATGTAACAAGCTGCCAGTAATGTGCACAGAATTAATATAAGCAAGCAAGCTATGCATTAGGCGCAAGTCTCAAAGGAAATACTCATAGATTCATGCCCAACCGATACTAAGCGTTTAGCTAGACATGCTAGTGGTAAACATCATAGAAACAGTAAATAATACTAAAGTGTCCAAGAAAACAATAGCAAACAGTGCGTGCAGGTTGCAGTCTTGGCTGGCGCGGTCGGCTGGCGCAGATCCTCTCAACAAGCTCGTGTGTTTTACAGTCCTGCTGCGCAGTGCCTCCTGGGTGTACGAATTGTGAATCCTAAAAATCGTCTCTCATGCTTCCTGTAGTCGATGCACATGCGCCATCCAGTCTTGGGAACTAGCTCGCCCTGCGCATTCTCTTCCACTGTGATTCCTCCCTTCTTAGGCACAACGTGCACTAGACTGACCCATCTGCTGTCCGAGATGGGGTAAATGACCCCTGCGTCAAGCAACTTTAGAATTTCCTTCTGCACTACCTCCATCATATTTGGGTTCAATCTGCGCTGAGCCTCCCTGGATGGTTTGGCACCATCTTCCAATAGAATTCTATGCATGCATACGTTTGGGCTCACTCCACGCAGATCAGCCAGTGTCCATCCTATAGTGCGCTGGTTCCTGCGCAGCACCTACTGTAAACGCACTTCCTGCTCCTCTTCTAATCCTTTCTTTATGATCACTGGCAGGGTGTCCTCATTTCCAAAGAAAATGTATTTGAGGTGCTCTGCCAGTTGCTTCAGCTCGACCTTGGGTGCCTGTTCAATAGAGGGCAAGATTTTATTGGCAGTGCAAATATGAACTATATCGTGTACCTGTCTGAGCTCTGGTTCAGCACTGCTCAGCTCCTCGTCCTGCTCCTCCAATTCTGTCTGTGCCAGTTGCTCTGGTCCTACCGTTGCGCTTGCGCATTGCGCATCTGAGACTAAATCGTCTAAGCTGTCCATTGCGTGCACTGTGGCGTCCTCGTGTGGGTGCTGCATCCACTTGAATATATTGAAATGGATCTATTCGCCATCAACCTCCATGGAGAGTGTGCCCCTCCACACGTCTATCTTCGTGCGCGCAGTCATCAGGAAAGGTCTGCCCAGTAGGATCTGCGCACTGCTGGTGCTTGATTCACCCTCCATTTCTAGTACATAAAAATCTGCTGGGAACACCAGCTCTCCTACTCACAGAAGAACATCCTCTATCATGCCTGCAGGTTGTTTGCACGACCGATCTGCTAGCTGAATAGTGAGACCTGCAGGCTTTAGTGGTCCAAGGCGCAATGTCGCATATAGGGAATAAGGTAACAAATTGATGGATGCGCCTAAATCAATCATGCAATTGCTTACTGTGGTCTTACCTAAAGTGCAAGGGATAGTGAACGTACCTGGGTCTCGGTACTTAGGTGGTACCTTATGTTGCACGATCGCTGAGGCCTGCGCATTTAGCATTACCTGTGCGCATTCGCCTTTCCTCCTCTTGTTTGTGCACAGCTCCTTTAAAAACTTGGCGTACCTGGGAATCTGCCGAACTGCTTCGATAAGGGGAATGTTGATTTCCACCTTGCTGAATAACTCGTATAGCTCTTTGTCCAGCGCCTCCTTTCTAGCCGATGGTGCCTGCACAGGAAAAGGTGCAGGTATATTAGTACGATTCGTGCCCTTGTCGTTTATTTGTGTTATACCTGGTGCCTCGCCCTGCTGGCTTGTGGCTGGCACTTCTGGTTGCGCATTCTATTCTGCTGGATCCGGGACTTGCGCAGCTGGTTGCGCGGGCGCCTTCGTGGTCTGCTCTGCTCCTATCGTGCGCCCAGTCCTCAGTGTTACTGCATTGACTCCTCCTTTGGGGTTCTGAATCACTTGCGAAGGCAGGTTGCCATCGCTCTTTTTCAACTCATACACCGTAGTAGCGATCTGTGATAGCTGCTTTTCAATGGACTCGAACCTCTTGTCATACTTCTCGTCATTCTTGCGCACTGTGTCTGCTAGCTGCCCCACGATATCTTCCAAAGATCGCCTCGGTTGCTGGTTGTTATGCGCTGGTGCGTCAGTGCAGCGATGCGGTGGATTGTAGGGCGCAGCGTGTTGCGTCTGCTGTGGTGCGCGCTGATCTGTGGACTGCCTCTGGAAATTATTTTCCTCCTTCCATCTGAATCCATTTGCTGCCAGTCCAAAGCGCGGCTGATTCTGTCTTTGTGGTCCTCTGTTATCCCATCCTCCAAGGGCATTGACATCTCCAGATTCCTCGAAAAGTGTGGGACATTCATCAGTTTTGTGCTCGGTTGACCTGCAGAATTCACATACCTTTGGCGCAACTGGTTGTGCGCTTTGCGCACTCATTAACTTCTGCAGCATGGCCTTCATTTCCTTGATCTCAGCGCTTGTTTCTACCTGATGCACAGAACGAGTACGACTATTTTCAAGTGTTAGCTGATGTCTTACCTGACCAGCAGAGTCTTCTATCAGCTGCCACGCGTCTTCTGGATACATGTTGCAAATGTCGCCTCCTGCGCATGCGTTCAATAACCTCAGCTCCATGGGTAGCAATCCATTCAGGAAGTTCTCTATCAGCACATTCTGGGGCAGGCCATGATTGTAGCAGTTGGCCTCTAGCTCCCTGAAACGCTCGTAATACTCTGATAGTGACTCTTCTGCGCTCTGCCTTGGCGCGGCCAGTTCCCTCCTGAGTAGCGCGATCTTTGCTGCGGGATAGAATTTGTCCAGGAACTTCTTCTGCAGCTTCTCCCATGTGTGAATTGATCCGGCTGGTAAGTTCATCAACCAATGTCTGGCTGTATCACACAGTGAAAATGGGAATGCCTTCATCTTCAGCGCCTCATCGCTCTCCCCTTCGGTCTTCATGTTCTCGCATATGACTAGGAATTCTCGCACATGCTTGACTGGATTTTCGTTGTTCATCCCGTGGAACTTGGGCATGTGATGGATGAGCGAGCTCCTTAGCTCAAAATGACCGTCTGGTGGAAGCACGATGCACCATGGCTGGTTAACAGTGATAGGGGCTGACATCTCGCGCACTGTTCTGCGTCGCGCAGCTTGTCGCGCGGGTGGAGCATTATACAATTCAGCGGCCATCCTTGCTTCAACCTCGCGCTGCACTTCCTCTTTGAACAGGGCTGCGCGGTTATGTGCCCTTGCTTCCTCTGGGGTTCTGTCCCCTAAGTTGTCTCCAACGACACTGTTATCCTCCATAACCTGTTCTAAATCTCAAAGAAAACGAAATTAAAAGATAACTAATGCTGCTGCGTCTGTCAGTGCGCAACTAGAATCTACGCAGCGCAACTGTTTCAAGGTTGCGCAGGCTAATGGTGATTGCGCGCTGTCAGAAACAACAACGAGAAAACAAAACAAACTGAAAATAACTAGTTACTAAAAAAGGAAAAAACGTAAACTAGCTAGAACTTAGCTGTGCTGCTCCCCGGCAATGGCGCCAAAATTTGATCGCGCGTCGTTGTGCGCGTCAAATATAATCCTTCCTCTTCCACTAGTACAGCGGTTAAGTAAGGGTCGATCTCCACAGGGAGCAAGTAGTTCAGTTTTAGCCAGTAACCTACACTTATGAAATTGGAGGGTGTAAGTGATTGGGGTTGCGCGATGCGCAAGTAATAGTGGTATTGTAACGCAGGAATTTTGCACTAGACGTGCGCAGGTAATAGAGATTAAGTACTATGACTATGAGAAGTATTGGCGCAGACAATCCTCTATGAGTGTATTCCTTATCATCGACTCTAAATGTCTATAGTTTGGTTTGCTAATGTTAGTGTCCGATCAAGGCTTCCTAACATGTGCGGATGTTCCGATCAAAGTTCATGTGCTATTAATTCTTACACTAAGCTAAACAACTACGAATCCGATCAAGGTAGTAATTGCCTATCCTAGCGCGTTACTCCTAGTTGGCACCGTCAGGCTATTCAACTAGTTTAACAAACAACAACAAGCAACAAGAGTAAGATTGCGGTTCAAGGCTTCCCCTACTCATGTAACAAGCTGCCAGTAATGTGCACAGAATTAATATAAGCAAGCAAGCTATGCATTAGGCGCAAGTCTCAAAGGAAATACTCATAGATTCATGCCCAACCGATACTAAGCGTTTAGCTAGACATGCTAGTGGTAAACATCATAGAAACAGTAAATAATACTAAAGTGTCCAAGAAAACAATAGCAAACAGTGCGTGCAGGTTGCAGTCTTGGCTGGCGCGGTCGGCTGGCGCAGATCCTCTCAACAAGCTCGTGTGTTTTCCAGTCCTGCTGCGCAGTGCCTCCTGGGTGTACGAATTGTGAATCCTAAAAATCGTCTCTCAACCCTAGCCTCCTTCTCTTCTTTATATACTGCTCAGAGGCTCATCCTTGGCAACTTCCAAATCTGGTCGTGTCAGGATTTGGAAACACCACCATCTGTGCCTGGCGCATGGCATCTGCTTAGCGCAAGAGGTTAGCGCACCGTGGTCGACTCTGCCAATTCTTCTGTTTGCGCCGCTAGCTCCGCAGGCTGTGTGATGCGCGTCCTAAACGCTGCCTGTTAGCGCATATCCGACTTAGGCCCTTGTTTTGCCCCGAAATACAAAAACACTGGAAACCAGTAATCTTGTACACAAAATAATGCAAACAAGCATAGGGTTATGATCTAAATAATGCGTATAAATAGGCTCTATCAAGCGTCCACCATAACCGGGTCTGCATTTGTCATATCCACATGTGCTTTCCCTTAAACAGCTTGTAGTCTACTAAAAACTCCATGGGTTCTTCAGATAACCCTTCTGGAAGTGCCTTGAGCTCCGGGTGCTTTTTGGTGTATATGAGAGAGGAGAATACTATTCCTTGACTGGATTTGGCTGATTTGGTGTGCGCTGCGATTTGTGAGAAGATAACCTTTCCTATGTTAACCTTGACCCTCTGGTCTATATCAAATAGTAGCTCTCCCACCACCTTGACAACCTTGCCTCTGTGGGAGTTCAAGATCCAATTCTTCATCGCAAAATTGTACATGAGGGAGTACTTCATGGTTAGGTCAGTTGTAGCTAGATTGTCAGTAACTCGGGTTGTGCACAGATCACCAGTCAAGGTCGCAGCCACCACATCAAGATTTGCCTCAGCAGGAACTCTAGTATCTCCGCCTATTCCTAGATACTTATTTAATCACCTGGCGTGATCACCCCCTTCCTTTTTCTCACATAACAATCATCATACTTCGTAAATCCTCAACTCCAAATCTTTCGGGCAGGTTTGGTATAACCTCCCTAACCAACTGAGCACTATACTTCTTTGATATAGTAAGAGACTTGAGTAAGTTTAACTCTTTGTGTAGTTGAATGATCTCTGGCACTTTAAATTCGCTGAGCTCCAACACCCTTTCATGTATAATGGCTTGCTTCGGTACATGCTCCCAATTTGTTTTTGACACCTCCATGTGTCTGAACCATATGCAGTGTCGGATGACCCCGGGCACATCTTTTGGCCTTCTCTTGGCACTCTTGGAATATGCCTTTGACAATTCAGCTTTTCTCTTCTACGTCTCCGCAGGTGCAGGCACTGGGGCCACTCTACAGTCATCATCTCCAGACTCATACTCAAACTCCTCACTAGCTTCAACGGTTGCTTCAGCTTTCACTAAGGCTGAAATCTTCGGAGCGTCTCTGAGATACAGATTTGTGTACAAGCGGTTGCTGTAGCACACTCTTGTACAGGCAGATCTTGTGCAGCAAGATAAAACAATGAACAATAATTCGATCACCCATTTCGGCCAAGTGCCTACCTCTGGAAAAGACTGAAACTCAGTCTTTTAATCTACTAAGCTCAAGATCTGTTGTATACACGGTTCGACTCCACACAACCTATGCTACTCAACCTTAGCTAGTACCTCGATCACAATCAGAACAAGCTCTGACTTGTGTCTCAACCACCTACACTTGTATCAAATCAGAATAGCTACTGACCCGACTAACTCAGCTTATTCTAATTAACACAAAATCTCTGTAGGGTTGCTATAGCACCTTCTGTAGCACACAGCTGGTGCAGGTATTGTCAGAGTAGCTCCAAAGCCTTTCGCCGAGCAGTGGCAATTCTTTCACGAGTGCTGCACACTCTGGAATGCTCCCCCTCACTTAGTGACCTCCTGTCACTAGAGAGACCAAGCTACATGCCAATTGCTCGAGTTCCTCCACTCGTCAATTCCTCTGCGGCCTGACTTGATCAGCCAACAAGCACTCGCTGCTCTGAATTGGCTTCCCCGATCAAGCACTGATCAGACTCTGCAAGCCTCGATCGCACTCAGCTTCAATCACCTCACCTCTGTGCTCACGCTCTACTCTCGATGATGGTCAAAGCTCTACTCGCACACAATCTCCCTCAGTTGATGCTCTGTGTATGCTCTCTGTGTTTATCCTTCAGCTTCGATGCCCTTGAACCTCTGTCCAGCTTCCTTTAATTAGGAACTACCAATTCCATCAATATCAGTTTTAGGAAATTCCTCCAAGCAACAATTCCTCCTAATTTATAGGAGATTTGATTTGATTTTGATGATGTTGTGTGGCAATCTTTGACAAAACCAGCTCACGCGAAGAAATAGCAGACCTGCAGAGACTGTATGTTAATTAGAATAGGCTCGGATTCGTCAAGTCAGTAGCTGTTCTAGATTAATACCAGTGTAGGTAGTTGTGACACAAGTCAGAGCCTGTTCTGATTGTGGTCGAAGTACTAGCTATGGTCGAGTAGCATAGGTTGCGTGTTGATGAGCCGTGTTTTACGAGAAAACCTTGAGCTTAGTGGATTCAAGGACTGAGTTCAGTCCTTCCCTGAGGTAGACACTTGGCCGAAATGGGTGAACAAACCATTGTCCCTTGTTCTATCTTGCTGCATCAGATTTGGGTGTTCAAGGGTGTGCTGTAGCAACTTCTTGTACACAAATCTGCAACTCAGAGACGCTACGGAAATTTTAATTGGTATCAGAGCGGGAACTCAACATACAGAGTAGAGATCCTGAGCATCTAAGCAAGGTACAGTGAAGGAAGGACAGAGGACGAGCCGTCCACCATTGTTGGAAGAAAGCAACTATGGATATTGGAAGGCTAGGATGAAGGAATTCCTCAAAGTCATAGATGAGAGAACTTGGAGAGCAGTTGTGGCTGAATGGTCTCCTCCCATTACCATGGATGAAAGGGAAATTACCAGGGTGAAGCCTGAAGAATAATGGACTGATGAAGAGGAAGCTACAGCAACCGGTAATTCAAAGGCATTGAATGCTATTTTTGCTGCAGTAGATGCTAACAATTTCAGGTTGATCTCTAACTGCGACATTGCCAAACAAGTCTAGGAGATCTTGCAAATTGCCCATGAAGGAACCGACAAAGTGAGGATGTCCAGATTACATATCATAACTACTCAGTTTGAGAATCTGAAGATGCAAGAAGAACCTGTCAAAAGAAGCTCATGCTCTTGGAGAACCTTTTCCTGAGGAGAAGCTAATAGGAAAGTTCTCAAATCCTTGCCCATCAGATTTGACATGAAGCTAACAGCTATTGAAGAAGCTCAGAATGTCAGACATATGAGGCTGGAGAAGTTGATCGGATCCCTCAAACAATTTGAAATGAAGCTGGTCAAAGAAGAGCCCTCCCCTAAAGACAAGAATGTAGGACTGAAAGCTGAAACAGAAGAAAAGAAGTCTGTACCTGAAAATCAACTGAGTCTACTAGTTAAAAATCTCGAGAAGCTCTTGAAGAACATGGAAACAAAATCTGAGCGAGGCTCATCCTCTCGAAGGCAACCCAGAAGGGGTGGAGGAAATCAGAGGCGGGGAAAAGAGCCTGATCAGAATGAAGATGAGAAGAAAGAAAAGAGAAAGGGGGTTCAGTGCTGGAACTGTGAAGGATATGAACACCTTGAGGCTGACTGCCTGAACAAACCCTTCAAAAACTCTGAGAAAAAGGATAACCAATCTCTGGCTGCTAAGTAGAGTGACTCTGAGGAAAGTGAAGAAGAAAACTTTACTATGGGATTGAGATGTCAGATAGTGAAGACGAGGATGACTCAACCGACAAACTGATAGATAAACTGGGAGATATTCTAAAACAGTGTGAGGAAGCTCTGCAAGTGAATCGAACATTGAGTGACAAAATCAATCAACTTGAAGAAGAGCAGGAAGAGTTACTTAAGAAAATATCTTCATTCAGTAGACAAGTCATCTTGCTAAAGAGAGGAGATTCAGGTAGCAAAAGCACTGATACCAGTGCCCCTCTAGCGTCAGTAAAGGCAGCCGAAACTCAGAAAAACATTCTGCATGAAATTCTCTCATATCAAAGATTTGGAAGAGAAAGAATGGGGCTTGGATATACCGGTGAAGAAAGTACTGAAGGAACAGTCTTTGTAAAAGCCTTTGATACACTGATCGATAACAATGAGAAATTGGTTTCTTGCCCAAATCCTGCAGAAGAAGACAAAGTCAGATATCTGAACAAGAGGCTGCTACAGCAACCGCTGTATCATCCCTCTATAGCAAAACGAGAGTCTCAGAATTGAAGGTGGTTAAGCACGCATACCTGTGGTCAAGAGAAATGGAGTCAATGGAAACTTCCGAGTCTGAAGAAACAGCAGACATCCCGAAAAGCTACCAAAGTTGGAAAGAAGGGGAGGAAACCAAAGACCAACACACATTGTGATAAACTCTTCAGCTCGGCTAAACCAGTGAGTATTCATCAATGGTCAGAACCTCAATGGAGAGTTCACAAAAGTGGATGAACCAATGCACTGGAATGGAACAATCAAAAGGGAGACACGGAAAACGCAGGTGTGGAGACCTAAATATGACAAACTGAAAGATAGAAGATATGAATGTCAGAAGCAGTAGAAATGGAAACCAACCCAAGTATGGGTGAAAAGACAATCATCTGAGCCTCACGAGGATTCTCCCCACAAAGAAGATAGCTCGAGTGAATAAGGGAACCAGCCCCTAATTGCTATAGGAGGAGTGTGGTTCAGAAACAAGGCTATTTTTCAATCATGGTGCACTGTGGAGAGGAAGCATATTGTCCCAGAGAAGAGACTGGACCTTGATAAATACAAGTCTGCAGCAATCATCCAGATCCCAACTGAGGTAAATCTGCTAAGGTCCCTGACTTACCCTTGCAGATACAATATTTCGTTAGTTAGGGAGTTTATTGTCAATATGGAAGAGAAGTTTGGTGTTGAAGAAGGAGGTTCGTATGGGACGAGTTGGGTACTCGGTAAGAAGGTAGTAATTACCCCTGAGAAGATTGATGCCTTTCTAGGAATAGACAGTGAAGCTAGGGAGCCATCTAGTGTGAATAGGGAGCTTGTAGCCAAGGTTCTCACTAGAGGAGTTTGTCTGTCCTGGGGAGGACCAAATCTTAGTGATGTTGAACTCACATCTATAAATGCTCTGCTGTACAATCTGGGCATAAGAAACTGGATTCCCAGCTCTCATAGGGGAAAGGTTAGCAGACCCTTCGCCAACCTCCTTCACTCCATTGGAAAACGAAGAAAAGTCAGCTTGGGAAGCGTGATGTTCCCCCAGATAGCTGCTCATTCTGGCAGTACTTCCTCGAGCAAACCTATTGTGCTCTCGTCCCTCATATATGGGATGTTGGTCTCTCAGCATTCGGAGTTGGGAGAAATTTCTAATGGAATGTCTAAAGAACTGCAAGTCTTTCTTGTTGATCACAAGCTATTCAAAGGAAGACATGCGGTTGACATTGCTCAAGAAGACCCGCTTCTGGTTGCCCCTTCTGATCCATCCTCTCATGTGGAAGCTCTTCCCCCTGCCCCAGCAATCCAAGCAGCTCTCCATGCAAGGATTGTGAGCCACCTGAAGTCAGAGCTGTACATGCTGGACTCTGAAGTCAAGAGGGATGCCAGACGTGCCCAAATCAGAAGCCTGCTCAAGGACTTGGAATATCTGGAGGAGCAAGGGCCTGCTCAAGGGACGTAAGCATTTGTGTCAAAAAGGGGGAGAGTAAATGAAGGCCAGCCACTCCAGATGAACTCTCTTGTTTTTATTGAAGCCCTGCGTGGCTATGCTAAAACCAAGGCCGAGTGTCGCCACAACTTTTACTCTAAATCTATTGTTAAGTAGTTTTAATATTTGTTTTCCGTGGAAGACTTCATCTATGGCCAAGGGGTTTTGTCAAAATGCCAAGGGGGAGATTGATGATGCTGTGTGGCAGTCTTTGACAAAACCAGCTCACGCGAACAAGCTCTTGCAGTAGCAGTTCCTGGAGCACGGAGCTATAGCAGAAGTTCAGAGCCCATTCGGAGTTTGCATTCAACGGACCGTATTGAAGAGCAGTGCTCTGCGGGGAGCTTCTAAATATTCAATAAAGAATATCCCAGTGAAGATTCTCGTGCCCAAGTAAAGATTTGTTTGTGGGAGATTTGATTTTCGAAATCAAATCTAATCTCTTACAAACTAGGAGATAATGTTCCTTAAGAGAACTTCCAAAAAGCGGAAACCTATGCAAGGCTGGGCAAGTATGTAAAGGAGGCTGAGCAGAGCGTCCTGATCATCGAAGCTGAGAATATACAGAGAGAGCATACGCAGAATACCAGAGAGTGGAATTCAAGTGTGAGAAGAGCTTCGACCATCACCGAGAGCACTGCAGGCGCGTGGAGCTGTGTGATTGAACCGAGGGTGATCGAGACTTGTAGAGTCTGATCATTTCTTGATCTGGGAAGCCAATTCAGAGCATCGAAGTGCTTGTTGGTAGATCAAGGAAGGTTGTGAAGCAATTGTCGAGTGAAGGTACTCGGACAATTTGCTGAAGACTGTGTCTCGCTAGTGGCAAGAGGTCACTGAGTGAGGGGGAGTATTCCAGAGTGTGCAGTGCTCATGGAATCGGCTCAGCTGAAGGCTTGGAGTGAGGCGGACAAATTGTGCATCAGCTGTGTGCTACAGCAGGTGCTATACAGACCTGCAGAGACTGTGTGTTAATTAGAATAGGCTGGGATTCGTCGAGTCAGTAGCTGTTCTAGATTAATACCAGTGTAAGTAGTTGTGACACAAGTCACAGCCTGTTCTGATTTTGGTCTAAGTCCTAGCTAAGGTTGAGTAGCATAGGTTGCGTGTTGACGAACCATGTTGTACGAGAGAACCTTGAGCTTAGTGGATTAAAGTGCTGAGTTTAGTCCTTCCCAGAGGTAAGCACTTGGGCGAACTGGGTGAACAAACCATTGCCCCTTGTTCTAGCTTGCTGCATCAGATTTGGGTGTTCAAGGGTGTGCTGTAGCAACTCCTTGTACACAAATCTGCATCTCAGAAATGCTGCGGAAATTTCAGATTTGAAAATCAAATCTTCCACAATTATATCTTCACTCTGGGAATGGGATCTTCACTGGAATATTCTTTCTAAATATTTGGAAGCTCCCCGATGCTCTTCGTTGAACTGTCAAGCGCTTTCTCTGAAGAGCCGAACTTCTGCCGTTGAACAGTTGCTACAGCTTCCGCTATACCAGCAGCTTGTTCACTGGGCTTGTTCACGAGTGCTGGTTTTGTCAAATGAATGCCATTATGCATTATTAATCTCCCCCTTGGCATTTTGACAAAACCCCTTTCATAGATGATTTGATGTTTCGATTGATCCTCCTCCGGTCCTCTGCTCCTTCTGCCCCCCCCCCCCCACTCCCATTTTCGTCCTCCCCCTTTTCGCAACATATGCCAAGGGGAAGGGGACTGGGACTGGCTTACGGCGCCAATTGGCAGAAATCCAGAGTGGATCTCAGGGCTTCGAATCTGGTTGCATCCAAAGGTTTGGTGAAGATGTCTGCAAGTTGTTTGTCGGTCACAATGTGCTGAAGAGCGATGATCTTCTTTTCTACCAGATCTCTGATGAAGTGATGCCGAATATCAATGTGTTTGGTTCTGCTGTGCTGAACTGGGTTCTTTGAGATGCTGATCCCACTCATGTTGTCACAGTAGAGGACCATTTCACCTTGATTGAGTCCATACTCAGCCAACATCTGCTTCATGCAAACCATCTGTGCACAGCAGCTTCCGGCTGTAATGTATTTTGCCTCAGCCGTGGACAGGGAGATGCTGTTCTGTTTTCTGCTAAACTAGGATACCAGGTTGTTTCCCAGGAAGAAGCAACCTTCAGAGGTGCTCTTCCTATCCTCAGCACAACCTGCCCAGCCTGCGTCACTGTATCCTACCAGATTGGCATTTGTATCCTTAGTATACCACAAGTCATAGTTGACAGTACCTCCAACATACCGAATGATCCTTTTAACCAGTTGCATGTGACTCTCTTTTGGACAGGCTTGAAATCTTGCACATACTCCTACTGCAAAGGAGATGTCGGGACGACTAGCAGTCAGATACAGCAGGCTACCAATCATACTTCTGTAGATAGCCTGATTTACTTCCACCCCGGTTTCAACTTTGACAGCTTTGATATGAGTGGAAATTGGTGTTAGTTTGTGACTGGCATTATCTAGCTGGAATTTCTTCACCAGGTTCTTGCTATATTTGCTTTGTGCATCAAAGATTCCATCCTCTTTCTGGGAGATTTCTGACGTTGGCGTTTTAGGCAAGCAAAATGAAGTGCTATTCTAGTCACGCAAATATCAAACAATATTTATAACCGAGTGACCTCGGATCGAACCCAAGGGAAAAGCTTAGACTAATTGACAACTAATCAATGCTACTAATGTAAGTCTACGGTTTTGGGGGGGGGGGGGGGGGGGGGGTTTGTCCTCCTATAGAGGTATCTCTAGCAAGCACTAAAGACAAATGATATTCTTGAGTTCTACTTAATGAATAAAAAGGGTGACTAGTGATCGCGCGTCGTTGTGCGCGTCAAATATAATTCCTTCCTCTCCCACTAGTACAGCGGTTAAGTAAGGGTCGATCTCCACAGGGAGCAAGCAGTGAGTCTTAGCCAGTAACCTACACTTAAGAAAACGGGGGTTTCGTGAGCGATTGGGGGTTTTGCGCGATGCGCGAGTAACAGCAAATATCGTAACGCGGGAAATTGCACTAGACGTGCGCAAGCAGTAGAGATGAAGTACTATATTTATGAGAAGTATTGGGCAGACAATCCTCTGTGAATGCATTCCTTATCATCGACTCTAAACGTCTATAGCTTGTGTCTTACTTGGGTTAGTGTCCGGTAAAGGCTTCCTAACACATGCGCATGTTCCGTTCAAAGTTCATGTGCTATTAATCCTTAGAACTAGGTTAAACAGCTGCGAATCCTGTCACAGTAGCAGCTGCCTACCCTAACTCGTCACTCCTAATTGTCACGGTAAGTTTGCGGTTCAAGGCTTCCCCTACGCATGCAACTAGTTTAACATGTGACAAGCGAGCAACACGAGTAAGATTGCGGTTCAAGGCTTCCCCTACTTATGCAACTAACTGTCTCAGTACGCGCAGGATTAATACAAATAAATAAACTATGCATTAAGCTCAAGTCTCAAAGGAATACATCACAGATTCATGCCCGACCAACACTAAGTGTTTAGCTAGACATGCTAGTGGTAAACATAATAAAATAGTAAGGTAACATCTAATGTATCAGAGAAAACGGTAGCAAACAGAGCGTGCAGTGTGTCTTCTCGGCTGGCGCAGTCGGCTGGCGCAAATCCTCTCAACAGGTCCGTGTGTTTTCCAGTCCTGCTGCACAGTGCCTCCTTGCGTCCTCTGGTGCCTCTGGAACAGCAGTCTTTTCCTCTCTCTTTGAAACCCTAGAATCTCTTTCTTCTTATACTGCTCAGGAGGTTCATCTTTTGGCAGCTTCCAAATCTGGTCACTGGGATTTTGCGCTTGGCGCATAGCATTGGTCGGCGCAATCGGGTAGCGCACCTCTGCTGTCTTTCGCCATCTCTTCTTTTGTTTGCGCCGCTAGCTCCACAGGCTGATCTTTCACTCCTAGAACGCTGCCTGTTAGCGCGTATCCGACTCAGGGGCTCGTTCTGACCTGATATACAAAAATAGTGGAAACGAGTAATCTTGCCCATAAAATATTGCAAATAAGCAAGGGGTTATGATCTAAATAACGTGTATAACTAGGCTCTATCAAACCCCCCACACTTACCCCTTGTTCGTCCCGAACAAGTACTGAAACGCGGATACAATTACCTTTTCTGGAGACTAGCGCACAGCCTTGCATTCTGGCGCAAGATGCACAGTTGCTCAACTTGTGCTGCTCCATCACCTGCGCACAACTGCACTCAATAGTTCTAGTATAATAATTCCGAAAATTCATTACCTCTCAGCCAGGATGAAGATCTTTGGATGACTGGGAGATAGCTCTTCTTAGGCTCCTGGTTGTCAGCTTCCGCTCCGAAGATAGGTATATGGTTTCTTGCGCGAGCTTCTTCCAGTGCGTGATTCGTTCGCACACTTCCTGGGAACCTGAGCCTTTGATGATATCCTTGTGGTCTTGCGCACGCAGGTACTAAGTAGTGCGCATGCTGATTCTTTGTAACGCAAATCATCTGCTTCTGCTGGTATTTTTTCTTTTGTACAGCTTCCTTTCCAATTTTTTTTTATTTTATTCCCAGAACAGTTCCAATCTCAGCCTTCGGATAGCAGCTATGGAACTCGTTCCGCTCTCCCTCCTTGGTCTGTCTGCGCCGGTCAGCGCACGCGTTTACATCCGCGCCCGCTTTCCTTAGCTTGATTTCCAGAGAGAAGGTGGTCTGTTTTCCCACCTCGCCACGCTTGGGTATTTTGCCTTTTTGCATCTGCGTGACTGAGCGCGCTCTGTTGTTCCGAAGGTTGCGAAGCACCGGCCTCCACTAGCGCACTTGACCATATACCTCGCCTTCGAAGCAGAAGCGACTAACCGCCTCTCTGGAGCATTTCTATCAACTCCACATCCCCTGTATATCCCAACTAACAGGAGCAGAAAAAACGAAAAAATTATGCTAAAACAGTAGATAGCAGTGCACACAATACGGATAGCGCAAAACAAGCTAGAGCGCATGCGCAACCTGCACCTTAGCGCACTACTGCTACTAATTCTCTTCAACTTAAACTAAGCTATACTAAAAAATGCTCAGAAACATAAAATGTAAGAGTAACGCCCCCCCCCCCCCACACTTGAACAGAGACGTGTCCCCACGACTCAAGCTCAAGCGCACGGAGGCGGCGCACATGCATGCAATGCAACGACAATAAAGAACATAAGAGTAAACACGAATAGTCACACAAAATATAGCAAGGGGTTCACAGAATGTAGGGCTCAAATATTCAGCGCACAAAGTAGTCACTAGACGCAGCAATTAATAAAAGACACCACCCTAAAGTAAAAGCACTGCGCCTGCCTTTGGCCTGAGAAGTCCTCCGAGCTAGATGCAGCCTCTGAATCCTGCGCTACAGCCTCTGAAGAATCAGTCGTGGAGGCGGTGCTGGAGGATGGGGGTACAATGGTGAGGGGGTCAGGCTGCTCGTCCTCGGAGAGTGACTCCCATAAGGAATCGGAGTTGACGCTGGGAAAGTTAATTGGGGACTCCGGAACAGAAGGCCGGGCAGGGGAAACGGCTGGTGGTGGTACTGGGTCTGGGACAGGGGTGGGCTCTGCTACTGGGGCTGCTGGTGCGGGCGTAGGCTCTGCTGGGGCTGGGGTTGGAGCTGGTGCTGGAGCTGGAGCTGCTGAAGTTTCTGGGGTACGGGTAGGAGGTGGATGGTGCAGGCTGAGGAGGGGGGGAATTGCGTCTCCAAATTTCCACCCGGATGGTGGACTCATACTTAAATCCGCCCCCTCTGGCGCTAAGTATTCGAGCACGCGCATGACGTTGAACAACATGCGCTGCTCGGCAGTGGCCTCCTCAGGCGCCGCCTCAGTCTCAGTCCTTGGGCGCTTGGCAGGTGCACGCGGGGGAGAGTCCTCTATGGAAATGGTTACTGGCTCCCCTTGTGGTGCACGGGCCCTCTGTTGTGCTCCAGCCTGCGCCCGAGTCCTTGGGCGCCTGACTAGAGGCACCTCTGGTTCTAGGGCCTCCTCCATCTCATCGTCTGCTGCTGCGGCTGCTGCAGCTGCTGCTGCGCCTGCAGCTGCGCCCTGCGCACTGCTCTCCGCCCTGGCCCGCGCACTGCTCTCTACTCTGGCCCGCGGTGGTCTGGCTGGCTGCAGATGGTAGCACCACTCTAGTGTGCCATCGTCCCGAACGGCTACCGCCCTGATTTGCAGCATGTGAGCGCGGTCCAGAGGTATAGGCTGCACCAAGGTGTGCTCGGGCACCTCGGGCTCTCCATGTAAGCTCCGCAGCAAGTGCGTGATAAGCCCTCCACACGTCAGCGGCCCTCTCATGCTGACTCGGCTCCAATGGTGCACCATGTTCAGGATGAACAGCACCTTCCGCTCATAATAAAGCCCCGTCAAAATCTCCATATCCAGGAGGCTGATCTTTGGTGCGCCATTGAAACGGCCAATGATTGCGTAGGCCACGATGCGCCATAAGTAGAACAGCCACGGGTCGCGCAGCTCTCGGCCCCTGCTGCGCCCCGCGGCGAACGCTGGCCCTGTTGCCATGTCCCTCCAAGCCTCCTGGTTAGGGTGCGTGTCTAACTCCTCCTCACGCACCTTGGCGCACCCAAATGCGCGCCTCAGCCTCCTTTCCGAGGCTATGAACCAGACACCCCTGTGTCTATATCTAATCTCCCTGTCTCCCGCCTCCATAGATGCCAGGAACTCACACGTGTCCTCCTGGTCTGATGCGCTGCGGAGGTCCATTAGCGCCTCCCAGCCGGCAATCGCTAGCCTCTGCGCCACGAGGTCCTCTAACCCTACCTCGCGCAGGAAATCTCGACAGATGTACGGTGTCCCGTACATGTCCAAGCTAATGAATGCTGCGTACTTGTTAGCGAAAGCCGCTGGGGTTACCTGGTCTGCGGCGGGTCTCATCGTGCGCTGGCTCCGGTCAATCGTGGTCAATGCTCCCCAAAACCCTAAAAATCGAAACTGCTCAGAATCCTCCGAAATTTGCACCGAACGAGCGCCTACTGGTCGCCTACACAACGCACAAAACAGCACTCCAAGCCGCGCACTCTAGCCTGGTGCGATTTCAAAACCCTAAAAACTGTCTTCTCCGCGCAAATCCTAACAGAAGCGGCTCAAAGCGGGATCGGGGGTTACCTGGGTGCTGTGCGGTCGTGTGGTCCTTGAATCTCTCTAGACGGACGGTGGGATGAGCGCTGATCGACGGCAGAGGTCTGAGGGCGGGAGCTTGTGTGTAACGGTCGAGTGAAAAAGTGCTGGGAATTTTTCTAAGTCTGGCCTTATATACCCCCTATGGCTGGCGCAACTGACCTGCGCATTGAGAGGCGCACGGTCCTGCGCACTTGTGTGACTAAAAACTACCAAACCCTAAACTAAGCTAAAAACACTCAAAAAAAACAAAACAAGCAGAATAAAATATGCCAAAATAAAATGTGTCGGGTTACCTCCCGACAAGTGCCTTTGTTTAACGTCGTTGGCTCGACGGTACCTCGTTACGTGCCAAGTAGTGCGTCTGCAGCCACCCCCACTCTTGCTCCTGAGTGTCCCTGCGCCAGTGCTCGTGTTACGATCTCAGTGGTCCTGCGCAAAGGATAAAAGGGGAGGTCAGCATGTGATACATTATTCGTAAGGAGGGCAGATGCAGAGGAAGAGGAGATATAGGCGATGGGTGCTAGTTCTCCCTCTGAAACATCTGGTGGTGCGTCTGGCGCAGCAGCTTGCTCGTCTACTATCTCTGGCTCGGCCAAGTCAATGTTGCGTGCTGCGCCATCCCAAGGTTCGCCCAAGTACCGTTTGACTCTCTGCCCGTTAACCTGAAAACGATGTTGGTGCCCGTCTTCTAATTCAATTGTGCCGTAGGGGAAAACCTTGGTGACGGTGTATGGTCCCGTCCACTTGCTGCGCAGCTTCCCAGGCATGAGCTTCAGGCGTGATGAAAATAATAATACCTGATCGCCTGGTTCAAATGTGCGCCGGAGGATGTGCTTGTCATGAAACGCCTTGGTGCGCGCTTTGTAATCGCGCAGTCCCTCATAGGCGTCCAGGCGCAGCTCTTCTAGTTCGCTCAGCTCAAATGCGCGTTCTTGGCCTGCCTCCTCCAAGTTCAAGTTGCAAATACGTAAGGCCCAATATGCCTTGTGCTCGAGCTCCACTGGTAGGTGGCATGCCTTCCCATAGACCAGCCGGAATGGTGAGGTTCCAATGGGTGTCTTGTGTGCCGTGCGGTATGCCCATAGCGCATCATCCAGGCGCTGGCTCCAATCCTTGCGCGACGGCCTCACAGTCTTTTCCAAGATGCGCTTGATCTCTCTGTTAGAAACTTCGGCCTGTCCATTCGTCTGCGGGTGGTAAGCGGTGGACGTCTTGTGGCGCACCCCATAGTGCTTGAAGACTTGCGCCACAACTCTGTTGCAGAAGTGCGTCCCCTGGTCGCTGATAACTGCCTTAGGCACTCCGTACCTGCAAAATATGTTAGTTCTGAGAAAATCAGCGACAGTCTTACCATCATCCTTGCGCGTGGCCTTAGCTTCGACCCATTTGGACACGTAATCCACGGCCACCAGTATGTACTCGTACCCAGCAGATGGGGGAAATGGACCCATGAAGTCGATTCCCCAAACATCGAACACTTCATCCACCAGAATCGGGGTCTGCGGCATCTCGTTGCGCGCGGAGATTCCTCCAGTGCGCTGGCACCTGTCACACTTCCTGCAGTGGTCATAGGCATCTCTGAATAGGTGCGGCCAGTAGAATCCACAGTCCAAGATCTTCCTGCTCGTGCGCTTGGGACCGAAATGTCCTCCACAGGCGTGCGCATGACAAAACATCAATACAGAGTTAATCTCATGGTCAGGCACGCAACGTCTTAATATCCGATCTGGACCTATTCTAAGCATGTAAGGATCATCCCAAAGGTAATGCTTGGACTCATGTTTCAATCGCATGCACTGAGTTTTATTGAAATGAGGAGGGAACGCACCTGTGACCAGGTAATTTGCGATATGCGCATACCATGGTACCTTACCTGTTAGCGCCATTAGGTGCTCGTCAGGGAACGTCTCCTTGATCTGCCCCGGCTCCTCATCCTTTACGATCCTGCTCAGGTGATCAGCGACGGTATTTTCCGTGCCCTTCTTATCTTTGATCTCCAAATCGAATTCCTGAAGCAAAAGTATCCAGCGCATCAGGCGCGGCTTGGTCTCTTTCTTGGATATGAGGTAGCGGATAGCTGCGTGGTCCGTGTAGATGATGACTCTGGCGCCTAGAACGTATGCTCGGAACTTCTCCAGCGCAAATACAATTGCCAGAAGCTCCTTCTCCGTGGTGGTGTAGTTCTTCTGCGCGGAGTCTAGTGTGCGCGATGCATAGTAGATGGCATGCGGCTTCTTGTCCTCGCGCTGCCCCAAGACTGCTCCCACTGCGTAGTCACTGGCGTCACACATCAGCTCAAATGGCAGGTTCCAGTCTGGTGCGCGCATCACTGGCGCACTGGTCAGCGCTTCTTTCAGCTTATCGAACGCCGCCCTGCACTCATCAGTAAAATCGAAGCACACGTCTTTTTGCAACAGGTTAGACAGGGGTATGCAAATCTTAGAGAAATCCTTAATAAAACGCCTGTAAAACCCAGCATGCCCTAAGAACGATTTCACGTCGCGCACGTTGGTGGCATAAGGCAGATTAGAAATAATATCTATCTTAGCTTTGTCTACCTTAATACCCTCCTCTGAAATGATATGACCTAGTACTACTCCGTGCGTTACCATGAAATGACACTTCTCGTAGTTTAGCACTAAGTTCTTAGAGATGCAGCGCGCTAAGACTTTATCTAGATGTATTAAGCATGCATCAAAGGTACTCCCATATACAGTGAAATCATCCATGAACACTTCTATACATATACCAATCATATCAGAGAAAATGCTCATGACGAGGCGTTGGAACGTACCTGGCGCGTTGCACAGCCCAAAAGACATACGCCGAAACGCAAAAGTTCCGAAGGGGCATGTGAACGTGGTCTTCTCTTGATCCTCCGCAGCTATGGGTATCTGATTGTAACCTGAATATCCGTCCAAAAAACAAAAGTAAGGCTTACCTGCCAAGCGATCCGGCATTTGGTCCATGAAGGGTAGCGGGAAGTGGTCCTTGCGCGTTACAGCGTTCAGCTTCCTGTAGTCGATGCACATGCGCCAGCCAGTCTGTATGCGCTTGGGAACTAGCTCGCCCTGCGCATTCTCCTCCACCGTGATTCCTCCTTTCTTTGGCACAACGTGCACCGGGCTGACCCATCTGCTGTCTGAGATTGGGTAAATGACCCCTGCGTCAAGCAACTTCAGAACTTCCTTTTGCACGACCTCCATCATATTTGGGTTTAACCTGCGCTGAGCCTCCCTGGATGGTTTGGCGCCATCTTCCAACAGAATTCGGTGCATGCACACGTCTGGGCTCACTCCGCGCAGATCAGCAAGAGTCCATCCAATGGCGCGCTGGTTCCTGCGCAGCACCTGTTGTAAGCGCGCCTCCTGCCCTTCTTCCAATCCCCTCTTGATGATCACTGGCAGGGTGTCCTCATCTCCCAAGAAAATGTACTTGAGATGCTCCGGGAGTTGCTTCAGTTCGATCTTGGGTGCCTGCTCAACAGAGGGCAAGATTTTGTTAGCGGTGCAAATATGAACTATATCACGTACCTCTGTGGATGCTGGTTCAGCACTGCTTAGTTCCTTCTCTTGCTCCTCCAGTTCTGCCTGTGTCAGTAGTTCTGGTCCTATGGTTGCGCTCGCACACTGCGCTTCCGTGACTAAATCGTCAAAGCTGTCCATTGCGTGCACGGTAGCGTCCTCATGTGGGTGCTGCATCCCTTCGAAGATGTTGAAATGGATTTCTTCGCCATCTACCTCCATGGAGAGCGTGCCCCTCCACACGTCTATCTTCGTGCGCGCAGTCATCAGAAACGGTCTGCCTAGGAGGATCTGCGCACCGCTGGCGCTTGATTCACCCTCCATTTCGAGCACATAAAAGTCTGCTGGGAACACCAGCTCTCCTACTCGAACTAGGACATCTTCTATCATGCCTGCAGGTTGTTTGCACGATCTATCTGCTAGCTGAATTGTGAGACCTGCAGGTTTTAGTGGTCCAAGGCGCAAGGTCGCATAGAGAGAATATGGTAATAAATTGATTGATGCACCTAAATCGATCATGCAGTTGCTCACCGTGGTTTTACCTAAGGTGCAAGGGATAGTGAATGTACCTGGATCTCGGCACTTAGGTGGTACCTTTTGCTGCACGATTGCTGAGGCTTGCGCATTTAGCATTACTTGTGCGCATTCGCCTGTCCTTCTTTTATTCGTGCACAGCTCTTTTAAAAACTTCGCATACCTGGGAATCTGTCGAATAGCTTCTATGAGAGGTATGTTGATTTCCACCTTGCTGAACAGCTCATACAGTTCCTTGTCCAGTGCTTCTTTTCTCGCCAGTGGTGCCTGCACAGGGAAAGGAGCAGGTATGTTAGTACAATTTTTGTCCTTGTTTTTCGAGTGAGACATACCTGGCGCATTGCCCTGCTGGTTCGTGGTTGGCGTTTCCGATTGCGCCTCTGGCTCTGGTTGCGCACTCTGAGCTGCTGAATCTGGGACTTGCGCAACTTGTTGCGCGGGCGCCTGCGCGGTCTGCTCTGTTCCCACTGTGCGCCCAGTCCTCAGTGTTACTGCATTAACTCCTCCCTTAGGGTTCTGAATCACTTGCGAAGGCAGGTTGCCATCGCTCTTTTTCAGCTCATACACCGTGGTTGCAATTTGTGATAGATGCTTTTCTATGGATTCGAACCTCTTGTCATACTTTTCGTCATTCTTGCGCACTGTGTCTGCTAACTGCCCCATGATATCTTCCAAGGATCGCTTTGGTTGCTGATGGTTCTGCGCTGGTGCGTCTGTGCGGCGATGCGGTGGATTGTAGGGTGCAGCTTGTTGCGTCTGCTGTGGTGCGCGCTGATCAATGGGCTGCCTCTGGAAATTGTTCTCTTCTCTCCATTTGAAACCATTTGCAGCAAGCCCAAAGCGCGGCTGATTCTGCCTCTGCGGTCCTCTGTTGTCCCATCCTCCAAGGGCATTCACATCTCCAGTTTCTTCAAAAAGTGTTGGGCACTCATCTGTCTTGTGCTCAGTGGACCTGCAGAATTCACATACCTTTGGCGCAACTGGTTGTGCGCTCTGCGCACTCATCAGCTTCTGTAGCATGGCCTTCATTTCTTTGATCTCAGCGCTTGCCTCTACCTGATGCACAGAACGATTACGACTACTTTCAAGTGTTAATTGATGTCTTACCTGCCCAGCAGAATCTTCTATCAGCTGCCATGCATCCTCCGGGTACATGTTGCAAATGTCCCCTCCTGCGCACGCATTCAGTAGTCGCAGCTCCATGGGCAGCAGTCCATTCAGAAAGTTCTCTATCAGCACATTCTGGGGAAGCCCGTGATTGTAGCAGTTGGCTTCTAGCTCCCTGAAACGCTCGTAGTATTCTGACAGAGACTCCCCTGCGCCTTGCCTTGGCGCGGCCAATTCCCTTCTGAGCAGCGCAATCTTTGCTGCTGGATAAAATTTGTCTAAGAATTTCTTCTGCAGCTGCTCCCATGTGTGAATAGATCCTGCAGGTAAATTCATTAGCCAGTGTCTAGCTGTATCATTTAGTGAGAATGGAAATGCCTTCATTTTTAGCGCTTCATCGCTTTCCCCTTCGGTCTTCATGTTTTCGCAAATGACCAGGAACTCCCGCACATGCTTGACTGGATTTTCATTGTTCATTCCGTGGAACTTGGGCATGTGATGGATGAGTGAGCTCCTTAGCTCGAAGTGACCGCCAGGTGGAAGCACGATGCACCATGGCTGGTTAACAGTGATAGGGGCCGACATCTCGCGCACTGTTCTGCGTCGCGCGACTTGTGGCACGGGCGGCGCATGATACACTTCAGCGGCCCTCCTTGCCTCAACCTCGCGCTGCACTTCCTCTCTGAATAGGGCTGCGCGGTTATGCGCCCTTGCTTCCTCTGGGGTTCTGTCTCCCAGGTTATCTCCAACCACACTGTTATCCTCCATGTCCTGATCCAAACTCAAGAAACGAAATTAAATGGCAACGAAGTTGTTGCGTCTGTCAGTGCGCAACTAGAATCTGCGCAGCGCAACTGTTTCAAGGTTGCGCAGGCTGATGTAATTGTGCGCTGTCAGAAACAACAACGAGAAAACAAAACAAAATGAAATAGCTAGTTACTAAAATGAGAAATGTAAGCTAGCTAAAACTTAGCTGTGTTGCTCCCCGGCAACGGCGCCAAAATTTGATCGCGCGTCGTTGTGCGCGTCAAATATAATTCCTTCCTCTCCCACTAGTACAGCGGTTAAGTAAGGGTCGATCTCCACAGGGAGCAAGCAGTGAGTCTTAGCCAGTAACCTACACTTAAGAAAACGGGGGTTTCGTGAGCGATTGGGGGTTTTGCGCGATGCGCGAGTAACAGCAAATATCGTAACGCGGGAAATTGCACTAGACGTGCGCAAGCAGTAGAGATGAAGTACTATATTTATGAGAAGTATTGGGCAGACAATCCTCTGTGAATGCATTCCTTATCATCGACTCTAAACGTCTATAGCTTGTGTCTTACTTGGGTTAGTGTCCGGTAAAGGCTTCCTAACACATGCGCATGTTCCGTTCAAAGTTCATGTGCTATTAATCCTTAGAACTAGGTTAAACAGCTGCGAATCCTGTCACAGTAGCAGCTGCCTACCCTAACTCGTCACTCCTAATTGTCACGGTAAGTTTGCGGTTCAAGGCTTCCCCTACGCATGCAACTAGTTTAACATGTGACAAGCGAGCAACACGAGTAAGATTGCGGTTCAAGGCTTCCCCTACTTATGCAACTAACTGTCTCAGTACGCGCAGGATTAATACAAATAAATAAACTATGCATTAAGCTCAAGTCTCAAAGGAATACATCACAGATTCATGCCCGACCAACACTAAGTGTTTAGCTAGACATGCTAGTGGTAAACATAATAAAATAGTAAGGTAACATCTAATGTATCAGAGAAAACGGTAGCAAACAGAGCGTGCAGTGTGTCTTCTCGGCTGGCGCAGTCGGCTGGCGCAAATCCTCTCAACAGGTCCGTGTGTTTTCCAGTCCTGCTGCACAGTGCCTCCTTGCGTCCTCTGGTGCCTCTGGAACAGCAGTCTTTTCCTCTCTCTTTGAAACCCTAGAATCTCTTTCTTCTTATACTGCTCAGGAGGTTCATCTTTTGGCAGCTTCCAAATCTGGTCACTGGGATTTTGCGCTTGGCGCATAGCATTGGTCGGCGCAATCGGGTAGCGCACCTCTGCTGTCTTTCGCCATCTCTTCTTTTGTTTGCGCCGCTAGCTCCACAGGCTGATCTTTCACTCCTAGAACGCTGCCTGTTAGCGCGTATCCGACTCAGGGGCTCGTTCTGACCTGATATACAAAAATAGTGGAAACGAGTAATCTTGCCCATAAAATATTGCAAATAAGCAAGGGGTTATGATCTAAATAACGTGTATAACTAGGCTCTATCAACTAGGGATTCAACTTCTCTCCTAAGATATGAGGAAATGAAATAACTCACTAATACATGCATGAACTACATTTGGTTGATAAAAGCAAGGCTAATGCATCGTCCGCTCTAGGTTCAACTCTCGCTCCTTCCCTATAATGGAGAGGATACATAAATGACATGGTTCTCAAACTCTCATTCTATTGAACCGTGTAGAATATGAGTCCCATAACCGCACCCTCTCGGTCTATTGGCCGGTTACTCAAATCCGCTCAAAACTTAGCCTAATGTCAAGAATGCATGTCGCTCTCATGCACAAACACTCCATCTATGATCATACAATAGCTATGAAACATCCTAAGTTCAACTCTCGCTCCTTCCTTAGGGGTTCTAACCAAGCATACTCACTTAAGCATTTCGTCAAACACTTGGTGTGCATACAATGAATACATAGCTAGGGCGCAATAAGACCAAACCAAACTTCATTCAATGCAATAATAATAGTGTTCTACATCATATCCAATCCTAGGGGATCCATTTAATCCCCAACCACAAAAGTAACTACTCACTCATAATGAGTGTGTACAAATACATGACAACTAAGGGAAGCATAAATGTAAATACAAAGCTAGGGTTTAGGAAAGGATGATGTAGAATCTTCAATCCAAGCTTCAATCTTCCATCAAGCTTGGTCTTCCTTGAGTTTTTGTCGCCTAGGGTTGCAAAAAGTTGGAAGCTTCTTTTTAGGGTTGAGAAAATATGCAAGCTCCCTTTTCTTTACTTCTATCTCCTTCTATTTATACTTTGTGAAGATTTCCAAAAAGAGCCCGAAGTGACCGAATCACTTGATTCGGTCAATGTCCATGTGATTCGCTCGAAGCTTTTGTTCAGTGGTGTCTTGAGTTTGGGCGAATCAATTATCCTGGCCGAATCACTTTTGATTCGGTCAAACGTCTTTGTTTTGATACGGTCAAACGTCTTGTGGAGCTAAACTGATTCGGGCACCTCTGGGCGAATCACCTCTGATTCGGCCGAATCATCTGTTCAGTAGTGGTCTCGGACTGGGCGAATCAATATTCTTGGCCGAATCACCTTTGATTCGGTCACACCCATTATGTGATTCGGTCAAATCTTCAGGACTTCCCCGGATCAGGTCAATTCGCGCAGCTGAGGGTGATTCGGTTAGGCTGGTGGGCGAATCACTAGTGATTCGGCCGAATCACTTCTGCAGTTTGCTCAGCCTTTCTTCTTTTGATCTCCATCGACGGAATTCGTCTAGATTTTCTTCGGGCCACTTCGTATTGCGAGATACATAATTTTAACCTGAAATGGACGAAGAAATTATCAAATGGCTTTATAGAATTGCGGAACAAACAAGAAGTAAAGGAAAAATGTGGACAAATAAAAGGTTATTTGTCCGCTCATCAATTTCCAGTCCGAGGAAATAAGTCAGCTCTCCTACAATGCTCATTTTGAATTCATTCTGCATGTGATCCACAAACTGCTTTACCAGCTGCTGGGACTTCAATCCGAAGACAATGTCATCCACATAAATCTAGTATAATCATCAACACAGACAAATGCGTACCTCTTCCTTCCAATGCTCTCGACCTCCATAGGTCCCATCAAGTCCATGTGTAAAAATTGAAGAGGTCTGATTGTACTAATATTTTTAACCTTTGGGTGTGATGCCTTCTTCTGTTTTCCTATCTGGCATTCTCCACAGATGGTGCTCGGTTCACCTTTGATTAATGGAACTTCTCTGACTAACCCTTCCGTCGCAATTTTCTTCAAGGTTCTTAGGTTAATGTGGCCCATCCTTCTGTGCCAGAGGTTCATTTCTTCCGTGTTGGTCAGCATGCATGTTGGTGAAGGGGTTGCTGTACCAACTTTGATAAGGTAACAGTTGTTCTTTGATTTGGCCCCTTGCATTATGCACTCTCTAATTTGTTGAAGACAAACGAATCTTGGGTGAACTTTAATTGCAGCGTTCCATCGCACAGCTGACTAATGCTTATGAGATTTGCCTTTAACCCCTCCACCAGCATTACATTCTTCAGCTTGGGCATCCCTTTGACTGTCAATGTTCCTTTGCCTAGAACTCTTCCTTTCAAACCATTTCCAAATTTTGCCAGCTGTTATGAGCATGGAGTTATGTTCTTCAGGAATGCTCTTTCTTCAGTCATATGCCCTGAGCATCCACTATCAAAGTACCAGCTTACTTTGCTTAAAGAACTTGCTATACTGAAAGTGCGACATGTAGGGTTCTCTCATGTTTCTGCTGTGTGGGATCTTTGGTTGGAGTTTGCCTAGTGAGGATCGAAGGGCAGTGCCTCTTAATGTGTCCCTTGTGTCCACAGGTATAGCATCTTCTGCATTTGTACTTTACACATTCCTTGGTACTAGAACGATGATACAGTGGTTGCAGCAGCAGAACCTTGTTCATCTTTTCTTTTGCCCTTCTCAATTTCCTAATTGATCTGTATCTCACTATATTGCATTCATCTTCACTATGATCGATATCATCTTCACTCCAGCTAGCTGAGAGAGAACTCTCACTTCTTTGCCCAGATTTCTTCATTGGTTTGCTGGTACAATCGACTTGTCGGTGACCATATCCATCACAGTTCCAGCACTGAATGCCCTTTCTTTTTTCTTTCTTCTCATCTTCATCTGAGGCAGGTCGTTTCTTCTTCTCTGATTTCCTCCGCCCCTTCTGGCTTGCCTTCGAGAGGATGAGCCTTGCCCAGATTTTGTTTTTATGTTTTTCAAGAGTTTCCCAAGGTTCTTCACTTGCAGACTCAGTTGATCATCAGATGCAGACTTCTTTTCTTCTACTTCTGCTTTTAGTCCTACACTCTTGCCTTTGGGAGAGGGCTCTTCTTTAACCAGCTTCATTTCAAACTGTTTGAGGGATCCAATCAACTCCTTTAGTCTCATATGTCTAACATTCTGAGCTTCTTCAATGGCTGTCACTTTCATGTCAAATCTGGTGGGCAGAGATCTAAGTACTTTCCTTATCAGTTTTTCCTCTGAAAGGGTTCTCCAAGAGCATGAGCCTCATTTGACAAATCGCACAACCTGGCATTGAAGTCAGTGATGGAGTCCTCTTTTTGCATCTTTAGACTCTCAAACTGAGAAGCAATGATCTGTAACCTGGACATCTTTACTTTGTCAGTTCCTTCATGGGCTACTTGTAAGATCCAAGGCTTGTTTTGCAATGTCGCAGTTGGAGATCAGCCTGAAATTGTTAGCATCTACCGCAGCAAAAATAGCATTAAGTGCCTTTGAATTACCGTTTGCTGCAGCATTCTCTTCAGCAGTCCATTGTCGTTCAGGTTTCACTCGAGTAACTAACCCTTCATCCATGGTTTTGGGAGGTGACCATTCAGTAACAATTACTCTCCAGGTTCTTTCATCAATAGCTTTGAGGAATGCTTTCATTCTCGCATTCATTAGCCATAGTTACTTTCTTCCAGCAACGGTGGGCGGCTTGTACTCTGACCTTCCTTCATTGTTTTTTGCTTCCTTCAGCAGACGCTCAGGATCTTTACTCTGTATGTTGAGTTCCTGCTCTGATACCAATTGAAATCTTCGCAGCGTCTCTGAGATGCAGATTTGTGTACAAGCAGTTGATGTAGCACACTATTGTACAGGCAGATCTTGTGCAGCAAGATAAAACAATGAACAATAATTCGATCACCCAGTTCGGCCAAGTGCCTACCTCTGGGAAAGACTGAAACTCAGTCTTTCAATCCACTAAGCTCAAGATCTGTTGTATACACGGTTCGACTCCACGCAACATATGCTACTCAACCTTAGCTAGTACCCCAATCACAATCAGAACAAGCTCTGACTTGTGTCTCAACCACCTACACTTGTATCAATTCAGAATAGCTACTGACCCGACTAACTCAGCCTATTCTAATTAACACAGAATCTCCGTAGGGTTGCTATAGCACCTGCTGTAGCACACAGCTGGTGCAGGTATTGTCAGAGTAGCTCCAAAGCCTTCCGCCGAGCAGTGACAATTCTTTCATGAGTGCTGCACACTCTGGAATGCTCCCCCTCACTTAGTGACCTCCTGTCACTAGAGAGACCAGGCTGCTTGCCAATTGCTTGAGTTCCTCTACTCGTCAATTCCTCCGCGGCCTGCCTTGATCAGCCAACAAGCAATCGCTGCTCTGAATTGGCTTTCCCGATCAAGCACTGATCGGACTCTGCAAATCTCGATGACACTCAGCTTCAATCACCTCAGCTCTGCGCTCACGCTCTACTCTCGATGATGATTGAAGCTCTGCTCGCACACAATCTTCGATTTTCCGTGTATGCTCTTTGTGTTTTATCCTTCAGCTTCGATGCCCTTGAACCTCTGCCCAGCTTCCTTTAAATAGGAACTACCAATTCCATTAATATCAGTGTTAGGAAATTCCTCCAAGCAACAATATCTCCTAATTTGTAGAAGATTAGATTTGATTTGAAAAATCTTCACTCTGGGAACGGGATCTTCACTGGAATATTCTTTCTAAATATTTGGAAGCTCCCCGATGCTCTTCGTTGAACTGTCAAGCGCTTTCTCCGAAGAACCGAACTTCTGCTGCAGAACAGTTGCTACAGCTTCCTGAGACAACTCCCGCTATTGCAGCAGCTTGTTCACTGGGCTTGTTCACGAATGCTGGTTTTGTCAAATGAATTTCATTCTGCATTATCAAAGGCAACATCAAGGGCATCATCCAGCCATTCTTCAGTGCAAGGTAGCAAAAAAATGTAAGGATCTGCGTACATTTACAATTTCGTGCATAATTGGTAAGTCAAAGTGGATAATTGTATGTTGGATTTAGGTGCATCGATTAATGTTTTGCCTTATTCTTTATATCGAGCATTGAGTATCGGTCCTCTGAGACCCACTGATTTGACCATTCAACTAGAAGATAGATCATGTACTAAGCCAGAGGGCATTGTTGTTGATGTGTTAGTGCATGTAGGGAAACTTGTGTTCCTTGCTGATGTACGGACAAATAACCTTATGTTTGTCCGCATTTTCCCTCAACTTCTTGTTTGTTCCGTTATTTTATAAAGTCAATTGATGTTTTCTTTACCTATTTTAGGTTTAAAACGTGTATTACACAATATGAAGTCGCCCGAAGAAAATCCGATGAATTCCAGTCGATCGAGAGCAAAAACGAGCAAGAATGGAGCAAAAGGCAGATTTGGTTCGCCCAAGCAATTTTGATTCGCCATGTGGGTTCACAAATTAAATATGATTCGACCAACCTTGGTCGAATCAACCTCTCAGCTTCTCGGATCAACTTGACTCGAGGAGAATTCGCCCGTAAACCAAATATAGGCAGATTGACCTGTTTGTCGTCAATGGCTTTCCGAGCACATTATCCGATTGAGGCGTGCTACATCTTGTTGGAAAGCTAACTCAAAGGGTTAGAACTTCTTAGTTTATATCAAGACATAATTCAAAAGTTTAAAGGGTCAAACGGGCAAGATTCCAGCACTGCAAAGTTGATTCTCCAAAGAAGAAATCAGAACAGGGCGAATTAAGAAGTGATTTGCCCAGCCCTGAAACACATTGAGACTTTGATTCGACCAACCCTGTCGAATCAACTTACTAAGCTACCCCGAATCAAAAGTGATTCGGGCACGGCGGTTAAACCGGGTCGAAATTCAAGAGTATAAATAGAAAAAGATTGGAAAAATCAGAGGGTGCCTCCGGACCTCTTGAGCCTCTACTGAAAAAAACCCTAAATCGCAGACTTGGAGAATTGTCAAGATTTCGGAGAAGACATCAATAAATGAAGATTCCACAACATCCCTCTACTCAATTCCTACTACTCTACTACTTTACTTGTCTTGCTAAACAATTTCATTATGTTTTGTTTCAAACTCACTGTGAGTGAATAGTCGTTAAGTAGTAGGAATCTTTATGGATCTCTTAGGTTAGATTGTAAAGCAAACCATGCAATTTATCATTATGAATGAGGTTTTTGATTGAAAATTCCCATATTTTATTTTCATTTTAATTTTATGCCCACCAAGTGTTTGACGAAAACGCATGAATGAGTATGAATTAATAAAACACCTAAGGATGAAATGAGAATTGAACTTAGGATGTTTAGAAGATTGAGCATGTTTATTTTAGAGCGACCCCCGCATTTTATTAGGCTAAGTATAGAGCGGACTTGAGTTATCGATCAATAGATCGAGAGGTGAGATTAAGAGACTTATTGATGCAGCGCGCGTGGGCAAAGGGGTGATGAAGGTTGAATTCGACACCCTAGGCACGAATAAAACTTTATAGAGAAATCTCTAAAATTTTATTAATTCTCAAAGTCTGATTTCTCTACTTCCTTGGCTCTGTTTATATAGTAAACAGAACCTACAAATTAGAAAACAGAATATTTATCTAACCAAATCCAATTTCAAAAATAAGGAAGCCTATCTAAAAATGTTAAAAATAAAAAATAAATTAGTAAAACACTCCGGATGGGCCCAGAAGCCCACGATTCATGAGAAAAGCTCATGATTTAGAACCGCATCGTCATTCTCTTTGAAAGAAGGAATCACTAGACCCAATCGGACTCTGCGGCGCTATCTCTCGCTAACGTGCACCGCCTGCTAACGTGCACCTTCGGATGATCTTGTTTCTCCGCATATTGAAATGCTAATCGCTCCGCATCATCCCCTCCAGAGTAGAGAAGATTCGCCCACAGATCTGTGCCTGCATCCTCGTCAGAAGAATCTCCGCAAAATGGGACCAAGTGCTTGACGTTGAACACGTCAGAAATTTGAACATGGCTGGGCAAGCGTATGCGATATGCATTATGGTTTATCTTATCGATGATCTCAATGGGACCAATCTTGCGTGCGGCGAGCTTGCTGTACTCATGGGCCGGGTAGCGATCCTTCGTGAGGATGGTCCAGACGAAATCCCCGACGTCAAACTCCACAGCACGTCGCTTCAAGTTAGCGTGGGCTTTAGATGGCTGCAACAAGATTATCATGTGTCCACTGGTGAGTCTGAGCAAGCTGCTCCATACGCATCTCGGCAGTCCCATGTGGTCGCTCATTGCTGGGTAGCGTAATCAAGTCCAAAGGTCCTCTCGGTACAACTCCATACACCATCTGAAATGGACTGAAACCAGTGCTCTGTTGACCGCATGGTTGTGGGCGAGCTCTGCCTGAAGCAGCTTCTTGTCCCAAGACTTCGGGTGATCCCCCACCAAGCTGCGCAACAAATTACCCAAGGACCTATTTACCGCCTCCATTTGGCCATCAGTCTGTGGGTCGTAGACGCTGCTGAAGTTGAGTTGCATGTTCACCATACGCCACAGGATGCGCCAAAAGTGACTAACAAATTTAATGTCCCTGTCTGACATTATAAAAGCTGGTAATCCATGAAGGCGATAGACCTCCAGGAAGAATAACAGTGCAACATGGACGGCGTCCGCAGTACGTTTGCATGGGATGAAATGCATCATCTTTGAGAACCGATCAAACCACCACATAAATAGAATCCGAACCACGCTGAGACCGGGGAAGACCAAGGACGAAATCCATACTAATGTCGGACCAAGGGTGAGTTTGGATGGGCAGCGGCATGTAGAGTCCCGCGTTGGTTGTTGCTCCCTTCGCCAGTTGGCATATGAGACAATGCAGAACAAATCTGCCCACTTTCTTATGCATAGACGACCAATAGTAAGACGCCATAAGGAGCTGAAATGTGCGATCGCGACCCACATGGCCCTCGTTATGCAACTCTTGAATCAACTAGAGGCGCAAGCTGCAATCTGGAATGCACAACTGAACGCCAGGAAACAGAAACCCATCCTCCAGTACGAACTCGTTGATGGAGTTCGGTTGCAACCACTGCTCAATGGCGACAACCTTATTCGGATCTTCTTGAAGGCCACTATAGAAACCACATAACCCAAAAAAGTGCACAGAATCAGTTAGGAACGTACACATTGACGTGGCAGCAAAGATCTTGTCCCATCGTAGCACCAACAACACTTCATGCAAGTGATCTAAATGCACAGTAGGGTTAGCACTATAAACTAGGATATCATCAAAGTAAACAACCACGAATTTCCCAATAAAGGGGCGCAAAGCCTGATTTATGATGCGCATAAAAGTGATGGGTGCATTAGAGAGGCCAAATAGCATCACCAGCCACTCATATAGCCCCTCGCGTGTCTTAAATGCTGCCTTCCACTCATCCCCTGGCCGAATACGAATCTGATGGTAGCCACTCTTCAAATCCAGCTTGCTAAACACACAAGCATCGGTCAATTGATCCAACAAGTCATCAAGGCGAGGAATAGGAAACCGATAACGCACCGTGATCTTGTTGATCGCGCGACTATCCATGCACATCCGCCAAGTGCCATCCTTCTTTGGGGTAAGAAGAGCAGGAACTGCGCACGGACTGAGGCTTTCCCGAATATGACCTTTGAACAGCAGCTCCTCGACCTATTTCCGCAACTCCTCATGTTCCTTCAGGCTCATGCGGTAGTGGGGTCGGTTTGATGGGGCATCACCCGGAACCAGATCAATCTGGTGTTGAATATCACGCAAAGGTGGGAGTTCGGATGGCAGCGACTCTGGAAATACATCAGCAAACTCCTGCAAAAGGGGCTGAATTCTACGGCAGGAGCACTGTGATCAATATCAATCAATCCACAGAACAGAATGAAAACCATACCAGATTCCTCCATACCGGCCTGAAAGGAGGCTCGATACGGCAAGGTAGTATTCTCCGCAGCCTCTGACAAAGCCTGAGGCTTCACTGGGACAAGCACAATTTTCTTGCCGCGAAACAAGAACGAGTACGTGTTGGCACGCCCATCATGAATGACAGTGCGTTCATATTGCCAGGGACGACCAAGCAACAAATGAAAAGCATCCATACGAACTAAATCACAATAAATCTCATCGCAATAAGTAGTGCCAATCGAGAAAGACACTAATACACGCTTAGAAACCGTGACATCAGTACCTTTACTAAGCCACGCCAGCTTGTATGGCTTTGGATGACCCTCCGTGGACAGCCCCAACTTGGAAACTGCAACCTCCAAAACCACGTTCTCGCAACTCCCTGTATCAAGCTGATGAAAGTACAGACCTTTCCCCCGATCGTGCAAGTCGATTGGAAAAGGTTATTTCTTAGCTACTCGGACTGCTCAGAAGCGTGCGGGGTCAAAAAAGTACGCCGCAACACCAAAACAGGTCCAACATCTCCTGTTACCTCCTCAATCTCCTCCAGGTCATCACCATAATCATCGAACACAGTGGGACCCTCTAGTGCTGAAACAACAGCATCACTCGCCTCATTTATGAAGAAACCGCTCGAACCCGAGGATACCTTGCGACACTCTGAAGCTCTATGATCGGGCTCGCCACAAGTGAAATACCGAAAGAGTCCACTGCCACATCCTTGGGCAGCCACAGCTTGGTTGCAAACTGGTGGGGATGACTTAGAAAGACGGTTAGCCGAAGGGGGAACTTCTAAAACTGGAGTTTGGCGAGACCCCGTAGTGGAAACAGCTTCTTTGCCTGGGACGCACGCTGCTGAGCCTCGGATACCGACATTGGGTCATACATATTCAGTACGTCCTGCAACTGAAGATGCAAGCCACCAATATACCGTGAAACCAACTAAACAGGGGATTCAGTGAGATCAACACGAGACAGCATCTGATAAAAATCCGTGGTGTATTCTTTTGCCGCACGAGAATTCTGCCACAAATTCTGGAAACGCTGGTACATCCCCTTTCAAAGTTAAAGTGCAGAAACGCAACTCTGAGGTGCTTCCTGAACTTATCCCACCGGGAGATCTTGTTCTTCCCAGCACGAGCACGAGTCTTATTCAACTGCTGCCACCAAGCTTGTGCGCAACCTTGCAATCTGATAGCAACCAGTGAAACACGACGGTCCTTCAAAACTTCCTTGAAGTTCAAAATCTCCTCAACCTGAGCAAGCCAATCGATGAACTCCTCCGCTTTAAGGCTGCCATCTAACTTAGGGATGTCAACCTTAAATCCGGACTCACAACGACAGTCCTACCAAATAACTCCGAAAGGGTTGGCCTCCTCACCAATACCAGCCGCAACATTGGGACGTCTAGCGAGGAGGTCGTCCATCCGATGAGTCACCAAATCCAACTGTCAACGAAACTCACACGTTATCTCGTACCAAGTCATCATTGATTGCGTTGATCCTCTGATTCTCCTCTTCAAGGCTGCCCCTTTCAACACTGCAAGCCGTTGTATACGAGCCATCTGCACAAGGGGTGATGAAGCTTGAATTCTAATAGGCACGAATCAAACTGTATAGAGAAAACTCTAAAAAAAATTTTAATTCTCAAAGTCTGATTTCCCTACTTCCTTGGCTCTGTTTATATAGTAAATAAAACCTACAAATTAGGAAATAGAATATCTATCTAACCAAATCTAATTTCAAAAATAAGAAAACCTGTCTAAAAATATTAAAAATAAAAAATAAAATAGTAAAACACTCCGGATGGGCCCAGAAGCCCACGATTCATGAGAGAAGCTCATGATTTCGTACCGCATCGTCAATCTCTTCGAAACAAGGTATTACTCGACCCAACAAGACTAAGCAGCGCTATCTCTCGCTAACGTGCACCTTCGGATGATCTCGTTTCTCCGCATACTGAATTGCTAATCGCTCTTCATCACTTATGTTCTGTGCGGTTCAATAAAGCGAGAGTTTGAGAGCCGTGTCCCTTAGGTTTCATTCCCATTCTAGAGAAGGAGCGAGAGTTGAATCTTGAGTGCGTGATACTTTAGCCTAGAACTATCAATCAAATTACCTTATGCATGTATTGCTGTTTTATGTTGCTAATTGCATGACCTAAGGGTGAAATAGAATTCCGACTACGTTTTGTCAATTGCTTTACTTTAAACCAAATTCAAATTTGTCTTTAGTATTCACTAGAGATACCTCGCCTAGAGGACAAAACCCCAGCTTTTCTTTAGTAGACTCGCATTAAGTATTACTAGCTAGCTTTAGACTAATCTAGGCTTTTCTCCTGGGTTCGACCCGAGGCCACTCGGATTATAAATATTATTTGCGTACCGTGATTGGACTAGTAATTTTCCACAATTTTGAAAACTTCAAAATGGCGTCGTTGCTGGGGATTAGCCATTAGACTAGTTTTCTTTTTAGTATTGCTTTAGTTAGTCTACTTTATTTTTTTCCCTTTAGCTTGTTGATCGTGATTGCGTGTCTGTGTGCTATTCTTGCTTACTTTGATTTAAGTTCACACTTATTGACCCTTTTTTCGATTGTTTGGTAGGTGTTTGAATGCAAACCAGAGCACGTACGAAAAAGGCACAAGAACAAGCCTCCACATCAACGCCAAACCCGAATCAGAACTTGCCAGATTTTGATAGTCCTTCTCCTCAAATTCGCGTTGATCAACCACCAACAAAAATTATGGATCAACCGGACTTGATGAGAGAAGGTAATGCAGCTCTTCCTCGAGAGGAAGATGAGAGCCCGGTTGGGGATTACATGGCCCCAACCATCTGACACTATGGATCACCCATATACCTGCCAAAGGGTGATGATAAAGAGTTCGAAGTAAAGTCAGTGCTTCTCCACATGGTATGAAGAAGGTGATCGGCTACGTCTTAGCCAAAAAATTAAACTAGGCTTGTGAGAATTTATGCTTTTGTTTTTACTTGATTGTAGTATAGAAACGTTGTGGAATTTGTGTTGATCGTGTGCCAAATGTTTAATTGGTTTTTTAAGGGATTTTTTGTTTGTGTGCCCTCGAATTACCCCTTTGGTTTGATTATCGATATGTAGAAGTTTTAAGTGTGGGGTAATCCATTGAAGTTTAGGTTGCGTCTTTGTATGTCGAGACTAGTATTGGTATTTTGTTATGTACTTTGCTTGACTTGTCGATGTGTGTATTGACGCGCTTCGATGAAATCTTTGTATGACATTTTTATGGTTTTTGAACTTGTGTTTTTTTATCTGGCATTTTTCCCTTAGAAAATTGACTCGGCCACCTTGGCCGAATTAAATTCTACTCTCCACGAATCAAGGCTGATTCGGCCAAAGGCTGTTCCTCGTTGATAGTTTAATTCGACCAACCTAGCTAAATCACTTTTTTTTTTGCCTTTCCCGAATCACTATTGTCCCTTAGGTATCATTCCCATTTGACCACTTCTGCTTTGACCTTCTTTCATCATCGCTTTATCTTCTCAGCAATGCGCTTATGATCTTCACTTTGTGTGTCGAGTTCCTGCTCTGACACCAATTGAAATTGCAGCGCCTTCATTTATTGAGAGTGTACTAGCAGATTGCTAAAGAAACCTCTTCTACCACTGTGCGGAAATAAGCTTGTACAGCAAATGAAAGAGAGCACACGCAAATTTGGTCACCCAGTTTGACCAACTGCCTACGTTTGGAGAGGACTTCTCAAGAGTCCTCAGGAATTCACTAGCCTCCATTTCTAGTACAACAATTCGGTTCAGCCTACGCTCGAACAATCTCTACTTCTAACCAAGCTACTGTGAATCAGGGCCCGATCTAAACACCTTAGACCAGCCACTACCTACTACTCACTCAACTTAATACAATAGCTAATCTGCTCACAAACCTAACATATTCGAATTAAAACAGTAATTATCATAGGTTGCTATAGCACACTCTTGTGCCGTATCGCTTGTGTCGATTCTGTTCGTGTCACTCCAAGCCTTCCGCTAAGATGATTGAACTGTTCCGCGAGCGCTGCACACTCTGGAATACTCCCCCTAGCTCGGTGGCCACCTGTCACTGATGGGAGCGAGTCTTCTGCCGTTGTCTGAGTTCCTCAGACACTCACAATGCTCCCTCGACTCTCCTTGACCAATCAGCGAGTCTCCTTCTCCAACTGATCTTCTCCAATCAAGCACTAATCAGACTCTGTGATGATGCTAGTATGGCAGGTTTGACAAAACCAACATATGTGAACAAGGAGCTGCTGCAGCTCAAACAAACAAGCAGTAGCAGATACAGTAGGGGGTGCTGCAGCAGGTGCTGGTTCAAGTGCTGTATCAACTGTCCGAGTAGCAGTTATGTACTTGGTGAGCTTTGAAGGTATGGCAGTTGTGTTCTTGCTCTTAGAAGAATTTCTAAAATGCTGTTGAGCATATTCCAGCAAGGTTTACTGGTCAGAGGAAGGAGATTTGCATTGAAGATATTAATCAAATCTAATCTCCTAGATTTTAGGAGATAATTGATCTTGTGGGTCAATTGCTTAAACCTGAAAACTGCTTAAAGTGGTGAGGGTATTTAAGCAGAAGGTTTTAGGGCTGAAGAGGGTGATCGAAGCTGAGTGATACACGAGAGTAGACACAGATTTCAGAGAAGGGACTTTCTGGGTGCTACGGACAGTGTTCTTCGATCAAACACACACGGGCAGAGCGTTGAGCGCAAAGCTGTGGTGAGCATTGCAGAAGAGAATCAGGTCTTGCAGAGACTGATTTGTGCATTGATCTGGAAGCCAATTCAGAGCTGTGGAGCTTGTTGGTTGATCAAAGGCAGCCGCGGAAGAACTGACGGGTGGAAAGCTCGGTGGAGGTTCGTGCGGAAGAACTCACTAGTGACAGGTGGTCACTGAGTGAGGGGGAGTTACTCAGAGTGTGCAGCGCTCTTGGAGTGGTTCGATCGGCTCGGCAGAAGGCCTTGGAGCGACGCGGACATTGTGCTTCAGCTGTGTGTTACAGCTGTTGCTGCAGCAACTCTGCTGAGTAGTGTAGTATAGAATAGGCTAAGTTCTTTGAGAGGATTGTAGCTATTCTAGACTGACATACTGTAGAGGGTGGGCTGACACAAATCAGAGCTTGTTCTGATTGTGTTGTGTGATCCACACGGGGTTAAAGTAGCATAGGTTGCGTGCGTTGTAACCGAGTGTGCTTGGGACCTTTGGTTGAGTGGATTGAGGACTGGAGAATAGTCCTCCCCAGACGTAGGCAGTTTGGCCGAACTGGGTGAACAAACCTGTGCCTTTGTTCATTGCTTGCTGAGATTATTTCTTGTGAACAAGAGTGTGCTGCAGCAACTGCTAGTTCACAAATCTGTCTAAGTGAGACGCTGTGAAATTTCAATTGGTATCAGAGCGGGAACTCGACACACAGAGTTAAAAGATCCTACAGTGTCTCTGAAGAAGCCAAGACAATGAAGGAAGGACAGAGCACAAGCAGACCTCCATTATTGGAAGAGAGCAATTATGGATATTGGAAAGCTAGAATGAAAGCCTTTCTCAAGGCTATTGATGAGAAGACATGGAGAGCTGTTGTGATTCAGTGGTCTCCCCCAATCACCATGGATGAGCAAGGAGTGACAAGAATAAAACCTGAAGAGCACTGGACTGCTGAAGAAAGTGCTGCAGCAACTGGTAATTCAAAGGCTCTGAATGCAATTTTTGCTGCAGTTGATGCTAATAATTTCAGGTTGATCTCAAACTGTGACATGGCCAAGCAAGCATGGGAGATTCTGCAAACTGCCCATGAAGGAACTGATAGAGTGAAGTTGTCAAGACTCCAGATAATTGCCACACAATTTGAGAATCTGAGGATGCTGGATGAAGAAACAGTCACTGAGTTTAATGCTAAACTCTGTGATCTTGCAAATGAAGCTCATGCTCTTGGTGAGCCCATTCCTGAAGAAAAGCTTATCAGAAAGGTTCTCAGATCATTGCCCACAAAATTCGACATGAAAGTGACAGCTATTGAAGAAGCGCAAAATGTCAGATTCATGAGGTTGGAAGAGCTGATGGGGTCTCTCAAACAATTTGAGATGAAACTGGTCAAAGAGGACACCACCTCCAAGGACAAGAATGTTGGATTGAAAGCCGAAGCAGAAATCAAGCAGACAGTTCCAGATGATCAGATGAGCATGCTTGTTAAGAACCTTGGGAAGCTTCTGAAAAAACATGGAATCCAGAACTGAGAGAAGCTCTTCCTCGCGAAGACAATTCAGAAGGGGCAGTGAACGAAAGAGGAAAGGGAAAGAACCAGTTCAGGATGAAGATGATAAGAAAGAGATGAAAAAGGGAGTCCAATGCTGGAATTGTGCAGGCTACGGTCATCGACAAATCAACTGCACCAGCAAACGGATGAAAAAGAAAGCTCTTTCTGCCAGTGGAAGTGAAGATGAGAAAAACCTGAGTGAAGATGAATGCAACATGGCCAGATACAGGTTTTCAAGAAGAGGCACAAAAACACAAAAAGGAGTGAACCAGGACTTGCTGCAGCAAGCTCTATATCACTGTAACAAAAGAACTTTAAAGTTTAAAAAATGTTACAGCTGTGGTCGCAGAGGTCACATTCAAAGAAACTGTTTCTCAGCTCGTGCCAGAGTTGCATCGCCCAGGGAATCTGTCAGGCAGAAACATGCGCAGACTCAGCTCCTCGCCCTTGTCAGCACAGCTAGCACCTCAGACAAGATAAGCTGGTACTTTGATAGTGGGTGTTCAGGTCATATGACAGGGGAAAGATCCTTTCTGAAAAACATTACTCCCTGTTTGGAACAACGTGTGAAGTTTGGTAATGGTCTGAAAGGAAGAGTTCTGGGAAGAGGTACTCTGGCTGTGGAAGGAATGCCAAGTCTGAGCAATGTCCTTTTGGTGGAAGGGTTAAAGGCTAATCTCATCAGCATCAGCCAGCTGTGTGATGGGACTAAACAAGTTAAGTTTACGAAAGACTCATGCCAAGTCCTCGACAAATCTGGAAAGTGTATAATGGAAGGAGCTTGATCCAAGAGCAACTGTTACCTTCTCAATGTGAGTTCAAACTCACGGATTCAGAAATGTATGTTAACAAAGGCCGAGGAAATGACTTTATGGCACAAAAGGATGGGACATGTTAACCTGAGAACTCTAAAGAGAATTGCCTCAGAAGGGCTGGTCAGGGGAATTCCACTGCTGAAAGGTGAGACAGACTTCATTTGTGGAGACTGTCAGATTGGGAAACAGAAGAAGGCCTCTCATCCACGAGTCAAAGACATTGGTACCACCAGGCCTCTACAGCTGATTCACATGGATCTGATGGGACCAATGGAAGTCGAGAGCCTAGGCAAGAAAAGGTATGCATTTGTCTGTGTTGATGACTATTCTAGATTCACTTGGATTGATTTTATCAGGGAAAAGTCAGATACTGTGAGTGTCATTGTGTCACTGGTATCTCGATTAGAGCAAGAGAAGAATCTCAGAATCAGCAGCATTCGCAGTGATCATGGCAGAGAGTTTGAAAACAAAGACATGGATGAATTCTGTCAATAAAGGGGTATAACACATCAGTACTCTTCTCCCATTACCCCTCAGCAAAATGGTGTGGTGGAACGGAAGAACCGAACAATTCAAGAAATGGCCAGAGTGATGATCCATGCTAAGAGGATTCCTCTGAAATTCTGGGCAGAGGCCATGAACACCGCATGCTACATCATCAATAGAGTCACCTTGCGGAGGGGAACCAAACAGACCTGCTATGAGCTCTGGAATCAGAAAAAGCCCACGGTTAAATACTTTCATATCTTTGGAAGTGATTGCTTCATTCTGAGAGACCGGGAGTATAGAAAGAAGCTCGATCCTAAGAGTGATCCTGGAATGTTCTTGGGATATTCAACAAACAGCAGGGCATATCGTGTTTTCAACCAGCGAACAAAAACTGTCATGGAGTCCATAAATGTTGTTGTCAATGATGCAGAAGAAGCATCTATCCCTGATTCTGACACTGACTCTGATCTTGAAGAAATGCCTGATAGACAGACCAGAAGTGAACAAGCTGCGGCTCCAGAAGATGCTACAGCTAGTGCTGAAGCAGAAATTCCAGATGACCAATCAGAAAGCCTGTCTGATGATCTTCACACTGAGGCTCCTGATCCACCTTCAAGACAGCCCCCAAAGAAGATACTGAAGGATCATCCCTTGGCAAATGTTATTGGGAATCCCTCAGACAGAAGAAGAACCAGAAGTCATGCCTATCTCAATACATGTTTCATGTCCAGCATTGAACCAAAGAATTTCAAGGAGGCCATGAGTGATGAATTCTGGATTATGGCTATGCAGGAGGAATTGGCAGAGTTTGAAAGACACGATGTTTGGGATCTGGTAGACAGACCAAATGGGGTAAACATCATAGGCACAAAATGGGTGTTCAAAAACAAAACTGATGAAAAGGGCAACATTACACGAAATAAAGCCAGACTGGTTGCCTAGGGATATTCTCAGATTGAGGGTCTAGACTTAGATGAAACATTTGCTTCAGTAGCTCGTCTGGAGGCTATCAGACTGCTTCTAGCAATGTCTTGCTGCCTGGGGTTCAAATTATATCAAATGGATGTTAAAAGTGCGTTCTTGAATGGAGATCTCTCTGAAGAAGTTTATGTCTCTCAACCAAAAGGTTTTGAAGATCCTCATCATCCAGAACAGGTGTATCAACTAAAGAAAGCCTTATATGGACTTAAACAGGCTCCTCGGGCATGGTATGAGTGGTTGACAGTTTTCCTGGAAGAACATGGCTACAACCGAGGGGGAGCTGACAAAACCTTGTTTGTCAAAAGAACTCAGTCTGATGTGATCATTGCTCAAATATATGTGGATGATATTGTCTTTGGATCAAAGTCCCAGCACTTGGTGAAGCAGTTTGTGCATCACATGCAGCAAGAATTTCAAATGAGCATGGTAGGAGAACTTTCATACTTTCTTGGTTTGGAGATTACTCAGAAAAAGGATGGGATCTTCATTGCTCAAAGTAAATACAGCAAGTCTCTTGTGAAGAAATTCCAGCTAGATTCAGCAAGCCACAAGCGAACTCCTGCGGCCACTCATGTGAAAGCCATCAAAGACGAACATGGTTTGGAAGTGAGTCAGACTGTCTACAGAAGCATGATTGGGAGCTTGCTTTACCTAACTGCCAGCCGCCCTGACATTTCCTATGCAGTAGGAGTCTGTGCCAGATTTCAAGCCTGTCCCAGAGACAGTCATCTGCAGTTGGTCAAGCGCATCATTCGGTATGTCGGTGGAACTGTGGACTATGGCTTGTGGTACACTAAAGATACAAATGCAAATCTGGTTGGATACAGTGATGCAGACTGGGCAGGTTGCTCAGAGGACAGGAAGAGCACTTCGGGAGGATGCTTCTTCTTGGGGAATAACCTGGTCTCTTGGTTCAGCAGAAAACAGAATAGCATTTCCCTATCCACTGCCGAGGCTGAGTACATTGCTGCTGGTAGCTGCTGTGCACAAATGTTGTAGATGAAGCAAATGCTGAGTGAGTATGGGATTGCTCAAAATGAAATGACTCTCTACTGCGACAATATGAGTGCCATCAGCATATCCAAGAACCCAGTTCAGCACAGCAGAACTAAGCACATTGACATTCGTCATCACTTCATTCGTGATCTTGTTGAAAAGAAAGTTATCTCGCTCCAGCATGTTGTGTCTGCCAAACAACTTGCTGATATCTTCACCAAAGCTCTGGATGCAGCCCGGTTTGAAGATCTGAGAGCCTCTCTAGGGCTCTGTGTGTTGCCCCCATAAGTTCTCCCTGCCACACCCCCCCATCGTCATTTATTCCAAAAAGGGGGAGGAGAAAGAGCAGGCTAAGAAGTGGAGGAGAATTTCTCAAGATAGCTTTCTGGTGGAGCTTGTTGGTTGATCAAAGGCAGCCGCGGAAGAACTGACGGGTGGAAGGCTCGGTGGAGGTTCGTGCGGAAGAAATCACTAGTGACAGGTGGTCACTGAGTGAGGGGGAGTTACTCAGAGTGTGCAGCGCTCTTGGAGTGGTTCGATCGGCTCGGCAGAAGGCCTTGGAGCGACGCGGACATTGTGCTTCAGCTGTGTGTTACAGCTGTTGCTGCAGCAACTCTGCTGAGTAGTGTAGTATAGAATAGGCTAAGTTCTTTGAGAGGATTGTAGCTATTCTAGACTGACATACTGTAGAGGGTGTGCTGACACAAATCAGAGCTTGTTCTGATTGTGTTGTGTGATCCACACGGGGTTAAAGTAGCATAGGTTGCGTGCGTTGTAACCGAGTGTGCTTGGGATCTTTGGTTGAGTGGATTGAGGACTGGAGAATAGTCCTCCCCAGACGTAGGCAGTTTGGCCGAACTGGGTGAACAAACCTGTGCCTTTGTTCATTGCTTGCTGAGATTATTTCTTGTGAACAAGAGTGTGCTGCAGCAACTGCTAGTTCACAAATCTGTCTAAGTGAGACGCTGTGAAATTTCACTCTGCAAGTCTCGATCAGTCTCTGCTTCACAATCACTCCTGCTCATTATGCACGCTCTGCTCAATGAGTGATGATCAATCTCCGCTCTACTCAATTCTCTATTCTGCAATTGCTATTTTGCTCAATTAATTTTGGATTAATCAATCGTCATCTGCTCTGCCGATCCTTCTTTCTATAAAGACCTGCTGACGAAACATATTTATACGATCCATCGAGTTGTTTATTCCCGTTGTTTAATTGCATTTTATGTGTGAAAGATTACTTCTTGGTAGTGTTTTGCATCGCAGGTGTATCAAGACCGCTTGAAAACTTTATTGCACATTCGGACGAATATAGACCAATTCTAGGCAGATTGACCTCTTTGTCGTCGAAGGCTTGCCGAGCACATGATTCTTATCCGATTGAGGCGTGCTATAGATTGTTGAAAAGCTAACTCATGGGGCTACAACTCCGTAGTTTATATCAAGACAATATTCGAAGGTTTAATGGGTCAAACGAGCGAGATTCTAACTCAAGCAAAAGTGATCCGCCCAGCTTCATTGCACACTGAGTATTTGACTCGCCCAAGAGTGCCCGAATCACTTTGGAGCCATCCCGGATCACTGTTGTTTTGCCCAGCTTATGAAGACACTTTGATTCGCTAGAATCACTTTGGAGCTTGCCCGAATCAATTGTGACTCGTGTAGCAGGGGAAGCGCACGAAATATTTGATTCGTCCAAGCTGTACAAATCACTTGGAGAAGCTTGTACGAATCAATTTTGATTTGTGCAAGAGAAGTCAGCCCGGCCCAATTTTAAAAGAATGAAAAGGAGGAAAAACCCTAGTTTTTGAAGAGTTTTTTGGCTGAAACAACCGAGGAGAACGACCTGAATCAAAGGAAGAAAAGCGAGAGCTTGGAGAGACGGAAGCACTGTTCATCGCGTATTGTTCATCGTTTACTGTTCATCATGTTTAATGTTCATCGCCGGTAGTATTGTTCACAGCTTTAGTATTTCTCTGAACTCAGTTTGTTTTCATTAGATGGATAGTAGTAGCTAAACCCTAATTCAGTTTGGGGATTTGTGTTGCAACGAACGGTTTGATAAACTTACGTTTTCATAATTCGATTCACTGAATTACTGTTCTTGAACTTAATGGCATGCTTGTATGTTTGATTGGAGGAACTTAGCGGTGATTTAGTTAGGCTAGCAGTGCATGATATTTTATTAGTCCAATATTAGCGTAAGCCTAGCTGTGGAACTAGTACTGGTAACTAAGAAGATAAATATCACATCTACTTGAGAACTTAGCAGTTAATAGTAGATAGAACTTGAATGCGACATTACCTTAGCAGTATTGTTAGACTAGAACAGTAATTTCACTAATTTATGCATGTTTCAATCGATGATTACCAGTTACAATGCATATCCCTGAACTGATTTTCTCTGAATTTGATAAACAACAAACATTTTTCCTACAAACCTCCCTTTTAGTGTGACAATTAATCAATAGAACTCTAGACTATTTGCTCTCTCATGGGTTCGACCCTGCTTATCACTAGCTAATAAGCAGGTATTATAAATTTAACTTTGATGCACACAACGACGTGCCCGTGACCTGCCGGCCCCATCGAAAATAGAATAGGAAGTACTCGTTATAGATAAGGACACCCACCTTCCAAAACATCATTATCTTGTGGCCGACAGCATTATCTTGTAGCTGACTTGTTGCGGCAGGTAGGCGCTTTTGAGAATATTCTGAGCTAAAACTAGAAAACTCCCGATGCTCTTCATTTCAATTTTGGACAGCTTGTCCTTCGCGCGGCTCAAGATGCTACACCTTTTCTGCTACACGGGAAGCCGTAGCAACCCCTTGTGCACTTCAGCTTGTTCACTCCAGCTTGTTTACTCTGGAAGGTTTTGTTGATTTGAATGCCGTTATCTTAACATACTCCACATGGCACAAAACATGGACTCCACAATGCCCAAATGAGCAGAAGCAACAAACAGATCTAACCTTTAGCAGATTGGACGATGTCTTATGTTATGATATTTGATGAATTTTATTGTGTTGTATATTCATCCACAGAACATAGGTGAAACTTTTGGAGGGGTTACAAAGGATTTTGTTTTTTGACAAATCCCCTTGGAATATTTTTGTGAATATTTATTAATATGTTGATAACTATGTATATAATCATCAAGTAGATGACTATTTTCATTTGCTCGGTCATTAAAGTAAGTAACATACAGTACATATTCATCAGTTGGATGAGTCAAAACTTGTCTCGTATGATTTACGGGGCTATGGGTTTGTGTTTAAGGTGTAGAGTGGACACAGCTAGATAATGAATATATGGTTTATTATTATATTCATCCCTTTTATAGTAAAATGCGTCAAATGAAATTAATATTTATCGGTTTGATTGGAATGTTCAAGGGTTAATGTTTGGTTTAGGGTATAGTGTTTACTATTTGGGGTGTAGGGTTGATATATTCAAGTGATGAATATAAGGTTTGATTTTATATTCATCAGCTAGATCATTCAAAAAGATGTCTTGTATGGGTTTAGGGTTTAAGGTATGATGTTTAGGGATTAGGGTGTAAAGTTGATATATCCCGTTGATGAATATAGGATTTATTGTGATATTCATCTCTTTTTATAGTAAAATTCAATCATCAAGTTGATTGGAATATTCATGTGTTTGGTCATTCCAATGAGTAACATATATTGTATATTCATCAGCTGGATTATTCAAAAAGATGTCTCATGTGGGTTTAGGAGTTACGGTTTGGAATTTAGGGTGTAGAGTTTATATATCCAATTGATGAATATAAGGTTTATTATTATGTTCAGCTCCCTTTATACCAAAATGTGTGACTTAAAATATATTTTCATCGGGTTGACCAGAATGTTCATTTGTATGATCACTAAATGTAGTAACATGCATGGTATATTCATCAGCTGGATCAGTCAGAAAGTTGTCTTGTATGGGTTTAGGGATTAGGGTTTAATGTTATATTAATCTCTTTTATAGCAAAATTCATCTAGTTGATTGGAATGTTCATTTGATTGGTCGATCAGTCAAAAGGTTGTCTCGTATGGGTTCATTTGTTTGAAAGATAACATACAGTGTACATTCATCGTAACAAAATTCATCAATCTACTCAATAGTTTGCATAATAAATTACATCACCAAACATGTTAACACATAGTTTTTGTCCATAATATCATTTTTAATACTCACTTGTTTGTTATATTCATCAATTGGTGATTATATTCTTCTGTTTAATAACTTTTTTCGTCAGTTTAAAAATTGCATTCATCAGTTTGATGAATATGTTCACTGATTTGAATGCATGACTATACCTTATATATGATTAAATTTGTATATTAAATTGATAAAATTCATCAATTTGAATATCTTATAACTATATTTTTCAGTTTGATTTGTATATAAACCGGCATGAACTAATATGAACCATAACAAATCCATGAACATCATAATCAAAACTGAACACATGTAGTTTTAATTCATATTATCATCTTTTTATATTTACTTGTTTGTTGTATTCACCAAATGGTAATTATATTCATATGTTTGTAGCTTTTTCATCAATTTGGAAGATATGTTCTATAGTTTGATGAGTATGGTCACTGATTTGAACACATTACTATAAAACATATATTGTTAAATGTGTATGTTAAATTGATAAAATTCATCCGTTTGAATTTATAATAACACTTCTCATCAGTTTGATTCTTATATAAACCGACATGAATCATTATGAACAACAAAAAATTGATGAATATCGTAATCAAACTAATGGACACATGTCATTTTAATTCATATTATCGTTTTTTATATTCACTTATTTGTTATATTCATCAATTGGTAATCATATTCATCTTTTTGATAGATTTTTCCGTCAATTTGGAAGTTTTATTCCTTAGGTTGATGAGTATGTTACTGATTTGAACACATTATTATACAATAAACTGATGAACATAAAGAAGAAACAAATGAACATAATCTGGAAAGAATCAAATTTCTTAATTATCTATCTACGTTCATCAAAATAATTCATTGTGCCATCTCAATGATCACTATAGTTGACCAATCGATATCTATGTATCTTAGATGATCAATCGACCTGCGATGATTACAGATATCTTTTTGGTGTGAATGAATCAACAATCGTAATTTCAACAAAATATTCAATGAACATCCACTGGATGTTCAGTCGTCGATGAAGACAGCGAGGAAGATGGCCTGGACAATGTGTTGAAGAGGTTTAGTCAGAAAACTCGACGATGAATTAAGACAAGCCAAGAACAATGAGCCAAAGAACAAGTTTTCCGATTTTAACTGATTTGCCCATGAAATTCGCAGCGCCTCTTGACAGACAAATTTGTGAACAAGCAGTTGCTGCAGCACACTCTTGTTCGCTCGGAAATTGTCTTAGCAAACAATGAACAAGACAGAAGTTTGTTCACCCAGTTCGGCCAACTGCCTACGTCTGGGGAGGACTATTCTCCAGTCCTAAATCCACTAATCGCAGAGGTCTCCAAGTACGCTCGGTTACAACTCCACGCAACCTATGCTACTCAACCTTGTGTGGATCACTGGACACAATCAGAACAGGCTCTAACTTGTGTCTGCACACCCTTTACAAATGTCAATCTAGAAAAGCTACTGTCTCCCCGAAACTCAACCTATTCTAAACTACACTCAACTCTGCAGGGTTGCTGTAGCACACAGCTGATGCACAATTGTCCGCGTCGCTCCAAAGCCTTCTGCCGAGCCGATCGAACGATTCCACGAGCGCTGCACACTCTGGAATACTCCCTCTCACTCAGTGACCTCCTGCCACTAGCGAGAACTGCCGCCTAGACACTCGACCGAGCCACTCACTCGTCAGTCCTTCCGCGGCTGCCCTTGATCAACCAACAAGCACCCCTTATCTGAATTGGCTTTCCTGATCAAGCTTGGATCAGACTACGCAAGTCCTGATCTCCTTCTGCTTCTGTCACCACAGCTCTGCGCTCACGCTCTGCCTTCGGGTGATGATCGAAGAACTCGTCCGTCGCACAACAAAACTCCTCTCTCTGAATTCTGCGCGCGCACTTGTGTATCCCTCAGCTTCGATCAGCCTTTCTGCTCTATCGAGTTCTTCCTTAAAAGCAACTCCCGCTTCAACCAAGAACCGATCTTAGCAATGTCCTAAAAAGAACAATTATCTCCTAATTTTTAGGAGATTGGATTTGTTTTTAATTCCCAAAACAAATCTCCTTCTCTAGCTAGGAATTATCCACTAGAATATTCTTGGCAGCAACTTAGAAATTCTTCTGAGACTCTCCGCAGGGCTGCCAGGCCTTCTGGCCAACGGCCCAAGTTGCTGCTGCTACTCGGGCAGATGCTGCAGCCACTTGAACAAGCTCCTGCTATAGCATCCCCTGCTGTAGCTGCTCCTTGTTCACTTGTGCTGGTTTTGTCAAACACTGCCAAACTTGCATCATCAATCTCCCCCTTGGCATTTTGACAAAACCCTATACCAATTTCAATACAGATTTTTTTAACCTCCCCTTCTTCTCCTCCCCCTTTTTGGAATAAATGACAAGGGGGTGCTCCTGGCTGCCCTAGGGAGGCAAAACACAGAGCCCCAGAGAGGCTCTCAGGTCTTCGAACCGGACTGCATCCAGAGCTTTTGTGAAGATATCAGCAAGCTGTTTGGCAGACACCACATGCTGTAGCGCAATGATATTCTTTTCCACTAGATCACGGATGAAATGATGATGAATGTCAATGTGCTTGGTTCTGCTGTGCTGAACCGGATTCTTAGAGATGCTGATGGCACTCATGTTATCACAGTAGAGAGTCATTTCATCTTGGTCAAGACCATACTCACTCAGCATTTGCTTCATCCACAACATTTGAGCACAGCAGCTCCCAACAGCTATGTATTCAGCCTCGGCTGTGGATAATTGATAGAGCCTATTTATACGCATTATTTAGATCATAACCCTATGCTTGTTTGCATTATTTTATGTACAAGATTACTCGTTTCCAGTGTTTTTGTATTTCAGGGCAAAACGAGGGCCTAAGTCGGATACGCGCTAACAGGCAGCTTTTAGGACGCGCATCACACAGCCTGCGGAGCTAGCGGCGCAAACAGAAGAAATTGGAAGAGTCGACCACGGTGCGCTAACCGATTGCACTAAGCAGATGCCATGCGCCAGGCGCAGATGGTGGTGTTTCCAAATCCTGACACGACCAGATTTGGAAGTTGCCAAGGATGAGCCCCTGAGCAGTATATAAAGAAGAGAAGGAGGCTAGGGTTGAGAGAGGATTTTTTACCAGTTACAATGCATATCCCTGCACGCACTGTTTGCTATTGTTTTCTTGGACACTTTAGTTATTATTTACTGTTTCTATGATGTTTACCACTAGCATGTCTAGCTAAACGCTTAGTATCGGTTGGACATGAATCTATGAGTATTTCCTTTGAGACTTGCGCCTAATGCATAGCTTGCTTGCTTATATTAATTCTGTGCACATTACTGGCAGCTTGTTGCATGAGTAGGGGAAGCCTTGAACCGCAATCTTACTCTTGTTGCTTGTTGTTGTTTGTTAAACTAGTTGAATAGCCTGACGGTGCCAACTAGGAGTAACGCGCTAGGATAGGCAATTACTACCTTGATCGGATTCGTAGTTGTTTAGTCTAGTGTAAGAATTAATAGCACATGAACTTTGATCGGAACATGCGCACATGTTAGGAAGCCTTGATCGGACACTAACATTAGCAACCCAAACTATAGACATTTAGAGTCGATGATAAGGAATACACTCATAGAGGATTGTCTGCGCCGATACTTCTCATAGTCATAGTACTTAATCTCTATTGCCTGCGCACGTCTAGTGCAAATTCCTGCGTTTACAATACCACTGTTACTTGCGCATCGCGCAACCCCAATCACTCACCCCCCAATTTCATAAGTGTAGGTTACTGGCTAAAACTGAACTGCTTGCTCCCTGTGGAAATCGACCCTTACTTAACCGCTGTACTAGTGGAAGAGGAAGGAATTATATTTGACGCGCACAACGACGCGCGATCAAATTTTGGCGCCGTTGTCGGGGAGCAATACAGCTACGTTCTAGCTAGTTTACGTTTTTTTCTTTTTTGTAGTAACTAGTTATTTCAGTTTGTTTTGTTTTCTCGTTGTTGTTTCTGACAGCGCGCAATCACCATTAGCCTGCGCAACCTTGAAACAGTTGCACTGCGCAGATTCTAGTTGCGCACTGACAGACGCAGCAGCATTAGTTATCTTTTAATTGCGTTTTCTTTGAGATTCAGAACAGGTTATGGAGGATAACAGTGTCGTTGGAGACAACTTAGGGGACAGAACCCCAGAGGAAGCAAGGGCACATAACAGTGCGCGAGATGTCAGCCCCTATCACTGTTAACCAGCCATGGTGCATCGTGCTTCCACCAGACGGTCATTTTGAGCTAAGGAGCTCGCTCATCCATCACATGCCCAAGTTCCACGGGATGAACAACGAAAATCCAGTCAAGCATGTGCGAGAATTCCTAGTCATATGCGAGAACATGAAGACCGAATGTGAGAGCGATGAAGGGCTGAAGATGAAGGCATTCCCATTTTCACTATGTGATACAGCCAGACATTGGTTGATGAACTTACCAGCCGGATCAATTCACACATGGGAGCAGCTGCAGAAGAAGTTCCTGGACAAATTCTATCCCGCAGCAAAGATCGCGCTACTCAGGAGGGAACTGGCCGCGCCAAGGCAGAGCGCAGGAGAGTCACTATCAGAGTATTACGAGCGTTTCAGAGAGCTAGAGGCCAACTGCTACAATCACGGCCTGCCCCAGAATGTGCTGATAGAGAACTTTCTGAATGGATTGCTACCCATGGAGCTGAGGTTATTGAACGCATGCGCAGGAGGCGACATTTGCAACATGTATCCAGAAGACGCGTGGCAGCTGATAGAAGACTCTGCTGGTCAGGTAAGACATCAGCTAACACTTGAAAATAGTCGTACTCGTTCTGTGCATCAGGTAGAAACAAGCGCTGAGATCAAGGAAATGAAGGCCATGCTGCAGAAGTTAATGAGTGCGCAAAGCGCGCAACCAGTTGCGCCAAAGGTATGTGAATTCTGCAGGTCAACTGAGCACAAAACTGATGAATGTCCCACACTTTTCGAGGAATCTGGAGATGTCAATGCTCTTGGAGGATGGGATAACAGAGGACCACAAAGACAGAATCAGCCGCGCTTTGGACTGGCAGCAAATGGATTCAGATGGAAGGAGGAAAACAATTTTCAGAGGCAGTCCACAGATCAGCGCGCACCACAGCAGACGCAACACGCTGCGCCCTACAATCCACCGCATCGCCGCACTGACGCACCAGCGCATAACAACCAGCAACCGAGGCGATCTTTGGAAGATATCGTGGGGCAGCTAGCAGACACAGTGCGTAATAATGACGAAAAGTATGACAAGAGGTTCCAGTCCATTGAAAAGCAGCTATCACAGATCGCTACCACGGTGTATGAGCTGAAAAAGAGCGATGGCAACCTGCCTTCGCAAGTGATTCAGAACCCCAAAGGAGGAGTCAATGCAGTAACACTGAGGACTGGGTGCACGATAGGAGCAGAGCAGACCACGAAGGCGCCCGCGCAACCAGCTGTGCAAGTACCGGATCCAGCAGAATAGAATGCGCAACCAGAAGTGCTAGCCACAAGCCAGCAGGGCGAGGCGTCAGGTATAACACAAATAAACGACAAGGGCACGAATCGTACTAATATACCTGCACCTTTTCCTGTGCAAGCACCATCGGCTAGAAAGGAAGCGCTGACAGAGAGCTATACAAGTTATTCAGCAAGGTGGAAATCAACATTCCCCTTATCGAAGCAGTTCGGCAGATTCCCAGGTACGCCAAGTTTTTAAAGGAGTTGTGCACAAATAAGAGGAGGAAAGGCGAATGCGCACAGGTAATGCTAAATGCGCAGGCCTCAGCGATCGTGCAACATAAGGTACCACCTAAGTGCCGAGACCCAGGTACGTTCACTATCCCTTGCACTTTAGGTAAGACCACAGTAAGCAATTACATGATTGATTTAGGCGCATCCATCAATTTGTTACCTTATTCCCTATATGCGACATTGCGCCTTGGACCACTAAAGCCTGCAGGTCTCACTATTCAGCTAGCAGATCGGTCTTGCAAACAACCTGCAGGCATGATAGAGGATGTTCTTGTGCGAGTAGGAGAGCTGGTGTTCCCACCAGATTTTTATGTGCTGGAAATGGAGGGTGAATCAAGCACCAGCAGTGCGCAGATCCTACTGGGCAGACCTTTTCTGATGACCGCGCGCACAAAGATAGACGTGTGGAGGGGCACACTCTCCATGGAGGTTGATGGCGAAGAGATCCATTTCAATATATTCAAGGGGATGCAGCACCCACACGAGGACGCCACAGTGCACGCAATGGACAATTTAGACGATTTAGTCTCAGATGCGCAATGTGCAAGCGCAACAATAGGACCAGAGCCACTGGCACAGGCAGAGTTGGAGGAGTAGGACGAGGAGTTGAGCAGTGCTGAACCGGAACTCAAACAGGTACACGACATAGTTCATATTTGCACTGCTAATAAAATCTTGCCCTCCATTGAACAGGCACCCAAGGTCGAGCTAAAGCAACTGCCAGAGCACCTCAAATACATTTTCTTGGGAAATGAGGACACCCTGCCAGTGATTATAAAGAAAGGATTAGAAGAGGAGCAGGAAGTGCGTTTACAGCAGGTGCTGCGCAGGAACCAGCGCGCTATAGGATGGACACTGGCTGATCTGCGTGGAGTGAGCCCAGACGTATGCATGCATAGAATTCTATTGGAAGATGGTGCCAAACCATCCAGGGAGGCTCAGCGCAGATTGAACCCAAATATGATGGAGGTAGTGCAGAAGGAAATTCTAAAGTTGCTTGACGCAGGAGTCATTTACCCCATCTCGGACAGCAAATGGGTCGGTCCAGTGCACGTTGTGCCTAAGAAGGGAGGAATCACAGTGGAAGAGAATGCGCAGGGCGAGCTAGTTCCCAAGCGCATCCAGACTGGATGGCGCATGTGCATCGACTACAGGAAGCTTAACGCAGTAACGCGCAAGGACCATTTCCCGCTACCCTTTATGGACCAGATGCTGGACAGATTAGCAGGTAAACCCTATTTTTGTTTCTTGGACGGATATTCAGGGTACAACCAGATACCCATAGCTGCGGAGGATCAAGAAGAAGACCACGTTCACCTGCCCGTTCGGAACGTTTGCGTGGAGGTACGTTCCAACGCCTTGTTATTTGGGTTGTGTAACGCGCCAGGTACGTTCCAACGCCTTGTCATGAGCATTTTTTCTGATATGATTGGTATATGCATAGAAGTGTTCATGGATGATTTTACTGTATATGAAGGTACCTTTGATGCATGCTTAACTCATTTAGATAAAGTTTTAGAGCGCTGCATCTCTAAGAACCTAGTGCTTAATTATGAAAAATGCCATTTCATGGTAACGCATGGTGTAGTGCTAGGACACATCATCTCAGAGGAGGGGATCAAGGTAGACAAAGCTAAGATAGACCTTATTTCTAATCTACCTTATGCCACGAACGTGCGCGATGTGAGGTCATTCTTAGGACATGCCGGATTTTATAGGCGTTTTATAAAGGACTTCTCTAAAATTTGTATACCCCTGTCTAACCTCTTCCAAAAGGATGTGTGCTTCGATTTTACTGATGAGTGCAGGGCCGCATTTGATAAGCTGAAGGAAGCGCTGACCAGTGCGCCAGTGATGCGCGCACCAGACTAAAACCTGCCATTTGAACTGATGTGCGACGCAAGCGATTATGCAGTAGGTGCAGTCCTGGGGTAGCGAGTGGACAAGAAGCCGCACGCCATCTATTATGCATCGCGCACACTGGACGCTGCGCAGAGGAACTACACCACCACGGAGAAGGAGCTTCTGGCAATTGTGTTTGCGCTAGAGAAGTTCCGTGCATATGTTCTAGGCGCCAGGGTCATCATATACACAGACCACGCAGCCATCCGCTACCTAATGTCCAAGAAAGAAACTAAGCCGCGCCTGATGCGCTGGGTGCTCCTGCTGCAGGAATTCGACCTGGAGATCAAGGATAAGAAGGGCACAGAGAACACAGTTGCGGACCACCTGAGCAGGATCGTGAAGGAGGAGGAGCGAGGGCAGATCACTGAGACATTTCCTGACGAGCATCTGATGGCGCTGACAGGTAAGGTACCATGGTATGCGCACATTGCGAATTACCTGGTCACAGGTACGTTTCCTCCGCATTTCAATAAAACCCAGTGCATGAGATTGAAACATGAGTCCAAGCATTACCTGTGGGATGATCCTTATATGCTTAGAATAGGACCAGATCAGATATTGAGGCGCTGCGTGCCCGACCATGAATTTAACTCTGTTTTGATGTTTTGTCATGCGCACGCATGTGGAGGACACTTTGGTCCCAAGCGCACCAGCAGGAAGGTCCTGGACTGCGGATTTTATTGGCCGCACCTGTTCAGAGACGCATATGACTATTGCAGGAATTGTGACAGGTGCCAGCGCACACGAGGCATATCAGCACGCAACGAGATGCCGCAGACCCCAATTCTAGTGGGTGAAGTGTTTGATATATGGGGAATTGACTTCATGGGGCCATTTCCTCCATCTGCCGGATACGAGTACATATTGGTCGCTGTGGACTATGTCTCCAAATGGGTCGAAGCTAAGGCCACACGGAAGGATGATGGTAAGACGGTCGCTAAGTTTCTGAAAACTAACATCTTTTGCAGGTACGGGGTGCCTAAGGCAATCATCAGCGACCAGGGGACGCACTTTTGCAACAGGATCGTGGCGCAAGTTTTCAAGAATTATGGGGTGCGCCACAAGACGTCCACTGCTTATCATCCTCAGACAAATGGACAGGCCGAGGTCTCCAACAGAGAGATCAAGCGCATCCTGGAGAAGAGACCATCGCGCAAAGATTGGAGCCAGCGCCTGGACGACGCGCTGTGGGCATACCGCACTGCGCATAAGACACCAATCGGGACTTCACCGTTCCGGTTGGTCTACGGAAAAGCATGCCACCTGCCAGTAGAGTTAGAGCAAAAAGCATACTGGGCTTTACGCACTTGCAACCTGAACTTGGAAGAGGCCGGAAAGGAGCGCGCATTTGAGCTGAGTGAATTAGAAGAGCTGCGCCTGGATGCCTATGAGGGATTGCGCGATTACAAGGAGCGGACAAAGGCGTTTCATGACAAGCATATCCTCAGACGCACTTTCGAGCAAGGAGACCAGGTATTATTATTCTCATCACGCCTGAAGCTCATGCCTGGAAAGCTGCGCAGCAAATGGAACTTCTCTAGCGCAAACACAATTGCCAGAAGCTCCTTCTCCGTGGTGGTGTAGTTCTTCTGCGCAGCGTCCAGTGTGCGCAATGCATAATAGATGGCGTGCGGCTTCTTGTCCACTCGCTGCCCCAGGACTGCACCTACTGCATAATCGCTGGCATCGCACATCAGTTCAAATGGCAGGTTCCAGTCTGGTGCGCGCATCACTGGCGCACTGGTCAGCGCTTCCTTCAGCTTATCGAACGCGGTCCTGAACTCATCAGAAAAATCGAAGCACACATCCTTTTGCAAGAGGTTAGACAAGGGAATACAAATTTTAGAGAAGTCTTTTATAAAACGCCTGTAAAATTCGGCGTGCCCTAAGAATGACTTCACATCGCGCACGTTTGTGGCGTAAGGTAGATTAGAAATAAGGTCTATCTTAGCTTTGTCTACCTTGATCCCCTCCTCTGAGATAATGTGTCCTAGCACTACACCATGCGTTACCATGAAATGGCATTTTTCATAATTAAGCACCAGGTTCTTAGAAATGCAGCGCGCTAAGACCTTATCTAGATGAGTTTAGCACGCATCAAAGGTACCTCCATATACAGTAAAATCATCCATGAACACTTCTATGCATATACCAATCATATCAGAGAAAATGCTCATGACAAGTCGTTGGAACGTACCTGGCGCGTTGCACAGCCCAAATGACATGCGCCGAAACGCAAATGTACCGAACGGGCAGGTGAACGTGGTCTTCTCCTGATCCTCCGCAGCTATGGGTATCTGATTGTACCCTGAATATCTGTCCAAGAAACAAAAATAGGGCTTACCTGCTAATCTGTCCAGCATCTGATCCATAAAGGGTAGCGGGAAATGGTCCTTGCGCGTTACTGCGTTAAGCTTCCTGTAGTCGATGCACATGCGCCATCCAGTCTGGATGCGCTTGGGAACTAGCTCGCCCTGCGCATTCTCTTTCACTGTGATTCCTCCCTTCTTAGGCACAACGTGCACTGGACCGACCTATTTGCTGTCCGAGATGGGGTAAATGACTCCTGCGTCAAGCAACTTTAGAATTTCCTTCTGCACTACCTCCATCATATTTGGGTTCAATCTGCGCTGAGCCTCTCTGGATGGTTTGGCACCATCTTCCAACAGAATTCTATGCATGCATACGTCTGGGCTCACTCCACGCAGATCTGCCAGTGTCCATCCTATAGCGCGCTGGTTCCTGCGCAGCACCTGCTGTAAACGCACTTCCTGCTCCTTTTCTAATCCTTTCTTTATGATCACTGGCAGGGTGCCTTCATTTCCCAGGAAAATGTATTTGAGGTGCTCGGGAAGTTGCTTCAGCTCTACCTTGGGTACCTGTTCAATAGAGGGCAAGATTTTATTGGCAGTGCAAATATGAACTATATCGTGTACCTGTTTGAGTTCTGGTTCAGCACTGCTCAGTTCCTCGTCCTGCTCCTCCAACTCTATCTGTGCCAGTGGCTCTGGTCCTATTGTTGCGCTTGCGCATTGCGCATCTGTGACTAAATCATCTAAGCTGTCCATTGCGTGCACTGTGGCGTCCTCATGAGGATGCTGCATCCCCTTGAATATATTGAAATGGATCTCTTCGCCATCTACCTCCGTGGAAAGCGTGCCCCTCCACACGTCTATCTTTGTGCGCGCGGTCATCAGAAAAGGTCTCCCCAGTAGGATCTGCGCACTGCTGGTGCTTGATTCACCCTCCATTTCCAGCACATAAAAATCTGCTGGAAACACCAGCTCTCCTACTCGCACAAGAACATCCTCGATCATGCCTGCAGGTTGTTTGCAAGACCGATCTGCTAGCTAAATAGTGAGACCTGCAGGCTTTAGTGGTCCAAGGCGCAATGTCATATATAAGGAATAAGGTAACAAATTGATGGATGCGCCTAAATCAATCATGCAGTTGCTCACTGTGGTCTTACCTAAAGTGCAAGGGATAGTGAACGTACCTGGGTCTTGGCACTTAGGTGGTACCTTATGTTGCACGATCGCTGAGGCCTGCGCATTGAGCATTACCTGTGCGCATTCGCCTTTCCTCCTCTTGTTTGTGCACAGCTCCTTTAAAAACTTGGCGTACCTGGGAATCTGCCGAACTGCTTCGATAAGGGGAATGTTGATTTCCACCTTGCTGAATAACTCGTATAGTTCCTTGTCCAGCGCTTCCTTTCTAGCCGATGGTGCCTGCACAGGAAAAGGTGCAGGTATATTAGTACGATTCGTGCCCTTGTCGTTTAATTGCGTTATACCTGGCGCTTCGCCCTGCTGGCTTGTGACTGGCACTTCTGGTTGCGCGTCTTGCTCTGGTTGCGCATTCTGTTCTGCTGGATCCGGGACTTGCGCAGCTGGTTGCGCGGGTGCCTTCGTGGTCTGCTCTGCTCCTATTGTGCGCCAAGTCCTCAGTGTTACTGCATTGACTCCTCCTTTGGGGTTCTGAATCACTTGCGAAGGCAGGTTGCCATCGCTCTTTTTCAGCTCATACACCGTGGTGGCGATCTGTGATAGCTGATTTTCAATGGACTCGAACCTCTTGTCATACTTCTCGTCATTTTTGCGCACTGTGTCTGCTAGCTGCCCCACGATATCTTCCAAAGATCGCCTTGGTTGCTGATTGTTATGCGCTGGTGCGTCAGTGCGGCGATGCGGTGGATTGTAGGGCGCAGCTTGTGGCGTCTGCTGTGGCGCGCGCTGATCTGTGGACTGCCTATGGAAATTGTTTTCCTCCTTCCATCTGAATCCATTTGCTGCCAATCCAAAGCGCGGCTGATTCTGCCTCTGTGGTCCTCTGTTATCCCATCCTCCAAGAGCATTGACATATCCAGATTCCTCGAAAAGTGTGGGACACTCATCAGTTTTGTGCTCGGTGGACCTGCAGAATTCACATACCTTTGGCGCAACTGGTTGTGCGCTTTGCGCACTCATCAACTTCTGCAGCATGGCCTTCATTTCCTTGATCTCAGCGCTTGTTTCTACCTGATGCACAGAACGCGTACGACTATTTTCAAGTGTTAGCTGATGTCTTACCTAACCAGCAGAGTCTTCTATCAGCTGCCACGCGTCTTCTGGATACATGTTGCAAATGTCGCCTCCTGCGCATGCGTTCAATAACCTCAGCTGCATGGGCAGCAGTCCATTCAGGAAGTTCTCTATCAGCACATTCTGGGGCAGGCCATGATTGTAGCAGTTGGCCTCTAGCTCCCTGAAACGCTCGTAATACTCTGACAGTGACTCTCCTGCGCTCTGCCTCGGCGCGGCCAGTTCTCTCCTGAGTAGCGCGATCTTTGCTGCTGGATAGAATTTGTCCAGGAACTTCTTCTGCAGCTACTCCCATGTGTGAATTGATCCTGCGGGTAAGTTCATCAACCAATGTCTGGCTGTATCACACAGTGAAAATGGGAATGCCTTCATCTTCAGCGCCTCATCGCTCTCCCCTTCGGTCTTCATGTTCTCGCATATGACTAGGAACTCTCGCACATGCTTGACTAGATTTTCATTGTTCATCCCGTGGAACTTGGGCATGTGATGAATGAGCGAGCTTCTTAGTTCAAAATGGCCGCCTGGCGGAAGCACGATGCACCATGGCTGGTTAACTGTGAGTGGGGCTGACATCTCGCGCACTGTTCTGCGTCGCGCGGCCTGTTGCACGGGTGGCGCATGATACACTTCAGCGGCCCCCCTTGCTTCAACCTCGCGCTGCACTTCCTCTCTGAACAGGGCTGCGCGGTTGTGTGCTCTTGCTTCCTCTGGGGTTCTGTCCCCTAAGTTGTCCCCAACGACACTGTTATCCTCCATGACCTGTTCTAAATCTCAAAGAAAACGAAATTAAAAGATAACTAATGCTGCTGCGTCTGTCAGTGCGCAACTAGAATCTGCGCAGCGCAACTGTTTCAAGGTTGCGCAGGCTGATGGTGATTGCGCGCTGTCAGAAACAACAACGAGAAAACAAAACAAACTGAAAATAACTAGTTACTAATAAGGAAAAACGTAAATTAGCTATAACTTAGCTGTGTTGCTCCCCGGCAACGGCGCCAAAATTTGATCGCGCGTCGTTGTACGCGTCAAATATAATCCTTCTTCTTCCACTAGTACAGCGGTTAAGTAAAGGTCGATCTCCACATTGAACAAGTAGTTCAGTTTTAGCCAGTAACCTACACTTACGAAGATTGGGGGGTGAGTGATCGGGGTTGCGTGATGCGCAGGCAATAGAGATTAAGTACTATGACTTATGAGAAGTATCGGCGCAGACAATCCTCTATGAGTGTATTCCTTATCATCGACTCTGAATGTCTATAGCTCGATTTGCTAATGTTAGTGTCCGATCAAGGCTTCCTAACATGTGCGCATGTTCCGATCAAAGTTCATGTGCTATTAATTCTTACACTAGACTAAACAACTACGAATCCGATCAAGGTAGTAATTGACTAACCTAGCGCGTTACTCCTAGTTGGCACCGTCAGGCTATTCAACTAGTTTAACAAACAACAACAAGCAACAAGAGTAAGATTGCGGTTCAAGGCTTCCCCTACTCATGTAACAAGCTGCCAGTAATGTGCACATAATTAATATAAGCAAGCAAGCTATGCATTAAGCGCAAGTCTCAAAAGGAAATACTCATAGATTCATGTCCAACCGATACTAAGCGTTTAGCTAGACATGCTAGTGATAAACATCATAGAAATAGTAAATAATAACTAAAGTGTCCAAGAAAACAATAGCAAACAGTGCGTGCAGGTTGTTGTCTTGGCTGGCGCAGTCGGCTGGCGCAGATCCTCTCAACAAGTTCGTGTGTTTTCCAGTCCTGCTGCGCAGTGCCTCCTGGGTGTATGAATTGTGAGTCCTGAGAATCGTATGTGTGTCTCTTCTTTATATACTGCTCAGAGGCTCACTCTTGGCAACTTCCAAATCTGGTCGTGTCAGGATTTGGAAACACCAACATCTGCGCCTGGCGCACGGCATCTGCTTAGCGCAATCGGTTAGCGCACCGAGGTCGACTCTGCCAATTCTTCTGTTTGCGCCGCTAGCTCCGCAGGCTGTGTGATGCGCGTCCTAAACGCTGCCTGTTAGCGCGTATCCGACTTAGGCCCTCGTTTTGCCCTGAAATACAAAAACACTGGAAACCAGTAATCTTGTACACAAAATAATGCAAACAAGCACAGGGTTATGATCTAAATAATGCATATAAATAGGCTCTATCAACAGCGCAGCAGACAGGGAGGACACCTGCGAATTTTTGGCGTCATTGGAGCCAGGAGCTATGGAGATCAGGTACCGGCACCGAGGGGGCTGGTACATTACCTCGGCTACGAGGCTGAAGCGCACATTGAGGTGCGCTAAGGTGCGAGAAGCTGACATGGACGCGCACACCAACCAAGAGGCGTGGCGCGAGATGGCAACCGGGCCTGTGTTTGCCGCGGGGGGCAGCAGGGGACGAGAGCTGCGTGACCCGTGGATGTTCTACTTGTGGCGTCTGGTCGCCTATGCCATCATTGGGCGCTTTAATGGTGTGCCGAAGATCAGTTTGCTGGATATGGAGATCTTAAACGGGTTTTATTATGGGAAGAAGGTGCTCTTTGTTCTGAACATGGTGCACCACTGGAGCCGAGTCAGCACCAAGGGGTCGCTGACTTGTGGAGGAATTATTACGCACCGGCTGCGGGCGTTACATGGAGAGCCCGAGGTGCCAGAGCACACATTGGTGCCGGCTGTCCCTCTGGACCGCGCCCACATGCTGCAGATCAGGGCGGTAGCCGTGAAGCAAGGACCCGCGCGCAGACTGGAGCGCACCGGAGGGCCCGTGCACCACAGGGGGAGCCAATTACCATTTCCATCGAGGATTCTCCCCCGCGTGCCCACGGGAAGCGCCCGCGGACTGAGGCTGAGGCGGCGCCTGAGGAAGCCTCAGCAGAGCAGCGCATGATGTTCAACGTCATGCGCGTGCTCGAATATTTAGCGCCAGAGGGGGCGGACTTAAGCATGAGCCCACCATCAGGGTGGAGATTTGGAGACGCGATTCCCCCTCTCCTCAGCCTACACCGGCCACCTCCAGGTTCCCCCAGTGAGCCACACCAGCCAACCAGCCCTCTTACTCAGCCCCCAGTGCATCCAGCAGAGCCTTTCCCAGCACCAGCAGCACCAGCACCATCAGCCCCAGCACCAGCAGCACCAGCACCAGCAGAACCCACCCCCGAACCAGAACAAGTACCCGCACCTGCACCTTCCCCTGCCCAGCCGTCCATTCCAAGGTCCCCTATAGCTGAACCCATCATTAGCACCAGCTCCGACTCGCTATGGGACCCCGTTTCAGAGGATGATGTCGCGGCGCAGCCTGTCGCCCTATCAGTTGTACCGCCTTCCTCCAGCACCTATATGACGGATTCTTCAGAGGAGGAGGCGCATAGTTCAGCGGCTGCGTCTAGCTCAGATGACTTCTAGAGCTGCGGGGGGGGGGGGGGGGGGGAGCGCATTATTTCTTTCGGGTGGTGTCTATTTTCTTTTATATGCTGAACCTTATTTGATATTCTGTTTCTATATTTGTGTGCTGAACTCCTGTGCTACATTTTGTGTCCCTATGCTATATTTGCGCTTCTTTGACTATATGTTCATAGTTTTATGTTCTTTATTTTGCTTGCATGCCTATGTTCTGCATGTGCGCGTTCTCCGTGCGCTTGAGCTTGAGTCGTGGGGACACGGCTCTATTTAAGTGTGGAGGGGGAGCGTTACATGTACATTTCACGTTTTTGAGCTTTTTAGTGTAGCTTAGTTTAATTGAAGGAAACAGTAGCAGTAGTGCGCTTGTGTGCGGGTTGCGCGCACTGTTCAGCTTGTTTGCGCTATCCATATTGCGCCGTGCGCTGCTATCAACTGTTTTTAGTATTTTTTTTTCGTTTTTCTGCTCCTGTTAGTTGGGATATACAGGGGATGTGGAGTTGACAGAAACGCTAGTGGAGAGGCGGTTAGTCGCTCGTGCTTCAGAGGAGAGGTATATGGTCGAGAGCGCTAGTGGAGGCCTGTGCTTTGCGACCGAGCGCGCTCAGTCACGCAGATGCCAAAGGCAAGTACCCAAAAGCGTGGCGAGGTGGGAAAATAGACCACCTTCCCTCTGGTAGACGAGCTAAGGAAGGCGGGCGCGGGTGTAAACGCGTGCGCCGACCTGCGCAGATAGACCAAGGAGGGAGAGCGGGGCAGTGTTCCATAGCTGTTATCCGGAGGCCGAGACTGGAACCGTTCTGGGAAAGATAGGAATCATAGACAAAGCTGTACAAAAGAAAAATACCAGCAGATGATATGCACTACAAAAGAATCAGCATGCGCACAAGTACCAGCGTGCGCAAAATACACAGAAAATCATCAAAAAGCTCGAGTTCCCAGGAAGTGCGCGAAAGAATCACGCGCGGGAAGAAGCTGGCGCGGTTAACCATATACCCATCCTCGGAGTGAGAGCTGACAACCTGGCGCCTATAAAGAGCTATCTCCCAGCCATCCAAAATGATTTTCATCCCAGCTGAGAGGTAATGAATTGCGAACTCATTATATTAGAACTGTTGAATGCAGTTGTGCGCAGGTGGTAGAGCAGCGCAAGGTGTTCAGTAGTGCAGATCGCGCCAGAGTGCAAGACTGTGCGCTAGACTCCAGAGAGGTAATTGTATCCGTGCTTGAGTGCTTGTTCGAGGACGAACAAGGGGCAAGTGTGGGGGGTTTGATAGAGCCTATTTAACGCATTATTTAGATCATAACCCTGTGCTTGTTTGCATTATTTTGTGTACAAGATTACTGGTTTCCAGTGTTTTTGTATTTCAGGGCAAAACGAGGGCCTAAGTCGGATACGCGCTAACAGGCAGCGTTTAGGACGCGCATCACACAGCCTGCGGAGCTAGCGGCGCAAACAGAAAAAATTGGAAGAGTCGACCACGGTGCGCTAACCGATTGCGCTAAGCAGATGCCATGCGCCAGGCGCAGATGGTGGTGTTTCCAAATCCTGACACGACCAGATTTGAAAGTTGCCAAGGATGAGCCCCTGAGCAGTATATAAAGAAGAGAAGGAGGCTAGGGTTCAGAGAGGATTTTTTAGGATTCACAATTCGTACACCAAGGAGGCACTGCGCAGCAGGACTGGAAAACACACGAGCTTGTTGAGAGGATCTGCGCTAGCCGACCGCGCCAGCCAAGACTGCAACTTGCACGCACTGTTTGCTATTGTTTTCTTGGACACTTTAGTTATTATTTACTGTTTCTATGATGTTTACCACTAGCATGTCTAGCTAAACGCTTAGTATCGGTTGGACATGAATCTATGAGTATTTCCTTTGAGACTTGCGCCTAATGCATAGCTTGCTTGCTTATATTAATTCTGTGCACATTACTGGCAGCTTGTTGCATGAGTAGGGGAAGCCTTGAACCGCAATCTTACTCTTGTTGCTTGTTGTTGTTTGTTAAACTAGTTGAATAGCCTGACGGTGCCAACTAGGAGTAACGCGCTAGGATAGGCAATTACTACCTTGATCGGATTCGTAGTTGTTTAGTCTAGTGTAAGAATTAATAGCACATGAACTTTGATCGGAACATGCGCACATGTTAGGAAGCGTTGATCGGACACTAACATTAGCAACCCAAACTATAGACATTTAGAGTCGATGATAAGGAATACACTCATAGAGGATTATCTGCGCCGATACTTCTCATAGTCATAGTACTTAATCTCTATTGCCTGCGCACGTCTAGTGCAAATTCCTGCGTTTACAATACCACTGTTACTTGCGCATCGCGCAACCCCAATCACTCACCCCCCAATTTCATAAGTGTAGGTTACTGGCTAAAACTGAACTGCTTGCTCCCTGTGGAGATCGACCCTTACTTAACCGCTGTACTAGTGGAAGAGGAAGGAATTATATTTGACGCGCACAACGACACGCGATCACTCGTCCTGTGCATCAGGTAGAAACAAGCGCTGAGATCAAGGAAATGAAGGCCATGCTGCAGAAGTTGATGAGTGCGCAAAGCGCACAACCAGTTGCACCAAAAGTATGTGAATTCTGCAATTCCACCGAGCACAAAACCGATGCATGTCCCACACTTTTTGAGGAATCAGGAGATGTCAATGCTCTTGGAGGATGGGATAACAGAGGGCCACAGAGGCAGAATCAGCCGCGCTTTGGACTTGCCGCAAATGGGTTTAGATGGAAGGAGGAAAATAATTTCCAGAGGCAGTCTGCGGATCAGCGCGCGCCACAGCAGACGCAACCAGCTGCGCCTTACAATCCACCGCATCGCCGCACTGACACACCAGCGCATAACAACCAGCAACCGAGGCGATCTTTGGAAGATATCGTGGGGCAGCTAGCAGACACAGTGCGCAAAAATGACGAGAAGTATGACAAGCGGTTCGAGTCCATTGAAAAGCAGCTATCACAGATTGCTACCACGGTGTATGAGCTAAAGAAGAGCGATGGCAACCTGCCTTCGCAAGTGATTCAGAACCCCAAAGGAGGAGTCAATGCAGTGACACTGAGGACTGGGCGCACGATAGGAACAGAGCAGACCACGCAGGCGCACGATAGGAACAGAGCAAACCACGCAGGCGCCCGCGCAACCAGTTGCGCAAGTCCCGGATCCAGCGGAGCAGAATGCGCAACCAGAGATAGCCGCGCAACCAGAAGTGCCAGCCACAAGCCAGCAGGGCGAAGCGCCAGGTATCACGCAATTGAAAGACAAGGGCACGAATCGTACTAACATACCTGCGCCTTTCCCTGTGCAGGCACCCTTGGCTAGGAAGGAAGCGCTGGACAAGGAGCTATACGAGTTATTCAATAAGGTGGAAATAAACATTCCCCTTATTGAAGCAGTTCGGCAGATCCCTAGGTATGCCAAGTTTTTGAAGGAGCTATGCACAAACAAGCGAAGGAAAGGCGAGTGCGCACAGGTAATGCTAAATGCGCAGGCCTCAGCGATCGTGCAACATAAGGTACCACCTAAGTGCCGAGATCCAGGTACGTTCACTATCCCATGCACTTTAGGTAAAACCACAGTGAGCAATTGCATGATTGATTTAGGCGCATCCATAAATTTACTACCCTATTCCCTAAATGCGACATTGCGCCTTGGACCACTAAAGCCTGCAGGTCTCACCATTCAGCTAGCAGATCGGTCGTGCAAACAACCTTCAGGCATGATAGAGGATGTTCTTGTGCGAGTAGGAGAGCTGGTGTTCCCAGCAAATTTTTATGTGCTAGAAATGGAGGGTGAATCAAGCACCAGCAGTGCGCAGATCCTACTGGGCAGACCACTGGAGGGGCACACTCTCCATGGAGGTTGATGGCGAAGAAATCCACCTCAACATATTTAAAGGGATGCAGCACCCACATGAGGACGCCACAGTGCACGCAATGGACAGCATTGATGATTTAGTCACAGATGCGCAATGCGCAAGCGCAACGGTAGGACCAGAGCCACTGGCACAGGCAGAGTTGGAGGAGCAGGAAGCCGAGCTGAGCAGTGCTGAACCAGAATCCAAGCAGGTACACGATATAGTTCATATTTGCACTGCTACTAAAATCTTGCCCTCTATTGAACAGGCACCCAAGATCGAGCTGAAGCAACTTCCAGAGCACCTCAAATACATTTTCTTAGGAAATGAGGACACCTTGCCAGTGATCATAAAGAAAGGATTAGAAGAGGAGCAGGAAGCGCGCTTACAGCAGGTGCTGCGCAAGAACCAGCGCGCCATAGGATGGACACTTGCTGACCTGCGCGGAGTGAGCCCGGACGTATGCATGCATAGGATTTTATTGGAAGATGGTGCCAAACCATCCAGGGAGGCTCAGCGCAGATTGAATCCAAATATGATGGAGGTAGTGCAAAAAGAGATCCTGAAGTTGCTTGACGCGAGAGTCATTTACCCGATCTCAGATAGCAAATGGGTCAGTCCAGTGCACGTTGTGCCAAAAAAGGGAGGAATCACAGTGGAAGAGAATGCGCAGGGCGAGCTAGTTCCCAAGCGCATTCAGACTGGATGGCGCATGTGCATCGACTACAGGAAGCTTAACGCAGTCACGCGCAAGGACCATTTCCCGCTACCCGCTACCATTTCCCTCATGGCGCCTATAAAGAGCTATCTCCCAGCCATCCAAAATGATTTTCATCCCAGCTGAGAGGTAATGAATTGCGAACTCATTATATTAGAACTGTTGAATGCAGTTGTGCGCAGGTGGTAGAGCAGTGCAGGGTGTTCAGTAGTGCAGATCGCGCCAGAGTGCAAGACTGTGCGCTAGACTCCAGAGAGGTAATGGTATCCGTGCTTGAGTGCTTGTTCGAGGACGAACAAGGGGAAAGTGTGGGGGGTTTGATAGAGCCTATTTATACGCATTATTTAGATCATAACCCTATGCTTGTTTGCATTATTTTATGTACAAGATTACTGGTTTCCAGTGTTTTTGTATTTCAGGGCAAAACGAGGGCCTAAGTCGGATACGCGCTAACAGGCAGCGTTTAGGACGCGCATCACACAGCCTGCGGAGCTAGCGGCGCAAACAGAAGAATTGGCAGAGTCGACCACGGTGCGCTAACCGATTGCGCTAAGCAATGCCGTGCGCCATGCGCAGATAATGGTGTTTCCAAATCCTGACACAACCAGATTTTGAAGTTGCCAAGAATGGGCCTCTTGAGCAGTATATAAAGGAGAGGAAGGTCTAGGGTTTAGAAGAGCATCATATAACGAAACATCAGAGGATCATCACATCATAATTCAGCAAGAGAGCGGCAGAACTGGAAAACACACGAGCTTGCTGAGAGGATCTGCGCTAGCCGACTGCGCCAGCCAAGACTGCAACCTGCACGCACTGTTTGCTATTGTTTTCTTGGACACCTTAGTTATTATTTACTGTTTCTATGATGTTTACCACTAGCATGTCTAGCTAAACGCTTAGTATCGGTTGGGCATGAATCTATGAGTATTTCCTTTGAGACTTGCGCTTAATGCATAGCTTGCTTGCTTATATTAATTCTGTGCACATTGTTGGCAGCTTGTTCCATGAGTAGGGGAAGCCTTGAACCGCAATCTTACTCTTGTTGCTTGTTGTTGTATGTTAAACTAGTTGAATAGCCTGACGGTGCCAACTAGGAGTAACGCGCTAGGATAAGCAATTACTACTTTGATCGAATTCGTAGTTGTTTAGTCTAGTGCAAGAATTAATAGCTCATGAACTTTGATCGGAACATGCGCACATGTTAGGAAGCCTTGATCGGACACTAACATTAGCAAACCAAACTATAGACATTTAGAGTCGATGATAAGGAATACACTCATAGAGGATTGTCTGCGCCGATACTTCTCATAGTCATAGTACTTAATCTCTACTGCCTGCGCACGTCTAGTGCAATTCCTGCGTTTACGACTGTTTACTCGCGCATTGCGCAACTCCAATCACTCACCCCCCCCCCATTTTCGTAAGTGTAGGTCACTGGTTAAAACTGAACTGCTTGCTCCCTGTGGAGATCGACCCTGACTTAACCGCTGTACTAGTGGAAGAGGGATTAATTTGACGCGTACAACGACGCGCGATCAATAATGAAATGCTATTTTGCTTCCTGCTGAACCAGGACACAAGGTTATTTCCTAGAAAGAAGCATCCTCCCGAAGTGCTCTTCCTGCCCTCTGAGCATCCTGCCCAGTCCGCATCACTGTATCCCACCAGATTAGCATTTGTGTCCTTAGTATACCATAAGCCATAGTTCACAGTTCCTCCAACATACCGAATGATTCGTTGACCAACTGCAAGTGACTATCTTTGGGACAGGCTTGAAATCTGGCACAGACTCCTACTGCAAAGGAAATGTCGGGGCGGCTAGCAGTCAGGTACAGCAAGTTCCCAATCATGCTTCGGTAAATTGTCTGACTCACTTCCACTCCATGTTCATCTTTGATGGCTTTGACATGAGTGGCAGCAGCAGTTCGTTTGTGACTGGCCTTATCTAGCAGAAATTTTTGCACAAGATTCTTGTTGTATTTGCTTTGTGCAATAAAGATGCCATCTTCTTTCTGGGTAATCTCCAGACCAAGAAAATAGGACAGTTCTCCGACCATGCTCATTTGGAATTCCTGCTGCATGTGATCCACAAACTGGTTCACCAGGTGCTGAGACCTTGATCCAAAGACAATGTCATCCACATAAATTTGTGCAATGATCACATCTGACTTGGTTCTTTTTACAAATAGAGTTTTGTCAGCTCCCCCTCGTTTGTAGCCATGTTTTTCCAGAAACACTGTCAACCTCTCATACCATGCACGAGGAGCCTGTTTCAGTCCGTATAAGGCTTTCTTCAACTTGTATACATGCTCTGGGTGATGAGGATCTTCAAAGCCTTTTGGCTGAGAAACATATACTTCAGAGAGGTCTCCGTTCAGGAACGCACTTTTGACATCCATTTGATACAAAACAAGACATAGCTAGAAGAAGTCTAATGGCCTCCAGACGAGCAACTGGAGCAAACGTTTCTTGAAAATCTAGGCCCTCAATCTGAGAGTATCCTTGAGCAACCAGTCTGGCTTTATTTCTTGTGATGTTTCCCTTTTCATCAGTTTTGTTTTTGAAGATCCACTTGGTGCCTATAATATTCACTCCATTGGGTTTGTCCACCAGGTCCCAAACATCGTGTCTTACGAACTCTGCCAGTTCTTCCTGCATCGCTATCATCCAGAATTCATTACTCATGGCTTCCTTGAAGCTCTTAGGTTCAATGTTGGACAGAAAGCAGGTATTGAGATAAGCATGGCTTCTGGTTCTTCTTCTTTCTGCCGGGTCTCCAATCACATTTGTCAGCGGATGATTCTTCTGTATCTTCTTCGGAGGCTGCCTTGATGGTGGATCAGGAGCCTCAATATTCAGATCTTCAGACAAGATTTCTAATTGTTCATCTGGATTTTCTGCTTCAGCACTTGCTGTAGCATCTTCTGGAGCCACATCTTGTTCACTTCTGTTCTGACTGACAGACACCTCTTCAAAGTCAGAGTCTTCATCATCAGTGGCAGTGTCAGTGGCAGGGACTTCTTCAGCATCATAGACTACTACATTTATGGATTCCATTACTATATTTGTCTGTTGGTTATAGACTCGATAAGCCCTGCTATTTATCGAATAACCCAAGTGATGATGTAGTATGGCAGTGTTTGACAAAACCAGCACAAGTGAACAAGGAGCAGCTACAGCACAAGTGAACAAGGAGTAGCTACAGCACAAGTGAACAAGGAGCAGCTATAGCAGGGGATGCTATAGCAGGAGCTTGTTCAAGTGGCTGCAACATCTGTCCGAGAAGCAGCAGCGACTTGGGCTTGGCTAGAAGGCCTGGCAGCTCTACGGAAAACACCAGAAGAATTTTATAAAGTGCTGTGGAGAATATTCCAGTGGGGTTTCCTAGCCAGAGAAGGAGATTTATGTTGGAGATCAAAATCAAATCTAATCTCCTAAAAATTAGGGGATAATTGTTCTTTTTGGGACATTGCTAAATTCTTGTCTTGCTTAAAGCTGGTGATGTTATTTAAGAGAAAGGAGTTTAGAGCAGAGAGGTTGATCGAAGCTGAGGGATACACGAGTGCATACACAGAATTCAGAGAGCAATTTTGGTGTGCGACGGACGAGTTCTTCGATCATCACCCGAGAGCAGAGCTGTGGTGACAGAAGCATAAGGAGATCAGGACTTGCGTAGTCTGATCCAAGCTTGATCAGGGAAGCTAATTCAGAGCAGTGGTGCTTGTTGGTTGATCAAGGGCAGCCGCGGAAGAACTGGCGAGTGTGTGGCTCGGTCGAGTATCTAAGCAGCAATTCTCGCTAGTGGCAGGAGGTCACTGAGTGAGGGGGAGTATTCCAAAGTGTGCAGCGCTTTGGAGCGACGCCTCGGCAGAAGGCTTTGGAGCGACGCGGATAATTGTGCATCAGCTGTGTGCTACAGCAGTTGCTACAGCAACCCTGCTGAGTCAGTGTAGTGTAGAATAGGCTGAGTTTCGGGGAGACAGTAGCTATTCTAGATTGACATTTGTAGAGGGTGTGCAGACACAAATCAGAGCCTGTTCTGACTGTGTCCAGTGATCCACACAAGGTTGAGTAGCATAGGTTGCGTGGAGTTGTAACCGAGTGTACTTGGAGACCTCTGTGATTAGTGGATTGAGGACTGGAGAATAGTCCTCCCTAGACGTAGGCAGTTGGCCAAATTGGGTGAACAAACTTCTGTATTGTTCATTGTTTGCTGAGACAATTTCCGAGTGAACAAGAGTGTGCTGCAGCAACTGCTTGTTCACAAATTTGTCTGTCAAGAGACGCTGCGAATTTCAATTGGTATCAGAGCGGGAGCTCAACACACAGAGTAAAAGATCCTACAGTGTCTCTGAAGAAGCCACGACAATGAAGGAAGGATAGAGCACAAGCAGACCTCCATTGTAGCCTTTCTCATGGCCATTGATGAGAAGACCTGGAGAGCTATCATGGTCCAGTGGTCTCCCCCAATCACCATGGATGAACAGGGAGTCACGCCCATAAAGCCTGAAGAACAATGGACTGCTGAAGAGGGAGCTGCAGCAACTGGTAATTCAAAGGCTCTGAATGCAATTTTTGCTGCAGTTGATGCTAATAATTTCAGGCTGATATCAAATTATGACATGACTAAACAAGCTTGGGAAATTCTGCAAACTGCACATGAAGGAACTGATAGAGTAAAGCTGTCAAGATTACAGATCATTGCCACACAGTTTGAGAATCTGAGAATCCTGGAAGAGGAGACTGTCACTGAGTTTAATGCTAAACTCTGTGATCTGGCAAATGAAGCCCATGCTCTTGGTGAACCTATCCCTGAAGAGAAGCTGAACAGGAAGGTCCTCAGATCGTTGCCCACAAGATTTGACATGAAAGTGACGGCCATTGAAGAGGCTCAAAATGTCATATTCATGAGGCTGGAAGAGTTGATGGGATCCCTCAAACAATTTGAGATGAAACTGGTTAAAGAAGATCTCACTCCTAAGGACAAGAATGTTGGACTAAAGGCTGAAACAGAAGCTAAAAAGTCAGTTCCAGATGATCAGCTGAGTATGCTAGTCAAGAACCTTGGAAAGCTTCTGAAGAACATGGACTCAAGAACTGGGAAAAGCTCATCCTCGCGAAAACAATTCAGAAGGGGTGGTGAAAATAAAAGGAAAGGTAAGGAACCTGCTCAGAATGAAGATGAGAAGAAAGAAATGAAAAAAGGGGTCCAATGCTGGAACTGTGAAGGGTATGGAGATATTGAGGCTGACTGTCCCAGCAAACCACTCAAAAACTCAGAGAAAAAGAACAGCAAGTCCCTGACAGCAAAATGGAGTGACTCTGAGGAAAGTGATGAAGAAAACTGTGTTGTGCTAACCAGTGTGTCAGATTTCAACCTCAAAGAGCTAAAGAAGGATGAATTTCACTATGGGATTGAAGTATCCGAAAGTGAAGATGAAGAGGATTCATCTGGCACTCTTATTGACTATCTGGGGAAGATACTCAAACAGTGTGAGGCAGCTCTTCAGACGAATCAAGCATTTACTGACAGAGTCAAGCTTCTGGAAGAAGAACGAAGAAAATTTCTCTCCTCATCCAACAGTCAAGTTACCATTCTGAAAAGGGAAGACACAGGAAGACAAGTCGCTGACATTGGTTTCTCACCAGCAACAGCCAAGGCAGCTGATTCTCAGAAAAATATCTTGGATGAAATTTTGTCTTATCAAAGACTTGGAAAAGGGAGAACGGGGCTTGGGTATACTGGTGAAGAAAGCTCTAGAGGAACAGTTTTCATTAAAGCCTCGGATGCTATGATAGATGAAAAGAATTATACAGGTGATTCTCCAAAACCTGCAGGGAAAGATGGAACTAGACACGTGAACAAGAGGATGCTGCAGCACCTGGCGCATCATCCTTCTAAAACAAAGCCAAGGCCTCAGAATAAAAGGAGTTCTTGCACAAGTATTGGGAATCAGAAGATATCCTCCAACCTGAAGTGGCAGCAGAGAACCTCCTCAGCTGGAAAAGGGGGAACGAAATCCAGAGCCAACACATGCTGCATAAAGACTCCTTGCCTAGTAGTTTCGGGAAATTCTTATTACTGGAAAGAATCGCAGAGGAGGATCTCTAAGATCGCTGCACCAGGGCACTGGAAAGCTAAAGACAGGAGAAAACCACAGGTAATACAGGTGTGGAAACCCAAATATGATAAACAAAGAGACAGGAGTCTTGAGGGTCGGAAGAGGAGGAACTCTAGACAAACCCAGGTATGGGTGAAGAAATCACCATCAGAACCTCTCAAGGATCCGCCAAGCAAAACTGTCTTCCGGAATGAGTAGGTGAACTAGCTCGCGTCTGCTATAGCAACCTGGTCAGAATAAGCTTGTCCACAAGTTTTGGTTGCTAAAGCTGGGAGAAGGCACATGTGGGGCACGTGATCCAGAAGCTTCAAATTGAAAAAGAAAAATAACGGGTAAATCAACTTCTAGGGCAAAGGCAAGTTGAAGGCGTTTCCCCCAAATCGTTGCTGATCATCCTCACTGTGTGTTCCTCCAATCCTCTACAAACCCGCAACAATGGTGAAGACTCGCGGTTTGAAGAAGAATCTGGCAGCAAATCGTCAAGGCAGGTCTGAAAGGAGGTCTTAGTCGCGCAATGAAGAGCCTGCTCAGCGTCTGGACGTGGTGGTGTGGGAACCTGCACCTCTCCCTATGTCGCACAGCGATCCCTCTCCACAATAAGGAACTTCGCAGAAAAGGAGGCGCTTGGTACGTGACGGGGAACCTGTATCCAGTGCAGCAGTATTTACTGAAGAGGCTGTGCTTGAAGAAGGCTCGGGAGAAGAACAAGCTACAGAGGATGCTGTAGCAGGTTCTGCTGAAGAGAGGTGCAGAACTCTTGTTATGTCTCCTGGCATTGTGGGTGAAGGGGAGGAGATAGAAGCTGAGTCTCCTGAACAAGAACCTGCTACAGCACATCCTCCTCCACCCTCAGACAAAGGAAAAGCCCCTATCCTAATTCCTGTCTCCAGCAGTGAAGAAGAATCCAGTGAAGAAGAAGAAGGTACTACTGGTGAACCATCTGAGAGAGGACCTGCAGTGGCAGACTCAACTGCGATCACAGTAGGGGATATCTGGTTCAGAAATAGGAGTGCCTCCCAATCCTGGAGTGCTGTTGAGAGGAAGCACATTGTGACTGAAAAGAGACTGGACCTAGACAAGTACAAATCAGCCGCCATTATCCAGCTTCTCACCGAGGTAAACCTTCTCACGTCCCTGACTTACCCATACAGATTCAATATAGCCCTTGTTAGGGAAATTATTGTGAATATGGAAGAGAAATTTGGTGAGGAAGGAGGAGTTGAGTTTGGAAAGAGTTGGGTGCGGGGTAAGACAGTTTTTATTACCCCTGAAAAAATCGATGAGTTTCTTGAGATCCATGAAAATGCCAGAGCGCCTACGGATGTCCAGCCAGAGATTCTGGCTAAGGTTCTGAGGAGGGGTCTGTCTGTCTTGGGGTGGCCCAAACCTTAGTGCTGCTGAGCTCACCTCTAAAAATGCCCTGCTGTATCATTTGGGCATTAGAAACTGGATCCCCAACTCTCACAGGGGGAAGGTTAGCAGAGCCTTTGCTAACCTTCTCTACTCTATTGGGAAAAGGAGGAAAATCAGTCTAGGCAGTGTGATGTTTCCCCAGCTGGCTACTCATGCTGGCAGCGCTTCCTCCAGCAAGCCCATCGTGCTACCCTCCCTCATCTATGGGATGATGGTCTCACAGCATCCGGAGCTTGGTGCGATTTCTGAAGGTTTATCCAAGGAGCTGCAGGTGTTTACAGTAGACCACAAATTGTTCAAAGGGAAACATGCAGTGGACATAGCTTATGAAGATCCACTCTTGGTTGGTGCCTCAGCCCCAGCTCCTCTGGAGGAATCCCTTCCCCCTGCCGCTACAATTCAATCAGCTCTCCGTGCCAGAATTGTGAGCCATCTCAGGTCTGAGCTGCTCACTCTTGAAGCCGAAGCCAAAAGGAGGGATGCTAGGCACGGCCAGATCAGAAGTCTGCTCAGAGACCTGGACCCCTTGAGCATCTGTGACAAAAAGGGGGAGAGTAAAATGCTGCTACTGATGAACTGATGATTTTTTTTGGTTGACCCTGCGTGGTCGTGCTACGGCCGAGTGTGGCCATCTCTTACTCTCTTGTTGAATTCTTTTCATTTAGAGTATTTACTGGTTCATGGAAGTGTGCGTAAGTGTTCTAGGGTTTTGTCAAAATGCCAAGGGGGAGATTGATGATGTAGTATGGCAGTGTTTGACAAAACCAGCACAAGTGAACAAGGAGCAGTTACAGGACAAGTGAACAAGGAGCAGCTACAGCAGGGGATGTGATCGCGCGTCGTTGTGCGCGTCAAATATAATTCCTTCCTCTCCCACTAGTACAGCGGTTAAGTAAGGGTCGATCTCCACAGGGAGCAAGCAGTAAGTCTTAGCCAGTAACCTACACTTAAGAAAACGGGGGTTGCGTGAGCGATTGGGGGTTTTGCGCGATGCGCGAGTAACAGCAAATATCGTAACGCGGGAAATTGCACTAGACGTGCGCAAGCAGTAGAGATGAAGTACTATATTTATGAGAAGTATTGGGCAGACAATCCTCTATGAATGCATTCCTTATCATCGACTCTAAACGTCTATAGCTTGTGTTTTACTTGGGTTAGTGTCCGGTAAAGGCTTCCTAACACATGCGCATGTTCCGTTCAAAGTTCATGTGCTATTAATCCTTAGAACTAGACTAAACAGCTGCGAATCCTGTCACAGTAGCAACTGCCTACCCTAACTCGTTACTCCTAATTGTCACGGTAAGTTTGCGGTTCAAGGCTTCCCCTACGCATGCAACTAGTTTAACATGTGACAAGTGAGCAACACAAGTAAGATTGCGGTTCAAGGCTTCCCCTACTTATGCAACTAACTGTCTCAATACGCACAGAATTAATACAAGTAAATAAACTATGCATTAAGCTCAAGTCTCAAAGGAATACATCACAGATTCATGCCCGACCAACACTAAGTGTTTAGCTAGACATGCTAGTGGTAAACATCATAAAATAGTAAGATAACATCTAATGTATCGGAGAAAACGGTAGCAAACAGAGCGTGCAGTCTGTCTTCTCGGCTGGCGCAGTCGGCTGGCGCAAATCCTCTCAACAGGTCCGTGTGTTTTCCAGTCCTGCTGCACAGTGCCTCCTTGCGTCCTCTGGTGCCTCTGGAACAGCAGTCTTTCGAACTCCTTGAAACCCTAGACTCTCTTTCTTCTTATACTGCTCAGGAGGTTCATCTTTTGGCAGCTTCCAAATCTGGTCACTGGGATTTTGCGCTTGGCGCACAGCATTGGTCGGCGCAATCGGGTAGCGCACCTCTGCTGTCTTTCGCCATCTCTTCTTTTGTTTGCGCCGCTAGCTCCACAGGCTGATCTTTCACTCCTAGAACGCTGCCTGTTAGCGCGTATCCGACTCAGGGGCTCGTTCTGACCTGATATACAAAAAACATTGGAAACGAGTAATCTTGCCCATAAAATATTGCAAATAAGCAAGGGGTTATGATCTAAATAACGTGTATAACTAGGCTCTATCAAACCCCCCACACTTGCCCCTTGTTCGTCCCGAACAAGTACTGAAACGCGGATACAATTACCTTTTCTGGAGACTAGCGCACAGCCTTGCATTCTGGCGCAAGATGCACAGTTGCTCAACTTGTGCTGCTCTATCACCTGCGCACAACTGCACTCAATAGTTCTAGTATAATAATTCCGAAAATTCATTACCTCTCAGCCAGGATGAAGATCTTTGGATGACTGGGAGATAGCTCTTCTTAGGCTCCTGGTTGTCAGCTCCCGCTCCGAAGATAGGTATATGGTTTCTTGCGCGAGCTTCTTCCAGTGCGTGATTCGTTCGCACACTTCCTGGGAACCTGAGCCTTTGATGATATCCTTGTGGTCTTGCGCACGCAGGTACTAAGTAGTGCGCATGCTGATTCTTTGTAACGCAAATCATCTGCTTCTGCTGGTATTTTTCTTTTGTACAGCTTCCTTTCCAATTTTTTTTTTCATTCCCAGAACAGTTCCAATCTCAGCCTTCGGATAGCAGCTATGGAACTCGTTCCGCTCTCCCTCCTTGGTCTGTCTGCGCCGGTCGGCGCACGCGTTTACATCCGCGCCCGCTTTCCTTAGCTTGATTTCCAGAGAGAAGGTGGTCTGTTTTCCCACCTCGCCACGCTTGGGTATCTTGCCTTTTTGCATCTGCGTGACTGAGCGCGCTCTTTTGTTCCGAAGGTTGCGAAGCACCGGCCTCCACTAGCGCACTCAACCATATACCTCGCCTTCGAAGCAGAAGCGACTAACCGCCTCTCTGGAGCATTTCTATCAACTCCACATCCCCTGTATATCCCAACTAACAGGAGCAGAAAAAACGAAAAAATTATGCTAAAACAGTAGATAGCAGTGCACACAATACGGATAGCGCAAAACAAGCTAGAGCGCATGCGCATCCTGCACCTTAGCGCACTACTGCTACTAATTCTCTTCAACTTAAACTAGGCTATACTAAAAAAATGCTCAGAAACATAAAATGTAAGAGTAACGCCCCCCCCCCCCCCCCCCCCCCCCACACTTGAACAGAGACGTGTCCCCACGACTCAAGCTCAAGCGCACGGAGGCGGCGCACATGCATGCAATGCAACGACAATAAAGAACATAAGAGTAAACACGAATAGTCACACAAAATATAGCAAGGGGTTCACAGAATGTAGGGCTCAAATATTCAGCGCACAAAATAGTCACTAGACGCAGCAATTAATAAAAGACACCACCCTAAAGTAAAATCACTGCGCCTGCCCTTGGCCTTAGAAGTCCTCCGAGCTAGATGCAGCCTCTGAATCCTGCGCTACAGCCTCTGAAGAATCAGTCGTGGAGGCGGTGCTGGAGGATGGGGGTACAATGGTGAGGGGGTCAGGCTGCTCGTCCTCGGAGAGTGACTCCCATAAGGAATCGGAGTTGACGCTGGGAAAGTTAATTGGGGACTCCGGAACAGAAGGCCGGGCAGGGGAAACGGCGGGTGGTGGTACTGGGTCTGGGACAGGGGTGGGCTCTGCTACTGGGGCTGCTGGTGCGGGTGTAGGCTCTGCTGGGGCTGGGGTTGGAGCTGGTGCTGGAGCTGGAGAGGGTGCTGGAGCTGGAGCTGCTGAAGTTTCTGGGGTTCGGGTAGGAGGTGGATGGTGCAGGCTGAGGAGAGGGGGAATTGCGTCTCCAAATTTCCACCCGGATGGTGGACTCATACTTAAATCCGCCCCCTCTGGCGCTAAGTATTCGAGCACGCGCATGACGTTGAACAACATGCGCTGCTCGGCAGTGGCCTCCTCAGGCACCGCCTCAGTCTCAGTCCTTGGGCGCTTGGCAGGTGCACGCGGGGGAGAGTCCTCTATGGCAATGGTTACTGGCTCCCCTTGTGGTGCACGGGCCCTCTGTTGTGCTCCAGTCTGCGCCCGAGTCCTTGGGCGCCTGACTAGAGGCACCTCTGGTTCTAGGGCCTCCTCCATCTCTTCGTCTGCTGCTGCGGCTGCTGCAGCTGCTGCTGCGCCTGCAGCTGCGCCCTGCGCACTGCTCTCCGCCCTGGCCCGCGCACTGCTCTCTACTCTGGCCCGCGGTGGTCTGGCTGGCTGCAGATGGTAGCACCACTCTAGTGTGCCATCGTCCCGAACGGCTACCGCCCTGATTTGCAGCATGTGAGCGCGGTCCAGAGGTATAGGCTGCACCAAGGTGTGCTCGGGCACCTCGGGCTCTCCATGTAAGCTCCGCAGCAAGTGCGTGATAAGCCCTCCACACGTCAGCGGCCCTCTCATGCTGACTCGGCTCCAATGGTGCACCATGTTCAGGATGAACAGCACCTTCCGCTCATAATAAAGCCCCGTCAAAATCTCCATATCCAGGAGGCTGATCTTTGGTGCGCCATTGAAACGGCCAATGATTGCGTAGGCCACGATGCGCCATAAGTAGAACAGCCACGGGTCGCGCAGCTCTCGGCCCCTGCTGCGCCCCGCGGCGAACGCTGGCCCTGTTGCCATGTCCCTCCAAGCCTCCTGGTTAGTGTGCGTGTCTAACTCTTCCTCACGCACCTTGGCGCACCCAAATGCGCGCCTCAGCCTCCTTTCCGAGGCTATGAACCAGACACCCCTGTGTCTATATCTAATCTCCCTGTCCCCCGCCTCCATAGATGCCAGGAACTCACACGTGTCCTCCTGGTCTGATGCGCTGCGGAGGTCCATTAGCGCCTCCCAGCCGGCAATCGCTAGCCTCTGCGCCACGAGGTCCTCTAACCCTACCTCGCGCAGGAAATCTCGACAGATGTACGGTGTCCCGTACATGTCCAAGCTAATGAATGCTGCGTACTTGTTAGCGAAAGCCGCTGGGGTTACCTGGTCTGCGGCGGGTCTCATCGTGCGCTGGCTCCGGTCAATCGTGGTCAATGCTCCCCAAAACCCTAAAAATCGAAACTGCTCAGAATCCTCCGAAATTTGCACCGAACGAGCGCCTACTGGTCGCCTACACAACGCACAAAACAGCACTCCAAGCCGCGCACTCTAGCCTGGTGCGATTTCAAAACCCTAAAAACTGTCTTCTCCGCGCAAACCCTAACAGAAGCGGCTCAAAGCGGGATCGGGGGTTACCTGGGTGCTGTGCGGTCGTGTTGTCCTTGAATCTCTCTAGACGGACGGTGGGATGGGCGCTGATCGACGGCAGAGGTCTGAGGGCGGGAGCTTGTGTGTAACGGTCGAGTGAAAAAGTGCTGGGAATTTTTCTAAGTCTGGCCTTATATACCCCCTATGGCTGGCGCAACTGACCTGCGCATTGAGAGGCGCACGGTCCTGCGCACTTGTGTGACTAAAAACTACCAAACCCTAAACTAAGCTAAAAACACTCAAAAAAAACAAAACAAGCAGAATAAAATGTGCCAAAATAAAATGTGTCGGGTTACCTCCCGACAAGTGCCTTTGTTTAACGTCGTTGGCTCGACGGTACCTCGTTACGTGCCAAGTAGTGCGTCTGCAGCCTCCCCCACTCTTGCTCCTGAGTGTCCCTGCGCCAGTGCTCGTGTTACGATCTCAGTGATCCTGCGCAAAGGATAAAAGGGGAGGTCAGCATGTGATACATTATTCGTAAGGAGGGCAGATGCAGAGGAAGAGGAGATATAGGCGATGGGTGCTAGTTCTCCCTCTGAAACATCTGGTGGTGCGTCTGGCGCAGCAGCTTGCTCGTCTACTATCTCTGGCTCAGCCAAGTCAATGTTGCGTGCTGCGCCATCCCAAGGTTCGCCCAAGTACCGTTTGACTCTCTGCCCGTTAACCTGAAAACGATGTTGGTGCCCGTCTTCTAATTCAATTGTGCCGTAGGGGAAAACCTTGGTGACGGTGTATGGTCCCGTCCACTTGCTGCGCAGCTTCCCAGGCATGAGCTTCAGGCGTGATGAAAATAATAATACCTGATCGCCTGGTTCAAATGTGCGCCGGAGGATGTGCTTGTCATGAAACGCCTTGGTGCGCGCTTTGTAATCGCGCAGTCCCTCATAGGCGTCTAGGCGCAGCTCTTCTAGTTCGCTCAGCTCAAATGCGCGTTCTTGGCCTGCCTCTTCCAAGTTCAAGTTGCAAATACGTAAAGCCCAATATGCCTTGTGCTCGAGCTCCACTGGCAGGTGGCATGCCTTCCCATAGACCAGCCGGAATGGTGAGGTTCCAATGGGTGTCTTGTGTGCAGTGCGGTATGCCCATAGCGCATCATCCAGGCGCTGGCTCCAATCCTTGCGCGACGGCCTCACAGTCTTTTCCAAGATGCGCTTGATCTCTCTGTTAGAAACTTCGGCCTGTCCGTTCGTCTGCGGATGGTAAGCGGTGGACGTCTTGTGGCGCACCCCATAGTGCTTGAAGACTTGCGCCACAACTCTGTTGTAGAAGTGCGTCCCCTGGTCGCTGATAACTGCCTTAGGCACTCCGTACCTGCAAAATATGTTAGTTCTGAGAAAATCAGCGACAGTCTTACCATCATCCTTGCGCGTGGCCTTAGCTTCGACCCATTTGGATACGTAATCCACGGCCACCAGTATGTACTCGTACCCGGCAGATGGGGGAAATGGACCCATGAAGTCGATTCCCCAAACATCGAACACTTCATCCACCAGAATCGGGGTCTGCGGCATCTCGTTGCGCGCGGAGATTCCTCCAGTGCGCTGGCACCTGTCACACTTCCTGCAGTGGTTATAGGCATCTCTGAATAGGTGCGGCCAGTAGAATCCACAGTCCAAGATCTTCCTGCTCGTGCGCTTGGGACCGAAATGTCATCCACAGGCGTGCGCATGACAAAACATCAATACAGAGTTAATCTCATGGTCAGGCACGCAACGTCTTAATATCCGATCTGGACCTATTCTAAGCATGTAAGGATCATCCCAAAGGTAATGCTTGGACTCATGTTTCAATCGCATGCACTGAGTTTTATTGAAATGAGGAGGGAACGCACCTGTGACCAGGTAATTTGCGATATGCGCATACCATGGTACCTTACCTGTTAGCGCCATTAGGTGCTCGTCAGGGAACGTCTCCTTGATCTGCCCCGGCTCCTCATCCTTTACGATCCTGCTCAGGTGATCAGCGACGGTATTTTCCGTGCCCTTCTTATCTTTGATCTCCAAATCGAATTCCTGAAGCAAAAGTACCCAGCGCATCAGGCGCGGCTTGGTCTCTTTCTTGGATATGAGGTAGCGGATAGCTGCGTGGTCCGTGTAGATGATGACTCTGGCGCCTAGAACGTATGCTCGGAACTTCTCCAGCGCAAATACAATTGCCAGAAGCTCCTTCTCCGTGGTGGTGTAGTTCTTCTGCGCGGAGTCTAGTGTGCGCGATGCATAGTAGATGGCATGTGGCTTCTTGTCCTCGCGCTGCCCCAAGACTGCTCCCACTGCGTAGTCACTTGCGTCACACATCAGCTCAAATGGCAGGTTCCAGTCTGGTGCGCGCATCACTGGCGCACTGGTCAGCGCTTCTTTCAGCTTATCGAACGCCGCCCTGCACTCATCAGTAAAATCGAAGCACACGTCTTTTTGCAACAGGTTAGACAGGGGTATGCAAATCTTAGAGAAATCCTTAATAAAACGCCTGTAAAACCCAGCATGCCCTAAGAACGATTTCACGTCGCGCACGTTGGTGGCATAAGGCAGATTAGAAATAATATCTATCTTAGCTTTGTCTACCTTAATACCCTCCTCTGAAATGATATGACCTAGTACTACTCCGTGCGTTACCATGAAATGACACTTCTCGTAGTTTAGCACTAAGTTCTTAGAGATGCAGCGCGCTAAGACTTTATCTAGATGTATTAAGCATGCATCAAAGGTACTCCCATATACAGTGAAATCATCCATGAACACTTCTATACATATACCAATCATATCAGAGAAAATGCTCATGACGAGGCGTTGGAACGTACCTGGCGCGTTGCACAGCCCAAAAGACATACGCCGAAACGCAAAAGTTCCGAAGGGGCATGTGAACGTGGTCTTCTCTTGATCCTCCGCAGCTATGGGTATCTGATTGTAACCTGAATATCCGTCCAAAAAACAAAAGTAAGGCTTACCTGCCAAGCGATCCAGCATTTGGTCCATGAAGGGTAGCGGGAAGTGGTCCTTGCGCGTTACAGCGTTCAGCTTCCTGTAGTCGATGCACATGCGCCAGCCAGTTTGTATGCGCTTGGGAACTAGCTCGCCCTGCGCATTCTCCTCCACCGTGATTCCTCCTTTCTTTGGCACAACGTGCACCGGGCTGACCCATCTGCTGTCTGAGATTGGGTAAATGACCCCTGCGTCAAGCAACTTCAGAACTTCCTTTTGCACGACCTCCATCATATTTGGGTTTAACCTGCGCTGAGCCTCCCTGGATGGTTTGGCGCCATCTTCCAACAGAATTCGGTGCATGCACACGTCTGGGCTCACTCCGCGCAGATCAGCAAGAGTCCATCCAATGGCGCGCTGGTTCCTGCGCAGCACCTGTTGTAAGCGCGCCTCCTGCCCTTCTTCCAATCCCCTCTTGATGATCACTGGCAGGGTGTCCTCATCTCCCAAGAAAATGTACTTGAGATGCTCCGGGAGTTGCTTCAGTTCGATCCTGGGTGCCTGCTCAACAGAGGGCAAGATTTTGTTAGCGGTGCAAATATGAACTATATCACGTACCTGTGTGGATGCTGGTTCGGCACTGCTTAGCTCCTTCTCTTGCTCCTCCAGTTCTGCCTGTGTCAGTAGCTCTGGTCCTATGGTTGCGCTCGCACACTGCGCTTCCGTGACTAAATCGTCAAAGCTGTCCATTGCGTGCACGGTAGCGTCCTCATGTGGGTGCTGCATCCCTTCGAAGATGTTGAAATGGATTTCTTCGCCATCTACCTCCATGGAGAGCGTGCCCCTCCACACGTCTATCTTCGTGCGCGCAGTCATCAGAAACGGTCTGCCTAGGAGGATCTGCGCACCGCTGGCGCTTGATTCACCCTCCATTTCGAGCACATAAAAGTCTGCTGGGAACACCAGCTCTCCTACTCGAACTAGGACATCTTCTATCATGCCTGCAGGTTGTTTGCACGATCTATCTGCTAGCTGAATTGTGAGACCTGCAGATTTTAGTGGTCCAAGGCGCAAGGTCGCATAGAGAGAATATGGTAATAAATTGATTGATGCACCTAAATCGATCATGCAGTTGCTCACCGTGGTTTTACCTAAGGTGCAAGGGATAGTGAATGTACCTGGATCTCGGCACTTAGGTGGTACCTTTTGCTGCACGATTGCTGAGGCTTGCGCATTTAGCATTACTTGTGCGCATTCGCCTGTCCTTCTTTTATTCGTGCACAGCTCTTTTAAAAACTTCGCGTACCTGGGAATCTGTCGAATAGCTTCTATGAGAGGTATGTTGATTTCCACCTTGCTGAACAGCTCATACAGTTCCTTGTCCAGTGCTTCTTTTCTCGCCAGTGGTGCCTGCACAGGGAAAGGAGCAGGTATGTTAGTACAATTTTTGTCCTTGTTTTTCGAGTGAGACATACCTGGCGCATTGCCCTGCTGGTTCGTGGTTGGCGCTTCTGATTGCGCCTCTGGCTCTGGTTGCGCACTCTGAGCTGCTGGATCTGGGACTTGCGCAACTGGTTGCGCGGGCGCCTGCGCGGTCTGCTCTGTTCCCACTGTGCGCCCAGTCCTCAGTGTTACTGCATTAACTCCTCCCTTAGGGTTCTGAATCACTTGCGAAGGCAGGTTGCCATCGCTCTTTTTCAGCTCATACACCGTGGTTGCAATTTGTGATAGATGCTTTTCTATGGATTCGAACCTCTTGTCATACTTTTCGTCATTCTTGCGCACTGTGTCTGCTAGCTGCCCCATGATATCTTCCAAGGATCGCTTTGGTTGCTGATGGTTCTGCGCTGGTGCGTCTGTACGGCGATGCGGTGGATTGTAGGGTGCAGCTTGTTGCGTCTGCTGTGGTGCGCGCTGATCAATGGGCTGCCTCTGGAAATTGTTCTCTTCTCTCCATCTGAAACCATTTGCAGCAAGCCCAAAGCGCGGCTGATTCTGCCTCTGCGGTCCTCTGTTGTCCCATCCTCCAAGGGCATTTACATCTCCAGTTTCTTCAAAAAGTGTTGGGCACTCGTCTGTCTTGTGCTCAGTGGACCTGCAGAATTCACATACCTTTGGCGCAACTGGTTGTGCGCTCTGCGCACTCATCAGCTTCTGTAGCATGGCCTTCATTTCTTTGATCTCAGCGCTTGCCTCTACCTGATGCACAGAACGATTACGACTACTTTCAAGTGTTAATTGATGTCTTACCTGCCCAGCAGAATCTTCTATCAGCTGCCATGCATCCTCCGGGTACATGTTGCAAATGTCCCCTCCTGCGCACGCATTCAGTAGTCGCAGCTCCATGGGCAGCAGTCCATTCAGAAAGTTCTCTATCAGCACATTCTGGGGAAGCCCGTGATTGTAGCAGTTGGCTTCTAGCTCCCTGAAACGCTCGTAGTATTCTGACAGAGACTCCCCTGCGCCTTGCCTTGGCGCGGCCAATTCCCTTCTGAGCAGCGCAATCTTTGCTGCTGGATAAAATTTGTCTAAGAATTTCTTCTGCAGCTGCTCCCATGTGTGAATAGATCCTGCAGGTAAATTCATTAGCCAGTGTCTAGCTGTATCATTTAGTGAGAATGGAAATGCCTTCATTTTTAGCGCTTCATCGCTTTCCCCTTCGGTCTTCATGTTTTCGCAAATGACCAGGAACTCCCGCACATGCTTGACTGGATTTTCATTGTTCATTCCGTGGAACTTGGGCATGTGATGGATGAGTGAGCTCCTTAGCTCGAAGTGACCGCCAGGTGGAAGCACGATGCACCATGGCTGGTTAACAGTGATAGGGGCCGACATCTCGCGCACTGTTCTGCGTCGCGCGACTTGTGGCACGGGCGGCGCATGATACACTTCAGCGGCCCTCCTTGCCTCAACCTCGCGCTGCACTTCCTCTCTGAATAGGGCTGCGCGGTTATGCGCCCTTGCTTCCTCTGGGGTTCTGTCTCCCAGGTTATCTCCAACCACACTGTCATCCTCCATGTCCTGATCCAAACTCAAGAAACGAAATTAAATGGCAACGAAGTTGTTGCGTCTGTCAGTGCGCAACTAGAATCTGCGCAGCGCAACTGTTTCAAGGTTGCGCAGGCTGATGTAATTGTGCGCTGTCAGAAACAACAACGAGAAAACAAAACAAAATGAAATAGCTAGTTACTAAAATGAGAAATGTAAGCTAGCTAACACTTAGCTGTGTTGCTCCCCGGCAACGGCGCCAAAATTTGATCGCGCGTCGTTGTGCGCGTCAAATATAATTCCTTCCTCTCCCACTAGTACAGCGGTTAAGTAAGGGTCGATCTCCACAGGGAGCAAGCAGTAAGTCTTAGCCAGTAACCTACACTTAAGAAAACGGGGGTTGCGTGAGCGATTGGGGGTTTTGCGCGATGCGCGAGTAACAGCAAATATCGTAACGCGGGAAATTGCACTAGACGTGCGCAAGCAGTAGAGATGAAGTACTATATTTATGAGAAGTATTGGGCAGACAATCCTCTATGAATGCATTCCTTATCATCGACTCTAAACGTCTATAGCTTGTGTTTTACTTGGGTTAGTGTCCGGTAAAGGCTTCCTAACACATGCGCATGTTCCGTTCAAAGTTCATGTGCTATTAATCCTTAGAACTAGACTAAACAGCTGCGAATCCTGTCACAGTAGCAACTGCCTACCCTAACTCGTTACTCCTAATTGTCACGGTAAGTTTGCGGTTCAAGGCTTCCCCTACGCATGCAACTAGTTTAACATGTGACAAGTGAGCAACACAAGTAAGATTGCGGTTCAAGGCTTCCCCTACTTATGCAACTAACTGTCTCAATACGCACAGAATTAATACAAGTAAATAAACTATGCATTAAGCTCAAGTCTCAAAGGAATACATCACAGATTCATGCCCGACCAACACTAAGTGTTTAGCTAGACATGCTAGTGGTAAACATCATAAAATAGTAAGATAACATCTAATGTATCGGAGAAAACGGTAGCAAACAGAGCGTGCAGTCTGTCTTCTCGGCTGGCGCAGTCGGCTGGCGCAAATCCTCTCAACAGGTCCGTGTGTTTTCCAGTCCTGCTGCACAGTGCCTCCTTGCGTCCTCTGGTGCCTCTGGAACAGCAGTCTTTCGAACTCCTTGAAACCCTAGACTCTCTTTCTTCTTATACTGCTCAGGAGGTTCATCTTTTGGCAGCTTCCAAATCTGGTCACTGGGATTTTGCGCTTGGCGCACAGCATTGGTCGGCGCAATCGGGTAGCGCACCTCTGCTGTCTTTCGCCATCTCTTCTTTTGTTTGCGCCGCTAGCTCCACAGGCTGATCTTTCACTCCTAGAACGCTGCCTGTTAGCGCGTATCCGACTCAGGGGCTCGTTCTGACCTGATATACAAAAAACATTGGAAACGAGTAATCTTGCCCATAAAATATTGCAAATAAGCAAGGGGTTATGATCTAAATAACGTGTATAACTAGGCTCTATCAGGATGCTATAGTAGGAGCTTGTTCAAGTGGCTGCAACATCTGTCTGAGAAGCAGCAGCGACCTGGGCTTGGCTAGAAGGCCTGGCAGCTCTACGGAGAATACCAGAAGAATTTTTTAAAGTGCTGTGGAGAATATCCCAGTGGGGTTTCCTAGCCAGAGAAGGAGATTTGTGTTGGAGATCAAAATCAAATCTAATCTCCTAAAAATTAGGAGATAATTGTTCTTTTTGGGACATTGCTAAATTCTGGTCTTGCTTAAAGCTGGTGCTGCTATTTAAGAGAAAGGAGTTTAGAGCAGAGAGGTTGATCGAAGCTGAGGGATACACGAATGCATACACAGAATTCAGAGAGAGCAATTTTGGTGTGCGACGGACGAGTTCTTCGGTCATCACCCGAGAGCAGAGCGTGAGCGCAGAGCTGTGGTGACAGAAGCATAAGGAGATCAGGACTTGCGTAGTCTGATCCAAGCTTGATCAGGGAAGCCAATTCAGAGCAGTGGTGCTTGTTGGTTGATCAAGGGCAGCCGCGGAAGAACTGGCGAGTGTGTGGCTCGGTCGAGTGTCTAAGCGGCAGTTCTCGCTAGTAGCAGGAGGTCACTGAGTGAGGGTGAGTATTCCAGAGTGTGCAGCGCTCGTGGAATCGTTCGATCGCCTCGGCAGAAGGCTTTGGAGAGACGCGGACAATTGTGCATCAGCTGTGTGCTACAGCAGTTGCTACAGCAACCCTGCTGAGTGAGTGTAGTGTAGAATAGGCTAAGTTTCGGGGAGACAGTAGCTATTCTAGATTGACATTTGTAGAGGGTGTGCAGACACAAGTCAGAGCCTGTTCTGATTGTGTCCAGTGATCCACACAAGGTTGAGTAGCATAGGTTGCGTGGAGTTGTAATCGAGTATACTTGGAGACCTTTGTGGTTAGTGGATTGAGGACTGGAAAATAGTCCTCCCCAGACGTAGGCAGTTGGCCGAACTGGGTGAACAAACTTCTGTCTTGTTCATTGTTTGCTGAGACAATTTCCGAGTGAACAAGAGTGTGCTGCAGCAACTGCTTGTTCACAAATCTGTCTGACTGAGACACTGCGAATTTCACCAAGAACACTCCAGGATCACTCTTTGGGTCAAGCTTCTTCCTATACTCCCGATCTCTCAGAATGAAACAGTCACTTCCAAAGATGTGGAAATATTTAACTGTGGGCTTCTTCTGATTCCAGAGCTCATAGCAGGTCTGGTTGGTTCCTCTCCGTAAGGTGACTCTGTTGATGATGTAACATGCGGTGTTCATGGCCTCTGCCCAAAATCTCAGGGGAACCCTCTTAGCATGAATCATGACTCTGGCCATTTCTTGAATTGTTCGATTCTTTCGTTCCACCACACCATTCTCTGAGGGGTGATGGGAGAAGAATACTGATGTGATATACCCCTTTAACGACAGAAATCATCCACAGCTTCGTTTTCAAATTCCTTACCATGATCACTGCGAATGCTGCTGATTCTGAGATTTTTCTCTTGTTCTAGACGGGACACCAGTGACACTATAACTTTCACAGTATCTGATTTTTCTCTGATAAAATCAATCCAGGTGAATCTGGAGTAGTCATCAACACAGACGAAAGCATACCTTTTTCTGCCCAGACTCTCAACTTCCATCGGTCCCATCAGGTCCATGTGAATCAACTGTAGAGGTCTGGTAGTATCTACATCTTTGACTCTTGGGTGTGAAGCCTTCCTTTGTTTCCCAATCTGACAATCTCCATAGATAGAGTTTGTCTCCCCTTTTATCAGCGGTATTCCTCTGACTAGCCCTTCTGTTGCAATTCTCTTCAAAGTCCTCAGGTTAACATGCCCCATCCTTCTGTGCCATAGAATCATTTCCTCAGCCTTTGTCAGCATACATTTCGGAACCGGTGAGTTTGAACTCACGTTGAGAAGATAATAGTTGCTTTTTGATCTGGCCCCTTCCATTATACATTCTCAAGAATTGTTGAAAACTTTGCACGAGTCTTTCGTAAATTTCACCTGTTTAGTTTCATCACACAGCTGACTGATGCTTATGAGGTTTGCCTTTAGTCCTTCCACTAGCAAGACATTGCTCAGGTTCGGCATTCCTTCAACTGCTAAAGTTCGCTTTCCTAGAACTCTTCCTCTCAGGCCGTTTCCAAACTTCACCCGTTGTTCCAGGTAGGGTGTTATGTTTTTTAAGAAGGAGCTTTCTCATGTCATGTGCCCTGAACAGCCACTGTCAAAATACCAGCTTATCTTATCTGAGGTGCTTGTTGTGCTGACAAAAGCGAGAAGCTGAGTCCGCGCATGCTTCTGCTTGATTGGTTTCCTAGCTAAACCTTTTCCGGTGTATGCTGAAGAACAGTTCCTCTTTATGTGACCTTTGTGCCCGCAGCTATATTATCTTTTATACTTTGAGACTTTCTTGTCACGGTGATACAGAGGTTGCTGCAGCAGATGCTGGTTCACTCTTCCTTGTGTTTTTCTGCCTCTTCTGACTGATCTGTATCTGGCCAAGTTGCATTCATCCTCACTCAGGTCTTCACTTCCACTAGCAGAGAGAGCCCTCTTTTTCATCAGTTTGCTGGTGCAGTTGATTTGTCGATGGCCATACCCTGCAAAGTTCCAGCATTGGACACCCATTTTTATTTCTTTCTTCTCATCTTCATTCTGAGCAAGTTCCTTCCCTCTCCTTTTATTTTCTCCACCTCTTCTGAATTGTTTCCGTGAGGATGAGCTTTGCCCAGTTCTTGAGTCCATGTTCTTCAGGAGCTTTCCAAGGTTCTTGACTAGCATACTCAGCTGATCATATGGAACTAGCTTCTTAGCTTCTGTTTCAGCCTTCATCCCAACATTCTTGTCCTTAGGAGTGAGATCTTCTTTAACCAGTTTCATCTCAAATTGCTTGAGGGATCCCATCAGCTCTTCCAGCCTCATGAATCTGACATTTTGAGCCTCTTCAATGGCTGTCACTTTCATCTCAAATCTTGTGGGCAACGATCAGAGGACCTTCCTGATCAGCTTCTCTTCAGGAATAGGTTCACCAAAAGCATGGGCTTCATTTGCCAGATCACAAAATTTTGCATTAAACTCAGTGACACTTTCTTCTTCCAGCATTCTCAAATTCTCAAGCTGTGTGGCAATAATCTGTAATCTTGACAGTTTTACTCTATCAGTTCCTTCATGTGCAGTTTGCAGAATTTCCCAAGCTTGTTTGGCCATGTCACAATTTGATATCAACCTGAAATTGTTAGCATCAACTGCAGCAAAAATCGCATTCAGAGCCTTTGAATTACCAGTTGCTGCAGCTCCCTCTTCAGCAGTCCATTGTTCTTCAGGCTTTCTCCTTGTGACTCCCTGTTCATCCATGGTGATTGGGGGAGACCACTGGACCACAATAGCTCTCCAGGTCTTCTCATCGATGGCCTTGAGAAAGGCTTTCATCCTAGCCTTCCAATATCCATAGTTGCTTTCTTCCAACAATGAAGGTCTGCTTGTGCTCTGTCCTTCCTTCATTGCCTTGCCTTCTTCAGAGACACTGTAGGATCTTTTACTCTTTGTGTTGAGCTCCTGCTCTGATACCAATTGAAATTCGCAGCGCCTCTTGACAGACAGATTTGTGAACAAGCAGTTGCTGCAGCACACTCTTGTTCACTCGGAAATTGTCTTAGCAAACAACGAACAAGACAGAAGTTTGTTCACCCAGTTCGGCCAACTGCCTACGTCTGGAGAGGACTATTCTCAAGTCCTCAATCCACTAATCACAGAGGTCTCCAAGTACGCTCGGTTACAACTCCACGCAACCTATGCTACTCAACCTTGTGTGGATCACTCGACACAATCAGAACAGGCTCTGACTTGTGTCTGCACACCCTCTACAAATGTCAATCTAGAATAGCTACTGTCTCCCCGAAACTCAGCCTATTCTAAACTACACTCAACTCTACAGGGTTGCTGTAGAACTGCTGTAGCACACAGCTGATGCACAATTGTCCGCGTCGCTCCAAAGCCTTCTGCCGAGCCGATCAAACGATTCCACGAGCGCTGCACACTCTGGAATACTCCCCCTCACTCAGTGATCTGCTGCCACTAGCGAGAAATGCCGCTTAGACACTTGACCGAGCCACTCACTCGTCAGTCCTTCCGCGGCTGCCCTTGATCAACCAACAAGCACCCATGCTCTGAATTGGCTTTCCTGATCAAGCTTGGATCAGACTACGCAAGTCCTGATCTCCTTCTGCTTCTGTCACCACAGCTCTGCGCTCACGCTCTGCCTTCGGGTGATGATCGAAGAACTCGTCCGTCGCACACCAAAATTCCTCTCTCTGAATTCTGCGCACGCACTCGTGTATCCCTCAGCTTCGATCAGCCTTTCTGCTCTATCGAGTTCTTCCTTAAAAGCAACTCCCGCTTCAACCAAGAACCGATCTTAGCAATGTCCCAAAAAGAACAATTATCTCCTAATTTTTAGGAGATTAGATTTGATTTTGATCTCCAACACAAATCTCCTTCTCTGGCTAGGAAACCCCACTGGGATATTCTCCACAGCACTTTAAAAAATTCTTCTGGTGTTCTCCGTAGAGCTGCCAGGCCTTCTGGCCAACGGCCCAGGTTGCTGCTGCTACTCGGATAGATGCTGCAGCTACTTGAACAAGCTCCTGCTATAGCATCCCCTGTTGTAGCTGCTCCTTGTTCACTTGTGCTGGTTTTATCGAACACTGCCAAACTTGCGTCATCAGCCCATATATCGTTTTTTTGATGTTTATTAAGAGGGAATAATTTTAAATTAACTGTATTTGGATCAATTAATCACATCCATCATATTTGATGATTCAAGAGCGAGAATTGATTATAAGTTTGTAACTTAAGATGGGTTTGTATCCGAACCTAATCTTATATATACATGCACAAGACACACGATCATTGTTATCTCAAATCCCCTTTTTTTATCCATCAATCTCAATAATCACACTAGTTTTCCTTATGGAGGTTAGGATCGGATATAAACCTATTTTAAATTACAAACTTTGAACCAATGAATACCGTTGGATTATCAAATATGACGACTAAGATTAATAAGCCCAAATATATTTAATTTAAAATATCCCCTTATAATGAACATGAACCAGCTGAGAAGGGTAAATCAGTCACAAATCGGCAAATTGTTCATCGGCTCGTTGTTTTCTTGGCTCGTCTTCTGAACTCCATCTTTTTCGACGTCGGAGATGTTGAAATCATCTGCCAATTTCGATTTCATGTTGTCGAGTTTAGTCGCGCAATTGTCTCGACGATGACTGTCGACTCACTTAAAGTTTTACTTTAAGCAATGTGATGTTTGATTTTTTTTCCAAATTATGTTTTCATCAATACTAATACTATGTTGGTTTGTTCATTAATGAAGGGCAATTTATTTTTTTCTGAAAGGAGATGTCTGGCCATGTTATCAATTTGACGAGGAAGTTGACTTTTTCTAGATTATAATCATCAGTTTGTTGGTTTTGTTCATCTATTTTGTTGTTGTTCATTTTGATTCATGTCGGCTTATACATGAATCAAACTATGAATAGCGTTATGAAGATTCCAAACTGATGAATTTTATCGATTTAGCATGCAAATTTAACCATATATGTTGTATAGTAATGTGTTCAAATCAATGAACGTACTCATCAAACTGATGTATATAGCTTTTAAATTGAAAATTAAAGCTATCAAACAGATGAATAAATATAACGAAGAAATGAACACAAAAGAGATAATTTATCGATAAGTACTATATGTGTTCATTCGTGTAGTTTTTATTTTCATCGGTTTGTTGTTGCTCATGTTGATGCATGCCAATAAATACATGAATCAAATTGATGAATGTTGCCATAATGCATTCAAACGGATGAATCTTGTAAGTTAAGATACAAATTTATTATATAGTAGTGTATTCAAATCAATGAAAATACTAATCAAATTGATCAATACGACTTCTAAATTGATGAATGCATCAATCAAATAGATGACTATAATTACCAAATGAGCAGAGTGGCGAATAAATTTAGACATTTTGATGAATATCTGTAAAATCTATTTTTGATTCAAGTTCTATTCAACCAATTTTGCGACGGCAAAATCATCCCAATTCAGCATACCTCTCCAAACAGTCAACAAATCAGCATCGGCCATGAGTTGATCGATAAACAATTTGATGATGGTAAAACCATCCAAATTCAATATAGCTCTCCTGATCAAACTACCATAGCTCTCTAGATCAAACAGACATACCTCTCTAGATCGAACGTCTCTTTCTCAGACGGACTCGTGCTTTGACTAGGTCACAGTTCTCGACTCTTGAATGTTAATCCTAATCAAATTACCAAGATGCCCTTATGTTAATTAAAGTTGAATTAAAATTAAATTTATTTATGAACTAATCGAAGCCATTCATTAATCTGATCATGTGGTTCAATATGGTTTTAAGTTAGTACTTTAGAGGAGGTTTGTATTTGATTCTTTCCCTACACACACATATATATACAACCAATATTTTTGAGATCGCGAGACGGATCTTAGTGCGTTGATTTGATTTTGAAATTTGACTTCGCAGCTGATCTTGAGTTACAACCCTGGAGTTACAGCTTCTACTGTAGCACTCTATTTATCTTTCTGCGGAAAATATTTTTGAGATCGCGAGACGGATCTTAGTGCGTTGATTTGATTTTGAATTTGACTTCGCTGCTGATCTTGAGTTACAACCCTGGAGTTACAGCTTCTACTGTAGCACTCTATTTATCTTTCTGCGGAAAATATTCTTCTGACAAATAAAAAAGACACAAGAATTTTTCACCCAGTTCGGTAACTTGTCTACGTCTAAGGAGGATGCTCTGATCCTCAAGACTTCACTATCACGGTTCAAAGTACAAAAAACTCACACCTCTGCTTCACACCTAGTCGAAATCTTTTGCTCAGTTTAACCCCCTAGACTAGCTAGCAAGCTGATCACACAGACTCTCTTCGTGCTACCTACACACTTCTAGTAAAGAATAGCTACAGACCTGACACTCAGACTTAGCCTAACCTATTACAATCTGCAGTACACGGAATGCTTCAACACACTCTGTATCAGAGTTGCTATAACTTTAGGTTCTACCTTAGATTCTCCGAGCTCTCCCATCTGCTTTAATCTGACTTCCATGAGTTCATACGACTCGATCGATGCTCCTCATCGATCAATGACCTCCTGTCAATATCCAGGAAATCAACTTTGACCTCAGATCGTCCGTGCTTTCCTCACAATGACTGTTCTTCAACGGCTTATGTACTTGATCTTCAACGAGGCTCTACTTCAGTTGAACTTGCTGATCAAGCTTCAAACAGACTCTCCCAGTCATGATCTCTCTCAGCTTCAGCCGTGACAGTAGACTCTAGCGCTTCACGCTTTACTTATCGCTCTTTTTTTCTTTGTGTGTGTATGTCCTTGGAAGCACTGCCCTTATATACTGGCAGCCCATGAAGGATTATAGAAACACTTTCTAAACTTTTTTTAGGTGTCCAAGATCTTAAGAGTTTGTTGAGATTTGGTTTTCTAAAATCGAAATTTTGAAACCTTATCTTTAAGGAACACTTCCTCCTGCGTGATGACGTCTGCTGGACACTTGATGATGCTTGCAAAGCTCCTTGAACCTCTAAAACAGTGGCAATACCTCTCTGGACTTCATCCATCTTCAAGCTTTTTCGGTTTTTCTGCTTTAGCTTCAAATCTTCAGGGCATGCTGAAGCAGAATCTGTCTTGTGCTTTTTGTCTAGTTTGCCTCAGCTTTTGTGGTCCACATAGTGCTGTAGCAGAGCCTTGTGCTTGGTTACTGTATCTCGCCCATTCTTCAGATTTTGCTTCTGCTTCGATTTTTCAGGGAGTGCTGAAGCAAAATCTTGTGCAGTTTGGTCAAGGCATGTCATACCTCAACAGATTTGATTTGATCCGATCATTTAGTTCTAATTTAAGATAAATTTTAACCATCTAATTTAAGATCATTTTATTTCCATATGTTAAGAGCTTGATTGCAATTTTAATTCCAAACAAACTGCTACTCACGGTAGTGGTTTCCTTAATTTTTGAGTCAGCCGCTACTGTAAGAAACGGTTTGTTATGTTTAACAAATTCAGTACCCGCTGTTGTTTTACGAGCACAAACCGCTCCTGGTTTTTAGGTCAAACCGCTACTGGCACTAGTGACTTGTTATTTTTGCCTAGATGGCTGTCAGGTAGAATCTGACTTATTTATTTATCGATCTAATAAATTAGCGATTTGTTTTAGAAATGTCAAATGTGGAATGTTTAGTAAAGAATGACAAAAGGTACTAAAATTTATAAGTATGTCAAAAATGAAAAAACTTCACAACTATTTGATTCATTAAATTAATAATAAATTAATCTAAAGCAAAGTCGCGGAGCACTATACACTCTCCAAGTAGTGACCAAATAACGGTGTTATTCCGCACCTTATATACAGTTAATTGTAGATCTCACTCCTACAGTAATCACTTGGATATGTCAACTCCTCTTCGGCCCACAATGAATCTGGATTCTCAATCAGGGTCTCACCCATAAACAACGTTGCCTCATAAGTGCCGATCCATTTACTACTAGTCGTAGCCATCTGAGGGTTGCTATGGAACATATTGTTCATCTCATAAGGTGTATCAGCTACAAGTTGTGGAATCTGTTTTTCTATCATAGTGGCCATTTGATGACTGGCCATTAGACTGTCTTTATCTCCTAGATGGTGATGGCCTGCATAAACAAATGCATATCAAGAATTAAACCACGACCCTAATAAGATGTGGATTGGTTGATGATAAAACCTAGCTAGTAGCATTTTATAGCTAATACCTTGGGTTAGCAGAAAGGAGCCAGAATTGACTAATCCTCCTTCAACAACCTCCAAGGAATCCAAATTCTTATATGCAACTTTGGCCAAGCTCTCAACATATGCCTACAAGCATCAAAATAAGATGAATATCAGTCATCTTGTTTCGGATTTATAATTTGACAGACCAGAATGAAACAAAGTTGAAAAAAAGGTAAAAATACAAATAAAGAAGAGGGAGGGAAATAAGCTTAATTATCAAATCAATAAAATGGGGATAAGTTGCTAGATAATTAGTGTATATATACCTTATTAGGACCATGTAAGTCTCCAGCAGAGTAGAACCTCCCATCAATCTGGGCGTTGAGGATTTGAAAAATAGGGTTGAAGGTAATCGAGCAATTAGGTGTCTGATACATGTACTGCTTGTTGCCCATAATACACTTTTGTGCATGGTTAATTGTCACATTCCATATCTTGTCCGACATATTGACACCTAGTATCTGTAGGGAAGTGTTTTCAATTTCATTTTCTTTCCACTAAATCTTGAACAGAACTTTAAGATTTAAGAAAACCTTCCAATTTATGGCTGTAATTATGCAAAGAAAAAGAATTGTTGAGTATGTATACCTTCCTAAGTTCAGTTGGATTTGTAACGTACAACCTTAGAAAATCTTGTACACTGGTGATACCCTGGGAGGCTAACTTCTTATCGAATGGCCCCCGTTTCCCGATTTTTTCCAATCGCCATACTTCATCGTCTAGCATTGGTGGGTGATGCTTCTTGTTAACTGTCCGTGCATATCAAACAACCTTCATTAATTTCTCTATCAATTAAATAATGAAATCTCAACCTTATTATTCGTGCGTGCTACCTAAGTTGATGATTCATAACATAATTAGAGAGAGGCATAGGACAAATATCTTCCGTCCATTACTTCAAAGCACTAACAGAATATTGACCGACTTGCAAAGACTAGACCGACCCAGTATGAGACTCAAGTCCCGAGACCTATTCAAAATGGACTCGGTCCAATAAATATTTATTTTAATACCAAAAATGATGTGTTCACTTCAAGTCAACTCTTGAGCAATATTGAAACTACCATTTGTTATACCCAACAAAAAATAATGTCTCAACCACTAGGCTTTTTATTTATCATCATAATAATCAGCTGAGCACACACTTGCAAAGCTTTGTTATTCATCAGTAATACGTCACAAAAGTGTTTGATCAGATAAGTAGTTTACTTTAGTTTGTATTTACTAAATATATATTTGTTTGAAGTAATTATATCGATTATGTCAAATGATATCTATTATATCGAACAAATAATGTCGTCTAAGGTGATATATGGAAGTGGGCAAAACCAAGATCGTCACTACTTATAGTTAGAAAAAAGGACTGGTTTTGGTTTTAGGCATATTTAGGTGATGTCAATTATTGGTTCCCACTGACCGTTAATATTGGATGCACACCAAATTAACAACTTATCAACAAATCTATTCAACATAGATTCCTTGTCATCTTTGTTTACCAACTTTTTCATGCTTCGTCTCATCCAAATGAGATAATATTATTTATCGCTTTAAATTTTAATTAATAAATCAAATACTTGTTCAGTTAAGAAAAACTGACCGAAGTACTCATAATATCCATAGAAAGAAAATTTAGTGACTAAACCAAAAGAAAAAGGACAATTACCTTCCCCTCGGCGGTCCTTGACAATGAAGGCCTCAGTGAACCCTTCAGCAATCTTTAACCCACTCCCGGGGACGACACGGACACCTATGCGGAACTTACGGCTCCTGATCCAGCTGGAGTTATCAGTAAACTCCAAATCTCCGACAGTCACCACCCCATCCCTCATTGACAAGTTCCGCTCCCCGGCCAGGAGCGGCGGCTTACCTGTCCTCTCCTTCACAATCTTGCCTTTGAACTCATCTCTCGTCCACATGTCCCGATTACCCTGAGGGAAGTCTCCGTCGAGAACTACCATCTCGAGTTTTATTCGGAGGGAGAGGCTGGCGGGGTTGGAGGAGTCAAGGAGGAGGATGCGGAGGGGACCACCGTCCATGGTGCAAATTTTTGTGTCTGTGAAGATGGGCAGTGAGAGGGCGGTGGAGAAGGCTAGGTGGAGGGAAGACTGTTCGAGTCGGAGGGATGGTGACTTGGTAAATTTGATGGAATGGCGTTGGATCCCTTCTTCTATTTCTTCACATACCTGCACACAGTTTATCTGGTGAGTAATACTAAAAAGCAGAGGAGATTATACTTGTGCACAACATTAATGTATAGCAAAGTCAATTTCATGCAAATAAATCTCTACACACTGTATACAGTATAAAAGCACTTTTCCTTAACATTTACATGCAAGTAATTATGAGTATAAAGTCCATTAAACATTTTCGCTTGTTAGAGTTTGAATGATGGCATACGTAGTAGAATAGGTAAAAGAACAAAAACAAAAAAAAACAGTTCAAAAACATTATCACTGGTAAGAAGGAATTCCATGACCAACCACTCTCCGCAGCATGGGTTCGAATGCTGCAACAATAGGTTGCATATCGTTGATCATAAACTCTCTCTCGATAACCCTACATAGCATTCCAAAAAGGCAAACACATCAAACCAATGAACATTTGTTTTTATTTCTTTTTGATTATCAAGACAAGCAAGAATTGCTTATCCATGGATAAAAAAATGTATTACATGTTGAGAAAATCAGCGTACAAGGCAAGTGGAGGAAGGTCCTTCCTAGCCCGTTTCTCAATGGGTTCATCCTCTTGATGAGATTCTTCAAGATACCTTTTGGCAGCCATTTTTGTGTACCTCAACATAAAAGCGTTATTGAAGTGGAAGGGAATGAGGAGGCTCTGAGTAGAGGGAGCAGAGAGACAGAGATAGATGAGAGACATGATAGAAAGGTCGCTTGTGAGTTTTTAAAGAGTTGAGATTGAAATGTGATTAAATTAAATTAAAAAAGAAGATTCGTGGAATGGAGGAGGAAGGTGCGTAGAAATGAGAAATGCAGAAAAACCAGCCCCCAAAAGCAAGTATTGAGATTTTTAGAGGCAGGGATGATGTAAGGGCCCTTGACGTCAACACAAGATGAGAGGGTGTGCTTTATATACTCCCACTCATTATTGGGTGTACTTTAAACATATTAGGGTGTTCAGTGGTTAGTCGATATAAACTAGTTTATATGGATAAGTCGAATAAACTTATGATCATAAATTTGGGTACTATAAGTATAAATATATAGCATAGAAATACTGAAAATGTCATCAAAATGGCCCTCCCACTCACATTTGGACGAATGAGCAACAATTTGCCGGGACAACTACTGTGGAGGTCAAACTTTGCACTGAACTGTTGAACACTCATAATTTGAACTTGGTTATTGTTATACCCATTATTTAATTTGACTTTATTAAAAAAAATGATTTGATTGACCCAACGAAAATTTTGGATATAAAATGAATGAAGATATTAACCTGTTGTAAAAATATGACTGCAAGAGTAATTTTTTGGTTTGGTTAATGCTCTTTATTTTAGAGTTTTGTAGCTTTTCTTGTTATCATCTGAGTTTAGTTTTGGATGGCTGAGATCAATTGATTAGATATGTATTTAAAGGCTGGTCAACTCGGGTCAAGGACACAATAGCATTATCAATTTCCAGAGAGAAAAGCTTCGAGAGAAAAGGAAAAGGCCATCTGCCCGCTGAATCAAGATCCAAGAGAAAGAGAAGAGGTTTGAGATTTGTGTTGTAGGGCAAAGCTTCAGCAAGGTCGCCGGAGCCTTGGCAGTCTGGTCGCATTTCCTGCTGCCGGTGGTTGACGTCAGGGACGGATCTAGGAATGATTTCTATATAGTGCTGAAATATTTTTTTTTTTGTCAAGTTAGAACCAAATCGAAAGATGTATTTCTTATAATAATTTACAAAATCAAAATATATTATAAAAGATAATGAATTACACAAAATACCGTACTAACTAAATTTTACCCTCCGAGGTCCTCTCATTTCAAATTCTTTGACCACATCATCATTACTAATACAATCTGCAAGTGTTCTTTTTACATAAAGGACCATAAGATCATGGAGAAATTTATCGTTCATCTTATTTCTAAGATTAATCCTATGATGTTCATAGATGAGAATGCCCTTTCCGTTGTTGCTGTAGATACCAGAAGAGTCAAAATAAGACAAATCAGTCGATAAATCATGGGATAATATGATGACTTTCCTGATGCAACCAATAACCGACACAAATCAGATATGAAAGTCATATTTGAAAAAGTTGGATCCTGCTGGATACCCGATTTAAAGAACCCACATTCCATATCTAGAGCAATCATATCGTACGATGAAAAGTTTGAAGGATAGAACTTTGAAGCAAGTTTACAAACATCTTCAGCTTTGAATGCTCGAAAATCATTGTGTGGATTCAATGATGCATTACGACTGAGAAGCTCCAAAGAATTCTCTGGAAATCTACTATCAAGCTCGGTCAACTGAAAGTCTATCACAGAATAAAGAATGTTGACTCGAAAGTAGTGTTCATTTGTTATATTCATTTCACTATCTCTCATACCTTTCTTGTAAAGAGTTGGCATATTCGGCACAACAATACCATGCTCAGAACGAAATGACTCAACTTCTTTATCAAATCATTACATCCATTGTCTCTCATATCTTGAAGTTTTTCTTTCGTTATTGAAAGAAAGTGCACAACATTCAAAATGTCCATATCTTTCTTTTGAAAAGCCTGAGAGCTAATTAGCTAATGCTGCTAAACATATTTTGAGAATCAGTCCTCAAGCTCTCAAAGCTAATTAGCTAATGTTGCTAAACATATTTTGGAAAACATTATATATATATATATATATTGGCCTTTGACTACTTGGGCTACAGCCCAAGTAGCGAAAGGGCTACGTCTATCCCTGGTTGACGTGAGAAGCCTTGTTTGATTGCAGCCGGCTATGTGCTTGGCGGATCTTCAACAAATCGGTGAGCTTTGTTGTATCTTCTTAGTCTGTTAGGGGTTAGGGCAGCGGTGTATCCAGTTTGTTCTGGACAGTTCTTCTTCGACTTTGTGATAGGAGTTTAGAAGTTGTGTAAACTCTCTTTCTTTAGTGGATTTGAGCCGAGGCTGTGCTGAACATGGATGTAGCCTTGTTTACAAGGTGAACCACGGTAAATGCTTGTTGTTCTTGTTGTTTTCATTTCTAGATTGCGCAATTGTCAGTTCTGAGTTGGTGGAATTATCGAGCTTAGAACAGGTTCTTGATAGAAGGCTTAAGACTGAAAGTAGTAGTCAGTGAAGAGTAAAAAATTACTACATAACCAATTAAGGCAATCAATGTCTAGTCAAGATATAAAATGGCTCACAGTTCGCCACATGTCACTACTTATTTAGCATTATCTGTATAATAACAAATTGATTAAAAAGGTAAACTTGACTTTTTATTGATAAACATTTCTTACTCATATCCTTATTTTCTCTTCCCCTCTCCAAAAATCTACATTTATGTTTCCCTCTTATTATTTCTGTCCAACCCACATGTGTCATGTGTCCCACTATGAATTATATTATTTCTATCAATTTATTATTTCAATTCATTTTATTACAACTCATAGATTTAGCAATGTGCTTTAACTGTTGAACTTTAGTAATGCACTTTAATATACAGTAATAAAAGCTTATCGATTTAGCAATATACTTTAGCTTTTGAAGCATTTAGACATGCTTATAAAAAAGTGCACTTTACATTTTAGAGCATTTGGACATACATATATTATTGCACTTTAGATGTTTGGAGTATTTGAGAGTTACTACACTTTCATATTAGAGTTTTAATGAATAGCATGAATGCACTTTATTTACAAATAATTTTTCAAAAATCAAAACCATTAATTCAATACAGTAAAAGAAAAACAACCCAAAAACTATAAAAATATCAAAACTCATTTCTCAAAAATCAAAACTCATCAAATTCATAAAAGCACAAAGTACAAAAGGGCAACAACTAATAATAAATGTCTAACACACTATTTCAACTCACTAAAAGATAAAAATTGTAACTGTTGTCTAGCACCAAGTGCCAATATGTGAATCATTTGATAAAATGACTCACAAAAGGTGAAATTGTGCAGTGTTACTGATGCAGAGTTATAGCCTCTAGAGTTAAAGCTTTTGCTTAAGCACTCTCTGTATCTTTTTGCGAAATTACTCTACTAACAGAATAAAAAAGACAAAGTATTTTTTCATCCAGTTCGGCAACTTGCCTACGTCTAGGGAGAATACTGCGATCCTCAAGATTCCACTATCCCAGTTCGAAGTACAAAGGACTCAAACCTCTACTTCTCCCTTAGTCAAAATCTTACGCTTAGTCTAATCTCCTAAACTAGCTAGCAGTCTGTTCACACAGACTCTCTTCGTACAACATATACACTCTCAGTAATAAATAGCTACAGACATGACTCTCAGATTTAGCCTATTCTATTATAATGGGTAGCTCATGGAGTGCTTAAGCACACTCTTCACCACAGTTGTTGTATCTTCACTCAACGACTCTTCTAACTCTTTCGCCAATCAGTCGGACACCCTGAGTTTTGCAAACTCAGTCTCTTTTCCTCCTCAATCAATGAAACACTCTGTCAATATTGAGTAGCCTTGATCAGCTCTCACTCAGCCTGCGACAACCCTGTCCGCAGCTGTTCTTCGTGCTCTAATTGATCCTTCAACGAGCAGCGCTCCAGTTGAACTCCTGAAATTTTTTTAGATTTGCCTCATTTCGAAACTTAAGTTTTCCAAATACGTTCATTTTAAAAATCCTTTCTCAAATGCCCCGTTTCATTTGAATTCAGGCTTATTAAGACCGAAATTCCAAAAATGCTTGATTTCGGTCTTTGTAAGACCGAAATCATTTGACTTTAACTAACTTCAATAATTTCTATGATTTTGGTAGCATACTCAGACCCGAAATCAATCATTCAAAATCAAAATTTCGGGTTTTGTAAGACCGAAATCATTGAAATTATTGAAGTTAGTTAGAATTCGAATGATTTCGGTCTTATAAAGACTGAAATCAAGCATTTTTTGGAATTTCGATCTTAGTAAGCCCGAATTCAAAATGAAATAGGGCATTTGAGAAAGGATTCTTAAAATGAACGTATTTGAGAAACTTAAGTTTCCAAACGAAGCAAATCTAAAAATTGTTGCTGTTCTTCGAGCTGTAATTGATCCTTCAACGAGCAGTGCTCCAGTTGAACTCCGGGGATCAATGCTGATTCAAACTTCACGAGTTCTGATTCCACCAGTCTTCAACCCAATGTGTATACCCTGCTACCGTAGATTGATCTCTGTGTATTTTCTCTCGTGCTATGTATCGCTCGTGACTGTGTCTTTCTCCTCAGAAGCTGCATCGAGCCTTCCTTTTCAAGCTCGCCAGATCACCAAGGACCTCATTGCCATCATTATCAGAATCTTCTCCTAGATTATAGCAAGGTTTATTGAAGATTTCGTAGCCTAATTTGGAATTTAGGATCTTTATCTTCTTCAGGCATGTGCTGATGACATTATGACATCAGCAGAGCTCTCTGGGCTTCTGCGATGCCAGCCGCACCATGCCGGAACCTCTCTGTGAGTCTCCAAGTTGATCGGGCATACTACTCTAGCTCTGGGTCATCAAGGAGTGCTGAAGCAGATTCTGGTTCTTTGTTGGTGTCGCTTGTCAGTTTCAGATTGTGCTCCAGCCACCAATCTTCAGGGAGTGCTTCAGCAGTCTCTTTAGCAGTTTTGTCAAGGATATCATTCCTCAACAATCTCCTCCTTGACATTTTGACAAAACTACAACTGCAACTACAGCAGTATAACTACTGATAATCTGACTATACAAGATAACATGCTCTACTTATTACATTCCTCTCCCCCTTTTTGTCACAAATGACAGGGCATGCTGTCAGCTCATTCAGAAACTATGCACAATCCCGGGGAAGTTCTGAGTTCCTTGAAGCGAGCTCCATCCAAAGGATTTGTGAAAATGTCAGCTAGCTGCTTCTCTGTAGCTACATGTTTGAGGACAATAGTCTGATTCTCTACCAGGTCTTTGATGAAGTGGTGTCTGATGTCAATGTGTTTAGTCCGGGAATGTTGCACCAGATTCTTGCTAATTCTGATAGCACTCATGTTGTCAAAGTAAATGGACATAGTCCCCGGTTGTATTCCATATTCTCTCAGCATTTGCTTCATCCATAACAGTTGTGCACAACAACTTCCAGTAGCAATATATTCAGCTTCTACACTTGGCAGAGAAATGCTGTTCTGCTTCTTGCTGAACGAGGATACCAGGTTGTTTCCATGCAATATCCTACCAATTCTTCACTTGTGACCCTCGTGTAGCATGGACCATAGTTGGCGATGCCGCCAACATAGCTAATTATTCTTTTTACAAGCTGCATGTGACTCTTCTTTGGGCAGGATTGATATATGCGCAAACACCCACGGGAAAGAATATATCTGGCATATTAGCAGTAAGATACAGAAGACTTCCAATCATGCGTCTATATAAGGTCTGATCAACAGCAATTCCAGCTTCATCCTTGATGTTTTTTGTATAAGTTGCTGCAAGAGAAAATTTTTTGGCTGGCCGAATCCATCCCATATTTCTTTACCAAGTTTTTTTCATATTTGCTTTGCGAGATGAAAATTCCTTCTTCTTAGTGTGATCTTTGTAGACCCAGAAAGTAGGTCAATTCCCCTACCATACTCATCTGAAACTCCATTTGCATATGTTCAAAAAACTGCTTCACCATTTTCCGTGAACTGGAGCCAGACACAATATCATTCACATATATCTGAGCAATAATAAAATCTGACCTGTTTCTGTGCACGAAAAGAGTCTTGTCCGCCCCTCCTCGATCATATCCATGCTTGATCAAGAATTCTGTCAATCTTTCATACCAAGCTCTTGGGGCCTCCTTCAAACCGTAAAGGGCCTTCTTTAGCTTGTGATGATGTAGTATGACAGTGTTTGACAAAACCAGCACAAGTGAACAAGGAGCAGCTACAGCAGGGGATGCTATAGCAGGAGCTTGTTCAAGTTGCTGTAACATCTGTCCGAGTAGCAGCAGCAATCTGGGCGATTTGTTAGAAGGCCTAACAGCTCAGCGGAGAGCATCAGAAGAATTTCTTAAAGTGCTGCGGAGAATATTCCAGTGGGGAATTCCTAGCTAGAGAAGGAGATTTGTTTTGGAGATCAAAAACAAATCTAATCTCCTAAAAATTAGGAGATAATTGATTCTTTGTGGGACATTGCTAAATTTCATTCTTGTTTGAAGCTGGCGTTGTTACTTAAGGGAGAACAGGTCAGAGCAGAAAGGTTGATCGAAGCTGAGGGATACACGAGTGCATACACAGAATTCAGAGAGAGCAATTTTGGTGTGCGACGAGTTCTTCGATCATCATCCGAAAGCAGAGCGTGAGCGCAGAGCTGTGGTGACAGAAGCAGAAGCAGATCAGGACTTGCGTAGTCTGATCCGAGCTTGATCTGGAAGCCAATTCAGAGCAGTGGTGCTTGTTGGTTGATCAAGGAAGGCCGCGAAAGAACTGACGGGTGTGTGTCTCGGTCGAGTGTCTAAGCGGCAGTTCTCGCTAGTGGCAGGACTGAGTGAGGGGGAGTATTCCAGAGTGTGCAGCGCTCGTGGAATCGTTCGATCGGCTCGGCAGAAGGCTTTGGAGCGACACGGACAATTGTGCATCAGCTGTGTGCTACAGCAACCCTGCAGAGTTGAGTGTAGTTTAGAATAGGCTGAGTTTCGAGGAGACAGTAGCTATTCTAGATTTACATTTGTAGAGGGTGTGCAGACACAAGGCAGAGCCTGTTCTGACTGTGTCCAGTGATCCACATAAGGTTGAGTAGCATAGGTTGCGTGGAGTTGTAACCGAGTGTACTTGGAGACCTCTGTGATTACTGGAGTGAGGACTGGAGAATAGTCCTCCCCAGACGTAGGCAGTTGGCTGAACTGGGTGAACAAACTTCTGTCTTGTTCATTGTTTGCTGAGACAATTTCCGAGTGAACAAGAGTGTGCTGCAGCAACTGCTTGTTCACAAATCTGTCTGTCAAGAGACGTTGCGAATTTTAATTGGTATCAGAGCGGGAGCTCAACACACAGAGTAAAAGATCCTACAGTGTGTCTGAAGAAGCCAAGACAATGAAGGAAGGACAGAGCACAAGCAGACCTCCATTGTTGGAAGAAAGCAACTATGGATATTGGAAGGCTAGGATGAAAGCCTTTCTTAAGGCCATTGATGAGAAGACCTGGAGAGCTATCGTGGTCCAGTGGTCTCCCCCAATCACCATGGATGAACAGGGAGTCACACGGATAAAGCCTGAAGAACAATGGACTGCTGAAGAGGGAGCTGCAGCAACTGGTAATTCAAAGGCTCTGAATGCGATTTTTGCTGCAGTTGATGCTAACAATTTCAGGTTGATATCAAATTGTGATATGGCCAAACAAGCTTGGGAAATTTTGCAAACTGCACATGAAGGAACTGATAGAGTAAAGCTGTCAAGATTACAGATTATTGCCACACAGTTTGAGAATCTGAGAATGCTGGAAGAGGAGACTGTCACTGAGTTCAATGGAAAACTTTGTGATCTGGCAAATGAAGCCCATGCTCTTGGTGAACCTATTCCTGAAGAGAAGCTGATCAGGAAGGTCCTCAGGTCGTTGCCCACAAGATTTGACATGAAAGTGACGGTCATTGAAGAAGCCCAAAATGTCAGACTCATGAGGCTGGAAGAGTTGATGGGATCCCTCAAACAATTTGAGATGAAACTGGTTAAAGAAGATCTCACTCCCGAAGACAAGAATATTGGACTGAAGGCTGAAACAGAAGCTAAGAAGCCAGCTCCAGATGATTAGCTGAGTATGCTAGTTAAGAACCTTGGAAAGCTCCTGAAAAACATGGACTCAAGAACTAGGCAAAGCTCATCCTCACGAAAACAATTCAGAAGAGGTGGAGAAAATAAAAGGAGAGGGAAGGAACCTGCTCAGAATGAAGATGAGAAGAAAGAAATGAAAAAAGGTGTCCAATGCTGGAACTGTGAAGGGTATGGACATATTGAGGCTGATTGTCCGAGTAAACCCCTCAAAAACTCAGAGAAAAAGAACAACAAGTCCCTGACAGCAAAATGGAGTGACTCTGAGGAAAGTGATGAAGAAAATTGTGTTGTGCTAACCAGTGTGTCAGACTTCAACCTCAAAGAGCTAAAGAAGGACGAATTCCACTATGGGATTGGAGTATCTGAAAGTGAAGATGAGGAGGACTCAACTGTCAGCCTTATTGACTATCTGGGGAAAATACTTAAATAGTGTGAGGCAGCCCTTCAGACGAATCAAGCACTGACTGAAAGAGTCAAGCTTCTGGAAGAAGAATGAAGGAAATTACTCTCCGTATCCAACAGTCAAGTTACCATTCTGAAAAGGGAAGACACAGGAAGCCAAGCAACTGACATTGGTGTCTCACCAGCAATAGCCAAGGCAGCTGATTCTCAGAAAAATATCTTGGATGAAATTTTGTCTTATCAAAGACTTGGAAAAGGGAGAACGGGGGTTGGTTATACTGGTGAAGAAAGCTCTAGAGGAACAGTTTTCATAAAAGCCTCGGATGCTATGATATATGAAAAGAATAATGCAGATGAATTTCCAAAACCTGCAGGGAAAGTTGGAACTAGACACGTGAACAAGAGGATGCTGCAGCACCTGGCGCATCATCCTTCTAAAACAAAGCTAGAGCCTCAGAATAAAAGGAGTTCCATCACAAATAATGGTGGTCAGAAGAAAGGGAATCAGAATATATCATCTAACCTGAAGCAGCAGCAGAGAACCTTCTCAGCTGAAAAAAGGGGAACGAAACCCAGAGCCAACACATGCTGCATAAAGACTCCTTGCCCAGTAGATTCAGGAAATGCTTATTAATGGAAACAATCGCAGAGGTGGATTACTAAGATCGCTGCACCAGGGCACTGGAAAGCAAAAGACAGGAGAAAGCCACAGGTAATACAGGTGTGGAAACCCAACTATGACAAACGAAGAAACAGGACTCTTGAGGGTCGGAAGAGGAGGAACTCTAGACAAACCCAGGTATGGGTGAAGAAATCATCATCAGAACCTCACAAGGATCCGCCAAACAAAGCTGTCTTCCGAAATGAGTAGGAGAACTAGCTCGCGTCTGCTATAGCAACCTGGTCAGAATAAGCTTGTTCACGTGTTTTGGTTGCTAAAGCTGGGAGAAGGCACATGTGTGGCACGTGATCCAGAAGCTCCAAATTGAAAAGGAAAAATAACGGGTAAATCAACTTCTAGGGCAAAGACAAGTTGAAGGCGCTTCCCCAAATTTGTTGCTGATCATCCTCACCGTGCGTTCCTCCAATCCTCTACAAACCCGCAACAATGGTGAAGACTCGCAATTTGAAGAAGAATCTGGCAGCAGATCGACAAGGCAGGTCTGAAAGGAGGTTTAAGTCGCGTAATGAAGCGCCTGCTCAGCGTCTAAACGTGGTGGTGTGGGAGCACGCACCTCTCCCTGTGTCGCACAGCGATCCTTCTCCACAAGGAGGAACCCCGAAGAAAAGGAGGCGTCTAGTCCGTGACTGGGAGCCTGTAACCAGTGCAGCAGTGATGACTGAAGAGCCTGTGCTTGAAGAAGCCTCAGGAGAAGAACAAGCTACAGAGGATGCTGTAGCAGGTCTTGCAGAAGAGAGGTGCAGAACACTTGTCATGTCTCCTGGCATAGTAGGTGAAGGGGAGGAGATACAAGTTGAGTCTCCTGAACAAGAACCTGCTGCAGCATATCCTCCTCTACCCTCAGACAATGGAAAAGCTCCAATCCTCATTCCTGATTCCAGCAGTGAAGAAGAGGAATCCAGTGAAGAAGATGAAGGTACTGCTGGTGAATCGTCTGAGAGAGGACCTGCATTGGCAGACTCAATCACAATCACAGTAGGGGATATCTGGTTCAGAAATAGGAATGCCTCCCAATCATGGAGCGCTGTTGAGAGAAAGCACATTGTGACAGAAAAGAGACTGGACCTGGACAAGTACAAATCAGCAGCCATTATCCAGCTTCTCACTGAGGTAAACCTTCTCAAATCCCTGACTTACCCATACAGATTCAATATAGCTCTTGTTAGGGAATTTATTGTGAACATGGAAGAAAAATTTGGTGAGGAAGGAGGAAATGAGTTTATAATGAGTTGGGTGCGGGGTAAGAAAGTACTTATCACCCCTGAGAAAATAGATGAGTTTCTTGAGGTACATGGAAATGCCAGAGAGCCCACAAATGTCCAGCCAGAGGTGCTGGCTAAGGTTCTGACAGGAGGAGTATGCTTGTCTTGGGGTGGTCCAAATCTCAGTGCTGCTGAACTCACCTCAAAAAATGCTCTGCTATATCATTTGGGCATTAGAAACTGGATCCCCAGCTCTCACAGGGGAAAGGTTAGCAGAGCCTTTGCTAACCTTTTACACTCTATTGGGAAAAGGAGGAAAATCAGTTTGGGCAGTGTGATGTTTCCCCAGCTGGCTACTCATGCTGGCAGTGCTTCCTCCAGCAAGCCCATCGTGTTACCCTCCCTCATCTATGGGATGATGGTCTCACAGCATCCGGAGCTTGGTGAGATTTCTGAAGGTTTATACGAGGAGCTGCAGGTCTTTCCAGTAGACCACAAACTGTTTAAAGGGAAACATGCAGTGGACATAGCCTATGAGGATCCGCTCTTGGTTGGTGCTTCAGCCCCAGCTCTTGTGGAGGAATCCCTTCCCCCTGCCGCCACGATCCAAACAGTTCTCCGTGCCAGAATTGTGAGCCACCTCAGATCTGAGCTGCTCATCCTTGAAGCAGAAGCAAAAAGGAGGGATGCTAGGTGCGGCCAGATCAGAAGTCTGCTCAGAGACCTGGAGTTCCCGGCAGATGAAGAGAGCAGGCCCCTTGAGCATCTGTGCCAAAAAGGGGGAGAGTAAGATGCTGCCACTGACACTGATGAACTGATGAACTTTGTTTTTTTTTGGCCCTGCGTGGTCGTGCTAAGGCCGAGTGTGGCCACCTCTCACTCTTATGTTGAATTTTTTTCGTTTGGTATATTTACTTGTTCATGGAAGTGTGCATCAGTGTCCTAGGGTTTTGTCAAAATGCCAAGGGGGAGATTGATGATGTAGTATGGCAGTGTTTGACAAAACCAGCACAAGTGAACAAGGAGCAGCTACAGCAGGGGATGCTATAGCAGGAGCTTGTTCAAATTGCTGTAACATCTGTCCGAGTAGCAGCAGTAATCTGGGCGATTTGCTAGAAGGCCTAACAGCTCAGCGGAGAGCATCAGAAGAATTTCTTAAAGTGCTGCGGAGAATATTCCAGTGGGGAATTCCTAGCTAGAGAAGGAGATCTGTTTTGGAGATCAAAAACAAATCTAATCTCCTAAAAATTAGGAGATAATTGATTCTTTGTGGGACATTGCTAAATTTCATTCTTGTTTGAAGCTGGCGTTGTTACTTAAGGGAGAACAGGTCAGAGCAGAAAGGTTGATCGAAGCTGAGGGATACACGAGTGCATACGCAGAATTCAGAGAGAGCAATTTTGGTGTGCGACGAGTTCTTCGATCATCATCCGAAAGCAGAGCGTGAGCGCAGAGCTGTGGTGACAGAAGCAGAAGCAGATCAGGACTTGCGTAGTCTGATCCAAGCTTGATCTGGAAGCCAATTCAGAGCAGTGGTGCTTGTTGGTTGATCAAGGAAGGCCGCGGAAGAACTGACGGGTGTGTGGCTCGGTCGAGTGTCTAAGCGGCAGTTCTCGCTAGTGGCAGGAGGTCACTGAGTGAGGGGGAGTATTCCAGAGTGTGCAGCGCTTGTGGAATCGTTCGATCAGCTCGGCAGAAGGCTTTGGAGCGATGCGGACAATTGTGCATCAGCTGTGTGCTACAGCAGGTGCTGCAGCAACCCTGCAGAGTTGAGTGTAGTTTAGAATAGGCTGAGTTTCGAGGAGATAGTAGCTATTCAAGATTGACATTTGTAGAGGGTGTGCAGACACAAGTCAGAGCCTGTTCTGACTGTGTCCAGTGATCCACACAAGGTTGAGTAGCATAGGTTGCGTGGAGTTTTAACCGAGTGTACTTGGAGACCTCTGTGATTAGTGGATTGAGGACTGGAGAATAGTCCTCCCCAGACGTAGGCAGTTGGCCGAACTGGGTGAACAAACTTCTGTCTTGTTCATTGTTTGCTGAAACAATTTCCGAGTGAACAAGAGTGTGCTGCAGCAACTGCTTGTTCACAAATCTGTCTGTCAAGAGAAGCTGCGAATTTCAGCTTGTAGACATGGCTTGGATGATGAGAATCCTCAAATCCCTTAGGTTGAGTAACATTGACTTCTTCGTTTATAATTCCATTCAAAAAAGCACTTTTGACGTCCATTTGATACAGCTTGATCTTTAGGTTTCAGGCTAGTGCAAGGAGGAGCCTGATTACTTCCGGGTCAGCAACAGGGGCGAAGGTTTCATCAAAGTCTATTCCCTCAATCTGAGTGTACTCTTGAGCTACTAGTCTGGATTTATTTCTTGTGATATTCTCATCAGACTTGTTCATTTTGTGTCGATGACATTCACATTGTCTGGACGAGAGACAAAATCCCATACTTCGTTCCTTTCAAATTCACCAAGTTCTTCTTGCATTGCAGCAATCCAGAATTCGTCTCCCAAAGCCTCTTTAATGTTCTTGGGCTCTGTACTGGACAAGAAACAGGAATTATTGATCATATCACAGAGGTTAATATTAGAGGTAACTCGAGTTCGCCTTCCTTTGGTCAAGCTACCAATAATGTTTGTTGTCCGGTGATCCTTTTGGATTTTTCTTGGGGGAAGTCTATCTGGTGGTGGGCTCTCTGCTAGTACTACATAATCTGGTTCAGACTCTTCGTCTAAATTTTGGTGAACATCAGGTTTTGTTGAAGCATTCTCTGGTGCTTCCTCTTGGTCCTCTTCATTACTGATTGGTGGCAGATACTGATTTTGGCCTTATGTATCAGAATCTTCTTTAATGTCAGAATGTCGGCACTTCTCTTTGGGGTCATTCACAACAACGTTTTATAGATTCGATCACCATTCTGGTTCTGTTGTTGAAGACTCGGTATGCTCTGCTATTGGTTGAGTATCCTAGAAAATCCCCGTGTCACTTTTTGGATCAAGCTTTCTTCTTTACTCACGATCCCTCAGAATGTAACATTCACTTCCGAAAATATAGAAGTAATTCACCGTAGGTTTCTTCTCCTTCCAGAGTTCATAGCATGTTTTCTCTATCCCTCTTACGATGCAAACTCGATTAATGATATAGCAAGCGGTGTTCATAGCTTCTGCCTAGAACTTCAATGGAACTTCTCTAGTGTGGATCATAACTCGAGCCATTTCCTGTATTGTTCTGTTCTTTTGCTCAACAATCCTATTTTGTTGCGGAGTAATGGGTGATGAGTACTGATGAGTGATTCCTCGCTTGGTGCAGAAAGCATCCATGGCTTTATTCTCAAACTCCTTTCCATGATCACCTCTTACAACTCTCAGGCCTTTCTCTTGATCTAGCCGAGACAGTAGAGCTGTCACCACCTTTACTACATCTGATTTTTGACGCAGAAATTCGATCCATGAATAACGAGAGTAATCATCTACACAGACAAATGCATACCTTTTTCTCCCCCAGCTTTCTACCTCCATCGGCCCTATCAGATCCATATGTAGCAGTTGGAGTGGTCTAGTGGAGCTCATCTCAGTGACCCTTGGGTGAGGGACCCTGGTTTGTTTTCCGACTTGGCATTCCCCAAACACGGTGTTCATCTCTCCCTTTATCTCTGGCATACCACAAACTAATTGTTCAGATGCAAGTCTTCTTAGTGTCTATAGATTGAGATGTCCCAGCCTCTTGTGCCACAGGTTCATCTCTTCTGTCATTGTAAATAGGGAGGTTGATTCAAAGGTTGCTGCAGCATTCTCTAGCAAGTAGCATTTGTTGACAAACCTGGAGCCCTTAATTATGCATCTTACCTATGCATCAAACATTTTATACATTTTCTGAGCAAAATTTACAAAATGCTTACCATCACACAGTTGGCTGATGCTGATGAGATTTGCAGTTAGTCCATCTACAAGCATCACATTTTTCAATTTTGGTAATCCTCGAACCTCAAGCGTTCCTTTACCAAGAATTCTCCCTTTCAGCCCATTCCCAAATGTCACGTCTAGTTCATTGCAGGGTTGGATGTTGGTAAGACACGATCTGTCCCCAGTCATATGTCTAGAAAATCCACTGTCGAAATACCAATTTCCCTTCTTCTCAGATTTTGTAGAGTTGTAACACACATGAGAATGATTGTCTGCTCCCAATCTGTGCTTTGAGGATTATTCATGTGGCCTCCAGTGCTTGTTGAGTACAGGGCAGGACCTTTGAATGTGACCAGCTGGTTTGCAGAAGTAGCAATGGCGTTTGTTCTGTCGAGTTTTAGCCACATGCTGTACAGATTGCTGAAGCATCCTCTGGTTTTTTCTACTGGATTTTTCCTTTAGAACCTATTTTTGTTGTTCAGCTGGTGTCTTTATGTACAGATGTAATTCTTTTAATACTTCACCATATCTCTTTTCTTGTTGTTCAGCCCTCTCTTCCATAGTCGAGGTACTCCCTTGTGATATTACCGTTACTGTCATGTCCACAGTATTGCTCTCTCTGTAGCTTGTTCGAACTCTATCTACGGTTGGCCATTGATACTACGCTCTCCCGGATCTCACTCTGTATGTTGAGTGATCTGCTTTGATATCAATTGAAATTGTGCAGCGTTATTGATGTAGAGTTATAGCCTCTGGAGTTAAAGCTTCTGCTTAAGCACTCTCTGTATCTTTCTACGGAATTACTCTACTGACAGAATAAGAAAGACACAATATTTGTTCATCCAGTTCAGCAACTTGCCTATTCTGGGGATGATACTCCGATCCTCAAGATTCCACTATCTCAGTTCAAAGAATAAAGGACTCACACCTCTACTTCTCCCTTATTCAAAATCTTACGTTCAGTTTAATCCCCTAGACTAGCTAGCTGTTTGATCACACAGACTCTCTTCGTGCAACATATACACTCTCAGTAATAAATAGCTATAGACCTGACTCTCAGACTTAGCCTATTCTATTACAATGTGTAGCTCACGGAATGCTTAAGCACACTCTTCACTAGAGTTGTTGTATCTTCAGTCAACGACTCTTCTAGCTCTCCCGCCAATCAACCGGACACCCTGAGTTTTGCAAACTCAATCTCTGCCCCCCCAATCAATGACACACTATGAAAATATTGGGCAGCCTCGATCAGCTCTCACTCAGCTTGTGACAACCCTGTCCGCAACTGTTCTTTGAGCTCTGATTGATCCTCAACGAGCAGCGCTCAACTTGAACTCCGAGGATCAATGCTGAATCAAACTTCACGAGTTCTAATTCCATCAATCTTCAACCCAATGTGTATGCCCTCCTACCGTAGGTTGATCTATGTGTATTTTCTCTCGTGTTCTGTACCCTCGTGTGTGTGTCGCTTCTCAGAAGCTGCATCCAACCTTCTTTTTCATGCTCGCCAGATCACCAGAGATAGAAACCCCATTGCTATTATTATCATACTCTTATCCTAGATTCTAGCAAGGTTTGTTGAAGATTCTGTTGCATAATTTGGACTTAGGTCGGCCATGTGCCGACGATTGCTGAGCTCATTATAACGTTTGCAGAGCTCCCTAGGCTTCCGCGATGCCAGCTGCACCATGTTGGAACCTCTCCGTGAGTCTTCACTATTAAAAACCATTACTCTTCTGTTCAACACAGTCTTCACTGCCATCATCGCTCCAGTTTGCAGTAATGGATTTGTTCTTCTTTTGTTAGCTCGGACATTCAGACTGTCTATGGCCATAGCCTTCACATTTCCAACATTGGATCCCCTTCTGCTTGTCCTTCCCTTCTTCTCTACTTTGATCGGCATTCTTATTTTTTCTTTAGGAATTGTCTCCTCTCCTGGATTGATTTCTCCCCCTTGATTTCTGACCTGCATATAAAGGTTTTTGATCCATTTTGAACTTACCAAAGTTCTTGGCAATCAGGGACAGTTATTATACTAAGTCTTCTGGAGCAGCCTTCTTCTTATTAGTCTCGGCTTTCAGCCCAAGATTTTTTCCAGAGAGTGGTGCAGCATCCTATGTAACTTTCATCTCAAACTGTCTCAGCGAACCAATCAGTGCCTCCAGCATCATGTTCGTGTCTTGGGCTTCTTCTATGGCTGTGACCTTCATATCAAATTTTGAGGTGAGAGATCTGAGTACTTTTTTTACCAGCGTCTCTTCCTGCATTGGTTCTCCGAGAGCATGGGCTTCATTTGATAGGTCATACAACTTGGCATTGAACTCACTGAAGGTTTCTCCCTCCAGCATCTTCAAGCTTTCAAATCTTGAGGTGATCATCTGAATTCTCAAGCTCTTCACCTTGTATGTTCCCTCATGAGCTGTCTCCAGGGTATCCCAAGCCTTTTTTGTGATGTCGCAGTTCGAGATCAGCCTGAAAAGGTTTGCATCAACTACGGCAAATATTGCATTGAGGGCGTTGGAGTTTCCGGATGCTTTAACAACTTCTTTAGCAGTCCATCTCTCTTCGGATTTATTTTGTGCTACTCCTTTATCATCTATCACTAATGGATGTGCTCATTCCGAGATCACAGCTCTCTATACATTCTCATCCATGGTTTTCAATAACGCTTTCATTCGAGCTTTTCAGTACCCTTAATTACCTTCTTCGAGCAACAAGGGTCTGATTGTGCTTTGTCCTTCCTTCATGACGACCGTAGATGTCAGCAACGCTCTTCCGGATCACACTCTGTATGTCGAGTGATCGGCTCTGATACCAATTGAAATTTGACTGGGCTAGTGATTACGAGTTATAGCTTCTGCTGTAGCACTCATTGTATCTTTCTACGGAATTTGTTTTGACTAACCGAACCTGAAAGACACGTAACAATTTGATTACCAAGTTCAACAACTTGCCTACGTCTGGGGAAGAGACTCCGATCCTCAAGATTTCACTATCCTCGGTTTGAAATACAAAGGTCTCAAAACTCAGCCTAGCTAGTTTAATCTCTACTTGTCACCTAGTTGGAACCTTAGCACAATCTGATCACACAAATTTGCTCGACGTCTGATCACACAGATTCGCTTCGTGCTATCTACACACTTCCAGTAAAGAACAGCTACAAACCTAACGCTCAGACTTAGCCTATCCTATTACAATGTGTAGCAGACGGAATGCTATAACACAGTCTCTAGTAGAGTTACTGTAACTTCTGTCAACGATTATTCTAACACTCTCTGCCAAACAGTTGAACACACTCTGAGTTCTTCAAACCTAGTCTTTGCTCCTCCTCGATCAATGAACGTCTGTTAATATCGGGTAGCTACGATCAGCTCTCCAACAGCCTGCAACACCCCTGGTTTGCAGCCGTTCTCTGAAGCAACTAATTGATCCTTCAACGAGCCAAGCTCCAGTGGAATTTTGAGGATCAATGCTAGATCAAACTCAGCGAGTTCTGATCTCCTATGTGCACAACACAACTACAGCTCAGCCTTCCGCGATTCTTTAGTTGATCGATGTGTGTGTTGATCTGCCTCTGCGCTCTTCCTATAATTTATCAATCACATATTTTTAGAAATCCAATCCTCGGACACCTCAGCACCACTGGAATCTTCTGTTGGATTCTTGTGAGGTTGTTGAAGATTCCGTTTCTTAAATTAGAACTTGGAAACTCTATATTTTTTGAATTCTTCCGACCGTGTGATGACGTCTGCTGATCACCGGAGGACGATGGCAAGGCTCTCTGGGCTCATGCGACGCTTCCTGCACCTCGCCGGACTCTTCGCGTGCGGCTTCAAGATGATCGGGCCATTCTACTCTAGCTTCAAATCATCACGGATTACTGTAGCAGATTTTGTCCTCTGTCCGTTGCCTAGTTTTCCTTAGCTTTTGTGGTCCACAGAGTGCTTCAGCAGATTCTGGTTATTTGTCGCTGAACTGTGTTGCTATTTTGTCAGTCTTCAAATTGTGCTCCAGCTACAAATCTTCAGGGAGTGCTGTAGTAGTTTCTTGTGTTGTTTTGTCAAGGATGTCACACCTCAACACCCTCTATATAGAGGAGCGCTCGAATGAGACCCCTCTTTTGGTACATCCGTGAGGCCCTTTGCGAGACATCAAATAGCTCATAATTTGCCACTTTTCAATCACTAAATATTAGTTCTAAAATAAAAAGTTAGTCAAAAGAGCAAATTTAACTTTTTACCAATGAAAGTATCTCTCTCCAATCATTCTTTTTTCTGTCTCTCTCCAATCAATCTCGTTTCTCTTTCTCTCTCATTTTTTTCATCCAACAAACATGTGTCACGTGTTCCACTATATATAAACGTTTTTCTCTCTAACTTTTTTTTAAACATAACCCAACAATGCATTTAAATATACAAGAACCAAAACTTATAGATGTATCAATGCACATTAGATTTTTTGAGCATTTGGACATACATATAACAATGTATTTTAAATTTTAGAACTTTTGAACATACATGTAGAAATGTACTTTAGGTTTTTAGACTATTTGAGGCTGAATGCACTTTCATATGAGAGTTTTAATAATCCAAACCAATGTACTTTCTTTAAAGCTATTTTTCAATAATCACATTTCATAATTTCCAAAGCACTTTAAATAAAATAAATTGAAACCCGTGAAAACTCACTCCTCGAATATCAAAATAAAAAGACAAATCTAACAAAATATGTATAACATATACCCTTTCAACTTACTAAATAAAGTAATCCTTACTTTTGTATATAAGATATATCCCTAAGATCTTGTGTGAGCCATTGGTCATTTGATCAAATGGCTCATAATATACACATGTCACTAATTAAATATTACTTTTGAAATAAAAATTTATCGGTAAATTTGACTTTTTTACCTATAGTTTTCTCTTTCCAATCCTTAATTTTTATTCCCTCTCCAATCATTCACAAGTCTCTTTTTCTCTCATAATTTTTTCATCCAAACCACAAGTGTTGCGTGTCCCACAGTGCATAAACTTTTCTCTATATAATTCTCTTTTAATATAACTCAACAATCCACTTAAATATACAAGAACCAAAATCCTTGGATGTAAAGATGCAATTTAGGTTTGTTTAGCATTTAAACATACATATATCAATGTGCTTTAAATTTTAGAACTTTTGAACATACATGTAGCAAGACACTTTATGTGTTTAGAGCATTTGAGGGTCAATGCATTTTCATTTGATAGTTTTAATGAATAGTATCAATGCACTTTAATTACAAACCAATACACTTTCTTTAAAATTGATAATATCTTATCATTTTAATCAAAATAAATCAAAAACCATAAAAATAAATGCTCTTTAAACAAAACATATCAAAACTCATTTTTTCAAATATAAGAATTCATCAAAACTAATAAAAGCACAAAATGATAAAACTAAGTCAAAGAGTATAAGTGTATAACATACCCTTTTAACCTATTACAAGATAAAATGTCTAAATCTTACCTTCCGCCACATGATAACATGTGAGCCATAGTATAAAATGATGAAATGAGACAAATATACATCAAGGATTTACCTTATTGGGGGGCCTCAATCAAGCGTCCCTATGCATACTTTTTGTGCTTTTGTGTTATTATCCTTTTATACTTTTATGGATTTGATGAGTTTTTTGAGAAATATTTTTTGATATTTTTATGGGTTTTGAGGTGTTTTGCTTATAATGCATTGAATTAATGGGTTTTGATTTTTGAAAATTAGTTTTAAAGAAAGTGCATTTGCTTATAACTTTTCTTTTTCAAAAAAATGGACACTTGTCAGCACGCCCACCTTGGTGACAACGACCAAAAGTTACAGCACCAAGTTACCAGAGAGTGCTATCTGTTTAGCTATCTTTTTTGAAAAAATAATCTTTGGCGGATTATTCTTTTCCGTGGCTCTTGCTTCAGTGGGGACATTAAGGGGCTATTTTTCCGCCGTGGTGTTCTTTCTTATCTCCACCCGGCGCATTTGACTCTTGCACTTTTCTGGGGTTTTGCCCCTTCTTCCGGTATTGGATGAGCAGTCCATGCTTCTTTTCTTTCTGTGCCTCCTTCTCTGATTGGTTGACCCTCCAATACGAATGAAGACTTCCTGCACAGTAACTCGATATCCTTTGCTCACCGGCACCTTCGATCTATAGTATTCTTAGGTAATCAGAGGACTTCTTGTTATGACTTGTCCGAGGCTTCCTATACTCGGCCAATGTTGGACACTGTCTCTGAAGATGTCCGATTTGATCACATGCATAACATCTCCTTTTCTTTGATATGAGTTTTCGAGCAGGTGACCGGTCTAGAGATTGCATCAGCACTCTCTTGTATATCATCTCTGGTACTTTTTCCGGGCCAACTAAGACAGAACCCTCCTGAATACTTGCACTTTGATTAGTAACTGTGGCTTTTACAAATGTAGTAACACATGTACCTGCATCACCAGTGTACCCAAGACCTTCTGTCCCACCTCCATACCTTTGGTAAGCTAGAATTTCATCCAGAATGGATGTCTCTCCATTGTTTGCTGCAGATATAACTTTTTGTTCATCATCTTCACCAGCTATCTCAGCAACATCTGATTGTTGTTTCTTGGACAGAGAAGTAATGATGCTCTGAAGATTATCTCGTTCATCTTCTAATCCCGAAAACCTTTGACAGTAATCCTCTGTTGGCTTCAATAACATCCTGACACATGTTAAGGTATGTGGCATCATTGACAAACTCTGCGGAAGGTGATCTAGCAAGATGCTATAGCATTCCGTTGCATCAGAAGCTGAAGCAAGCTTTCTGCAGACACCAGAAGATGCTGTAGCATACCATGAAGTTGGAGCAGCCACCAACATGCCGATCAACTTGGAGCAGCCCAAAGAACATACGAAGGGTTGCTGCCAGCATCGCAACGGTCGTTAGAGTATCGTGAAGATTGAAAGCAAGATGATACAACTGCCCGTGTGAAGACAGCAGCTGGTGCAAAACCAGCCAGAGTGAACAAGCAGTTGCTACAGCAGAAGTTGTAATAGGGAGCTGTAGCAGCAGTATTGGCGCGAAGAACAATCTGGCCAGATATGAAGAGTTGAGCAACGGGAAGATTCAAGAGCATCTGTCAGAATATTCTCTGTGGAGATTGCGACCTACAAGTCAGCTTGAAGATATGGATCTTTTGGAAGGTGGGTATCCTACAAAGTAGGAGATAAGTTTTGGAAGGTTTTCTAATGGACTTAGGAAATTTCACCAGCAACAAACAACTCAGCAAGCTCAAGGTAAAGATAAGATTTCTAAAATTGATTTTAGGAAATCAAATCTCAACAAAATTGCAAGAATCTAGGAGAGCTTTTTGGAAGGCTTCCTAAATTTGATATTGATAGAGCACGAAGTTCCTATTTAAACAAGGCTGGGCAGAGTAGCAGATTATCGAAAAGAGAGAGAATCCAAGCACCTGAGATTAGAGAGAGATCAAAGAGCCGTGCGGAGAATTGGATCACCACCGTGACCAGAGCGTGAGCGCAGTGGTTAAAGTAGAGGCTGATCGAAGACTTGTAGAGTCTAATCAAAGCTTGATACCAGAGCAGGACTTGCTTTTTGGCTGATCAAGGTAGGAGGCAGGAGAGTTGTCAAGTGGAGGAACTCGAACAATCTGCAGAAGGCCTGTTCTCGCTGGTGACAGGCGGTCACTGAGTGAGGGGGAGCATCCCGGAGTGAGGATCCCGATAAAGTTCGAGCGGCTCGGCTGAAGGCTTTATAGCGAAGCGGTCAGAACCTGCACAAGGGTGTGCTATAGCAAACCTACTGAGACATTGTGTTGATTAGAATATGCTGAGTCTATAAGATTAGAGAAGTAGTTATGCTGAATTAATTCGAGTGTCTAGGTGTGTGAGACACAAATCAGAGGGTGTTCCGATTGTGTGTGAACTACTAGTTGAGGTCGGATAGCATAGATTGTCAGAGTCGAGTCTGTGTTGTACGGAGCACCTTGAAGACTAGTAGATTGAGGCTGGACTATAGTCCTCTCCAGACGTAGGCAGATTGGCCGAACTGGATGAACAAATCACTGTTCATTATGTTTACCTTGCTGCACAAGATCCGACTGTGCAAGAAGTTGGTATAGCAACTGTTTGTACACAACCAGTAACTCAAAGGCGCTGCAAATTTTGTGCAGAGCGTGTGCGCATAGCAGAAGTGATTGTGAAGCGGAGACTGATCGAGACTTGCAGATTTTGATCAGTGCTTGATCGGAGAAGATCAGTTGGAGCCGTAGACTCGCTGATTGATCAAGGAGAGTCGAGGGAGCGTCGTGAGTGTCTGAGGATCTCGGAAGACGGCTGAAGACTCGCTCCCATCAGTGACAGGTGGTCACATATCAAGGAGGAGTATTCCGGAGTGTGCAGCGCTCGCGGAACGATTCGATCGGCTCAGCGAAAGGATTGGAGCTACGCGGACAGAATCTGCACAAGAGTGTGGTATAGCAACCTATGATAATTGCTGTCTTAATTTGAATATGCTAGGTCTGTGAGCAGATTAGCTATTGTATTAAGTCGAGTGAGTAGTAGGTAGTGTAGGTCGATCTAAGGTATGTAGATCGGGCCCTGATTCATTGTAGCTTGGTTAGAAGTAGAGATTGTTCGAGCGTAGGCTGAATTGAATCGTTGTACTAAAAACCGAGGCTAGTGAATCGTTGTGGACTCTTGAGAAGTCCTCCCCAAAGGTAGGCAAGTGGGCAAACTGGATGACCAAATTCGTGTGTGCTTTCTTTCATTGCTGCACAAGATTATTTCCGCACAGTGGTACTAGAACATAACTCGTTTCTTTATCCAACCTTACTGCCCCAATGCACCATATCATCACAGTATTGTAAGTACATTCTATCATAACTTTTAAATGTTCTTTGATTACACCATTATAATATTTCACTAACTCTATTGACCAATAGGTATTAACCTTGGTTTTTCATGCCCGTACTGCGGTTGACATTTTTCTCAATAGCACATGTCTTTCTATACAGAAGGGAGTTCATACAATTTTCCATTCAACTACAGAGGAATTATAAAAGCTAGGTGAGATAGATGTTCTAGGTGTAAACCCTGTTCTTATTCAGCTTCACAATAGTTTCTTCTAAACCAAATCTCAAAATTTCCATACATTAATATGGATTCGATATTTTGACAAATATTTTACATGAGACTCTTATGTAGGCGCTAGTGATGATGAACAAGTTGAAGAACACATAGCTCCGGATAATGAGGATTTCTATGATCATGGTGTCACAAATCTTTAATCTTAAGACACTCACGATCAAAGTCATTTGGGTCCGTCGGAACCACAAGATAGGAGATCCATGCAGGACAGAAGGCCTCCTAAGCGCTTCTCATTGAATTTATTCGGTCGCTGATGAACTTGTTTGTAATGGAGTAAAAAAGAAAAGGAAACATGTCACAATTTGCATTCATTTTCTTTACTCATATACTATATTTCCCTTTAATGAACTTTATTTCCATTAAATTTACTCATTGAATTCCTTACTCATCAACTGTACTTTACTTTAATTTCCGGAATTTCAGATAACAAAGGAAATCGGTCTTTGGACAAACCGATTATACTATGACCGGCCTCGTATTGAACTGGTCTTAGTAAAATCGAACTAAAATAAGAGATCGGTCTTAGTAAGACCGGTCTTCTACATGGCAGCTGACTTGACTTTGGTTCGGTTCCATTGGCGACAAGTAGGCACAACGATGGTCGCTAAGCAAAAAATTCAGAAGATTGGTCTTAGCAAGAACAGTATCATTAAAAAGAGGGCATAGGCGATTTTTTTCAAAAGTGAGGTATTTGAGGAAAGAATGCTTTGTAGATGGGTCTTTAAAATAAATCTGCTTCGACCTGCCAGGGTAGAGAGGAGCTCCAAGATAGACATGGGAAACATTCCTTCTTTAAAACCAGTAAAAATTCCATTGCTACAACGAAAAGACTCAGAGAAATGGGATCACCTTACCACACTCGAGGATTAGATTTGAAAAAGCCAAAGGAATTGGTAGTCCAGCAATTCAAAATATTTCGATAAATTAGGTCACACCATTGCTTAATGATGTTACCTTTCCTGTTTTAGTGAATGTGTTGGACAAGCGCATGAGCCAGACTTATGTTTCTCCGAGGCCTGGACCCAACTTTATGGAAATGGATAATCTGCCATTGAAGAGCTTGAAAATAGTTTTATAAAGAACATTGCAAAGACTGATCGATTTATAGCTGCTCATACCAAAACTTTGAACTCGGTTGAAAAAGACAAGTGTTTTTCATTTGATAAATTACATATAATACAATATAGGAGGAATCGTGAATTCAATTTCGAGAGTTGAAATTAGGTTTTAAATGAGTCAGTCTTGTGTGTCGCCGCAGTAATGATTCCTCTTCCTCTTCCGTCTTTTGTTATTGGTGTTGTTCGTGGGCTGCATTAATGATTCCTGAAGTGCAGACGAGTTAGATATTTTGTAGTTGCGATGGCCCCCGGCTGCCGATGAGTAGCACTTGTCAAGAAGCCGTATGCGGAATGGAGGCTTTTCTTGAAAAGTATACCAAGCCTGACGATCCAGAGGCTGATATAATTGATGACAGCAACTCGTCCAATCCCACCATCATGAATGCGTTGCTCGATACTGACGCCACTGAGTGCTCCAGTTCTTTTGACACCACCACCTCTGACGCGCCAAATGTTTCTGGAATCAGTGATGCTGAAGTTGAGTCTACTGCGTTCCATCGGGTATTTCATCCCAGGTAAACTATAACCCATTTTATCCATTTCTGTTGCCTGGGAGAGGTTGTTTATATCCTGAACAAAATGTGTGGTTAAGTGAAGGAGGAACATATAGAGATGAAGAACAATGATACTCTACATCTCTCATTAGCTTTCATGATGAGTATCTGGCTCTCCTTAAAACAAGTAGCCCTTTTGCTTTTGATATGGTTTAAGGTTATGGCTCTACTTTCAGTTTTTATCACTTCATGTCAGTTTGGTGTACGTTCTTATATTCTGTACTGGCTCTACTAAGATTAGTTGTGTAGTGGACATATGTAACAGTTAACTGTTTCAGATAAAGAAGTTGATGGGTTAGAGTGTAAGTAAGAGTGACGAGATCAACATTGAGTCGTATATCCATTAGCATGTCGAAACATTTACTTCTATACATTTTGTTATTGTTTCACCAATGTAAATATAGCATTCGGTGTTGCATCCTGATATTTTTCAACTGCAGGAAGAAGAAACTGACAAAACACTGGAGAAATTATATATGCCCTTTGATGTGGCGATGCAAATGGACGGAGCTTAGAATGATGGAAGTTGAGTCTCAAGGACTGAATTATGCTAAAGAGCTAGCATTATATAATGAGCAAAAGTTATGGGAATCAGATCAGGATGCACTCGAATCTCTTGGTTCCAAGTCATATCCCTATTTCCATCAATATCCGACAAATAAAGTAATGAAAAGGAGGAAGAGACGAAAAGTAGAAGACACAATTGATGTAACATCATACATCTCACAGCATAACCTTTTCTCATTTATCGGTATCTATTGAGTATTATTTTGTGTTATATCTTTATCAGGCCTTCTATTTAACGGTTTAAAGTTTATTGGATCTGTTTGCTATGATGCAGAAAACACAAAACATGATCTAGATATCTTTACAACAGCTGACAATGTTGTCAATACAGGTAACAGTTGGAATTTATTGTTATTTTTGATTATTCTGATTGTAGTGTCTTAATGTAACCAATAGTATTAAAATGAAGATATCGCAAATTGCATACATATAGTTCAGAATTCAGTCACTCGTTGCTATTAATGAAGGCAAACGTTGATGTATACCTAAACAGAAGATTAGAGGAGTTTAACATAATTGAAGAAACTTAAGTTTGTATCTTGAATTAAAGAATTGTATGGTGAACTCTATAGTTAGTGTGATGGTGGTGAGTGACATTGGTGAATGTGATGGTGGTGAGTGGGTGGGTGGGTGGTTGTGTTATTGGTGAGTAGGTGGTGGTGTGATAACGGTGAATAAGTGGTGGTTGTGAGTGATTAGGTGTTGAATGATTAGTAATGAATGGTGAATATGGTGGTGGTGGTGGTGAGTGGATGGTACCGAAAATGCAAAATCTGTCACACCGATCTAATTACTTCTCTTTGTATTCCAATTTTAAGTTTGGCATTCTACAGTTAAGTTTTTTTTGGAATCTGAGCATAATAAGGTTGTGAGAACTGGACATGCTTTGAATAATTGAAGAACAAAAAGATATGAAGTCGTTGACCTTGAGGACAAGGTCACTTTTAAGGGGAATGAATAATACATACCTAAACATAAGATTAAGGAAGTCTATCGGAGTTCAGGGAATTTATGTATGTATTTTGAATTATGGAATTGTTTGGAGAACTTTATATAAGAGTAAAAGCATTGTAGCCAGAATACAAGAAATATAATCATAATTTTTTAGTTCCTCTCCCAGCCTTTCTGCTCTCATATGATTTTGGCTCTCCTTTCTCAACCTATACTCCTTCCTGTAATCTGACCTTGACTCATTTTGTTTGAATCAAGCACTCTCATTTTACAATTTTGCAAGTAAATGGTGATTTGAATAGGCATCTACACCATGTACGAAACTATGTATTTATCACTACAAACAATAAATTTTTTCGTTTTCCAATCATTGTGGTAATTATTTGTTGTACGGTCCATTTTTCACTTTGGATAGTTGCAACCATTTTTCTAATGGTATATAATACACCAAATCCCCTGGAGGTCTCAATTTTTGAATGGTATAGTCTAACAAATGATATATTTCATAAATGCGTTGGATCGTAAGAAACTATTTTATAATCATGCATAAAGTCTTAATGTTTTTTAACTAAAGAGAAAAACACATGTGTGTACTATGAAAGATAGTACTTTTGTTTAACTATTTTAACGAAAAGTGATTGTAATTTTTGAACTAAGTATTAGATAATTTAAATAAGAGAAACATTCTAGCCTTTGTATACCACTCAAATCATGTAATATAAATATATAGTTCAGCTGTGTGTACCACTCATATAATGAAAGTGAATAAATTATGTGTGCTCCTAGCTAATCAACCAATCGTGGATTATTACTTTTCACGCCTTATCTTATACTACCACTCCCTCCAACGAGTTGTTAACTCGATTATTTCTAACCATCAATATTCAACCATAATTGGTGACAAATTTTTTAATGAAGTCCGCGTCAAAGACTCAGTTCAGGGATTGTAATAGGGAGAGATCTTATTTCATTTCAGTACTTATTGTATTGGGAGTAGAAATCAGAAAAATGTAAACTTTGAACTTACTATAAAAAAACTGTGTGAAAATACATTTAGTCCGTATTTTTCATATAATTAATGTTTCCTCCTCGAATAAGCTATATACTACCAATTTAACTATTATAGTTAGTGTCAATCCTACATAATTCCGGTTGTGTGCCTCACACCTTTGTTTTATTGGTTTCTTACTTAGGTATATTGCGACATCGTGCATATAGTAAGAATTAAACAGGTAAGATTGAATACATCATTTAAAGTAAATTAAAACTTATCCCATTGCATAAACAAATTAGTTACAACACGAAATTTGTAAGATCCTAGAGTAGGACGAATGCTTTAATAATGACAATAATACATCATCTGAGTTGAAGATTCAAGAGGAAAAATTAGGAATAGGGAAGAAGACTTAACTACAAAACTTAAATTTTGATCTTCAATGACAAATCTTGATCTTTGACTAGAGATGAAATTGTCTCTTTTCGCTTCTTGAATGATGTCAACTTTTAGCTCTAAGAACTAGTCAATCTTGCCTTGATTCAGAATAATAATTTTAGGTCGTTGGATTTTTATATATAACAAAACTAGGTTATAATTCTAATCAATTTAGGAATTATCTCTTCTGGGCTGTTTCGTGATAGGAAACGGCGTTTTGTGTTGTCTTGCCTTCGAGTCGTTTTGTAATAGTGAAATGGCATTTTGGTGGTCAAAATGCCGTTTCAGCTATCCGAAAAACACACAATTGGTTACTCTGTGTTGCAATTCTGACTTCCATTGCTGATTTTAAACTCCAAATTTAGTCTTGGTGTAAACTAGAAGCCTCTGAATATGAGTAGGCTAGTCTATCCTAATTTTATAGCCAGTTTTCAATCAAAACTTCGCACGAAGCATCGTTTTTCTTCGAAAGAATCCCAAAATCTCAGTATGATGATATTTATCATGAAACACAAGAAAATAGGTAAATTGACAACAAGAAGTCGGGTAAAAGAACTAAATTATACTAAGAATGAAGCAAATAATAGGTGAAGATTTCGACCGATCACTATGATTGCCCCTTATAACTTAGACATTGTGACCGGCAAACTTTTAGAAGGTATTTGGACTCTGGAACGCAGACCACCCTTAACCAGTTCTCACAACTGTTATAAAATTTACAGTTCGGGATTTAGAATCATTATAGTTTGTTTCACTAACCTCTAATAAGCACATAGAAAATGCGGCATAGTTTTTCTTTGAATGCAAATGAAACAGTTCAGAGAGCGATTTGATATGCTGGTGTAACATAATTACCACAGCGTCAGTGCAGCAGCTCTTGCATCTGTCATCACTTGGTTCACTAATTGCTAGACTTTTCTTGTTTAATTTAGAATTTCAGAAGTCTTTCAATATTATATTTTTAAGGGAGATATTTCTTGTCACAGATAGACAACTATCTTTTTTGCTTTAAATGTCTAACTCATTCGGCTCGACTACATTGGATCTCTTGTAAATGATGCGCAGTAAGAAATTGTGTACCAGAAAGATAAATTATACCTACCTAACCCTCATGCAAGTTGTGTCTACTACATCGTATTCCATGACCAGAAGCAGTTTGCGTCATTCTAAGTACATATTTGCACGAGTAAAGTTACTGACACTTAAATCTACAATTGAAAACAATATTTTAGATTTTATTTTTTTGGTTCTTGTCCTGGCTGTGTTGAGTATGGAGTTCCCTCTCCTTCTGTTCATAAATATTTGAAAAAGCCTTATGTTGAAAAGTGTTCTACTGATCAATTAAGCTGATCCCTATGTGTGGCCTCCTTTTTATTCAAATATATCAAATTGAAATTACCAGTTTCAATGTAAATTGACACCACAGCCATGTGGTTCATTTTATATTTAATTACTACTCTCATTCCGAGTAGACATGTTTGTTTGAACTTAACATAATTTTGGTTACTTCATTAAGTTAAGCTTTGATAACTCAAGTCTCCTTCGAACTTTAAAAAAAAAAAAATCAGTAGTAAAAAGTTTTAGACTAATGATAGTAGTCAGTGTTATCATCATTAGTATGTGACTCTTGTTACTATTGTTTTGGTTTAAATATTATTTATGTTCTAACATGTGTAAAGTTAACATTATTTTCTTATGAGGTAAAGTGAAATTAAGGTTAGTTTAAGTTTAGTGACATCGATATTGCATCTGTTGCAAGTATTATATCATTCAACATTCTATATTTCCTTGGATCATTAACTAATTCTTTGACTATTTATAACCAATCATATTTAATTCTGCTATGGCAACCTGATGCCTCATGGGTTCCCTTCCCTATACGTTACACTTGGACCATATTCTATTAAAAATGTTGGAGTATTTTTATTTTTATGTTATACAGAACTTATTTGCAGGTTTACAGTATTTCTAATGCGTATTTGTGTATTTTTGTTTGCAAAAACATAGTATGTCAAACATTTGCCTTTACCATTTAACATATAAGGTGTAGTGGTAAATACTCAATGGGTCAAGGATCATTGGATGATATTTTTTTATCAAATATCTTTTATATTGGAAATTATATGAAGAAACTCCACAAGTATTTTAGTGGTTTCTTTTGGGTAGTAAAGGATGTTTTGGATGGATTGCAATATCAAAAAACACAAAGTTGCAGCCTTATTCCACTTGGAATATTTGAGTAAAGTATTGTGATTACTATATGATATATCTAAGCCATGGTATGCAGTTAAAGATGAATAGGTAAGTTTTTATAAACTTACAACATCCACATCCCTTTAATTCATCCCTTATGATGTTCACTGGTTATATTTGTTTGTTTTGCAGTTAATACGAACAAGAAAGCCCATAGTTGCAATCAATTTGGAATCCATGATGCTCAGCCTCTTGTATTCAGGGATTGGAATACTGGTGTTGAAGGAATCTTCAAGAAACTAGAGAAAGTTCAGTTTCGGGTTTGCAAGCTGAAAACTCAACTTGAAATTGTGATGTCCGAACATGCTGCAAAATTTTCTTCCTCTGAAGATATGAGCCTCTTTGCACCATTTGATGGGCAGTGTAGCTCTAATCATAGCCCAAGTCCTCCAACGCATTGTATAGCTGATATTGATATTGGGGATTTTTGTTTCCCTGATAGTGAAGTTTCAAGATTTGAAGAAACTATTGATATGGAGGATATTATTGAAAGCACTATGGCAGTGTCGCCAGTTGCAGATGCCCCTAGCAGTCATCTTCAAATTATGGGCTCAGACCAAAAGGTATGTGCACCTCCCTTTCACACACATATATTTATAAATATTAAGAATGGTTCAAGTGAATAACAACCTTAAACGGAAAACATGAAAACTAGTTCATTCCTTATATCAAAAGGTCCATGAATGTTTAGTTTATCTAGTTGTCAAGTGTAGATCATCAATTCCCCGCACTGACTGGCACTGGGGGGTGGGTACAGAGTAGAAAAATATGCTTATGAAGTCCATAATTTTTTTGTATTTATTTCTTAATACAATGAATTTTACTGTTGATAGTACATAAAATGTCATCCAGACAATTATACTTTAATAATTTAATTGAGTAATCTCAACCCAATAGCTTTAACTTTTCCTATTTGGGCTAAATTTACACATAACTCGAGTCTGTTTTATTTCAACATCGAGCTGAAATGAAGTTCCGAGTTGCTATCGTCTAGCCAAAAAACATGACAAATGAACAAAAAGGGTCTACTTTTTCTTCAAAAGTCAAGCTGAAATGGATAAGCTATAAGAATATTGGGCTTGATGATATTTTGATCATTTTTCCTTTGGTATTGGCAGGTTGTAGACGACGTTCTAGTGGACACTTCCTTTGTGGAATTAGAAAAACCTAGTTCTATTACTACTGCAGTGCCACAGGAACAACAAAGTGAAGAAACAAAACCAATTCCCGATGCTGCGGCATTGCTTCATGGGCCCTCTCCTCTTGAGTCGTCGTTGGGGTCTGACTTTACACCAAGGAACAAAAGAAAACGAGGGGAACGGAAAGTTAGTTCTGGCAGCTGGATCAAGAGGTACTCCGTTAGTGACAGTGAATGATTCGACATGCTCAACAGTTTTTGTTAGGCAGGGCTAAATCATGAAGATGCTGGGTTTTGCAGAATATTTTAGAGCCCGCACCTTTGTTATTCTGCAGAAGGGAGCCACCATTTTGAATGTCCAACATGATGCGAGTTTTAGTGGTAGGGGTACAGTAGTTGTCATTCAAAGGCACTTAGTTTTATTGTGGTGATATTTGAATATGAAATATTGTAGATGTACTTGTCATGGTAAGCTTATTTAACGCAAATGCGCCAGTTATAATTTTTGAAGCATCATTTGAACATGATTGTTTTTTAAGGTAAAATGATGAAAGTTAAATTTTAATCAATCCAAAACCTGCAGCTTCATCCTCATAATTTAGGAAAACTTTGCACCTTCGGAGTCCCTTCAATCAGATCTAGATAGGAGAAATTAAAGTTTTCAGTATCATGAATTCATAAATATCTGAATTTATTTGGAGACGTGATAGTAATTTTTGTTATGACAGTTTTCAACTCTATTCAGTTTGATACAAATTTGATTATCTTATGTCTTTGTCTGTTATTCTTAATAAGAACCTGAAACAATGCAAAAGTTAGATCTTTATATTTAGCGTATCTTATTTTAGAAATTTGGTTGTTAAACATGTATTCATGTCTTATTAAATTTGTGTATTTTCAATTTGATCATGCTCTAGCTACCTCGGTGAAGGATCATAGAAATTTTTTTAGATTTGCCGTGTGCATGGATATTTGTTTCTCAAATACGTTTGCTTTCCAAATCCTTTCTCAAATGCCCTGTTTGATTTTGATTTCGGGCTTGCAAAACCCGAATTGTCAAAAAGAGCTTCACTTCGGGTTTACAAAGCCCGAAATCGTTCGGAAATCATTCCAGTCCAGACGAAATTTAATAATTGAAGGAATTCGGTTTTACAAAGACCGAATTCCCTAGAATTATTGGAGTTCGGTTCTGACTTGTTACAGAATGCAGTAAAGGACGCCATGTGCGCTCGATTATTGAAGCTCCTGAATTCGATCTTTACAAGACCGAATTGGTACAAAATTAATTGATTTCGGGTCTTGAAAGACCGAATTCATGTTGTGTATAAATTAACCATCACCTTCTTCCTCCCTTACATCGAGCAACCTTCTTCTCCCTTCAATTATCCCGCAGGGTGTCTCTCCATTTCCTCTCTTTCCAGCAATCTACAATCCAGCAAGGTGTCTCCCCAAATTTCATACGGCTCGTCTTAAACAGGTTATTTTATATGTTGATAACCCGTGAATTCGTTGATTATAAATGTTTGATTTAGTTTAATTGACTTGAATTGTATAATGTTTATTGTGTAGTGCAATTTAAACAGAAATGGAAAACGACGATTCGGATCCCATGGTTATGTCTACGTTTGAGACTCTAGATATGCCCGTCATTGATGAGTTCGACCGAGATGAGATGGAATATCTTGAAGAACTTGATACAGAGGGTGTGTTTGTAGTCCCAGCTCCCGAACATGTATTCGATGTTCCAGCATTTTGTGATCTCTCGGCATGGGATGATAATGAACCGGTCGACGAGTTTTTGGGTAAAAACTTTGGACAGTACGGGACTATTGGTGTTGGATAGACATTCAGTCGGAAAGCCGATGCAATATACGCAGTACAAAAATATTCTATTTTGAATCGGGTTGAATATCGGACAAAGGAATCTGACTCGCATTTGTTGATTCTCCATTGTCGGGAAGGAGAGGATACATGTCCATGGCGTGTTCGCATCATGAAAAAAAAACACTCGGCATACTGGGAGGTGACAAAATACCGCGGCGATCATATATGCAACAACGAATTCATCGCGAAGGATAATGTACACTTGACGAGGCACTTTATCGCAATGGACATAGGAGAAATCAGCGAGAGGTTAAGATTATCCCCCAATGGGATAAGGGCCAGAATCTTCAAAGACTATGGGTATGAAATCCGTTACTTGATGGCATGGCAAGCCAGACAACAAGCGTTGATAAATATCTTTGGAGACTGGGACGATTCATTTAGAAAACTACCACACTATATGCAGGCATTGCATGAGTCTAATCCCGGAACTATAGTGAAGTGGCATCGAAGCAGTGACATAGAGAATGATTGTATGATCATTAACCGTGTATTTTGGACATTTGGGCCATGTATACGAGCATTCACACACTGTCGTCCGGTCTTAAGCATTGATGGTACCCATCTATATGGAAAATATGATGGGAAGCTACTAGTTGCAGTTGCCCTGGACGCAAATAACCATCTACTCCCTATTGCATTTGCTTTGGTCGAAAGCGAGAACAATTCAAGTTGGAAATGGTTCATGAGGTGTATCCGTGAGGAAGTGACCGATCGAGATGAGTTATGCATTATATCAGACAGGCATGCCGGCATTCTGCATGCAATGCAGGAACCAGAATGGCAGGAACCTCACGCATACCACCGTGTATGTATACGCCATCTACAAAGCAATTTCAATGTTAAGGTGAAGGATGCAGCTCTGAAAAAGAAAATGGGGCATGTGGCGCATCAACGGCAACGTAGAAAATTTGACAGAGAGTACAAGGAGTTGATTGCCTTGTTGCACGATAAACCACACGTAGTGCATTGGTTGGGAGGCATGGCAAAGGCTAAGTGGGCATTGGCCTACGATGAGGGTGGACGGAGATGGGGATCTATGACTACTAATGCAAGTGAATGCTTCAACAACATCTTGAAGGGTGGTCGAGATCTCCCTATATGTGCGCTAGTGCAGTTCTCCTTCCTTCAATGCAACACATATTTTTGCAAGAGACGTGAGGCATTCCAGGGTAGTGTGTCTCCATTTCCTCCGAAGGTGGATCTGAAACTACGGGAGCTGAGGGAGAGAGGATCATATCACCATGTGCAGGTGTTCGACTCTGCCATGGGGGTTTACCAGGTAAGGACCGTACAAACGCATCATGTCCATGCGGTGAAACTGCAAGAGCGCACTTGTACGTGTGGTAAGTGGACTGCCTTCCACTACCCGTGCACTCATGTGTTAGCCGTTTGCAAGAGTGAGGGCTTCCAGTACACTCAGTTTGTTGATCACCACTACACCTTGGAAGCGTACTGGGCAACATGGGCCTATACTTTTAATGTCATCGGGGACGAGAGTCAATGGAGCCCTTATGAAGGACCGTGTCATGTCGCAAATGCCACATTCAAAAGGTTGAAGGTAGGACGGCTACCGTCTAGACGTAGACACAATGAGATGGATCGAGGAGAATCAAGTAGTCAGGGTCAAGCGCGTGCAAGGAAATGTGGGTTGTGCCATGGTACGGGGCACAACAGACGCTCTTGTCCTAACAGACCTCCTAACTAAATGGCATGTTTTTTCAATAAAATCACAATGTAATAATGTCCTACTAAAATGTAATGATGTTTGTTCAATGTCCATTGTATGAACTGTGCGAAAATCGACGAGGAGGATTCTTCAAACGCTGTGACGACATCCTTTCATACGGTTCTGATGGCCCTGCTTCGGAAGGTGGGTCATCTACCTGTGACTGCATGTGTGTAACATATATCTCCTCGTCTCCATCATCATCATCATCATTCGTGCCTGCATTGATAGAACAATGAAAATAATTTCAGTTGGAAATATAAACCTCTGGGGCTGATAGGTCATCGACCGGCTCGAGAGTCCTACTAAAACCTCTGGGGCGCCCAATTGCAATTCTCTCCCAACTCCATAGTTGAAGTAGTATAATGCAACCCCCCATTTGTTTATGCCCCCCTCGAGCCGCATTACACAACTACCTGTATAGGAAGCCTAACACAACGCTTCCCCAACTATACATCCTGCTACCTTCCAGGTTAGCCAACAATGGAAGATAATGTAGAGATACCCTATCTCCCATCAGATCGGGCATCAATGAAGACCCTAGCATACAAAGAATGTACGCCCGAGCATGCCGTTGGAGGACTTCTTCCGTCGCGTCAACTGGTATATCTCTCACGTGGTTCAAAAACCATTTTCGTCTGGCCAACGTTGGGGATGTAGGACAATCAGGATACGCTCCAAGCAGCTGTATGCATACAGCTTCCCAATCCTGCGTCTCTTTACCTGACACGACCTCACCCTCTACAGGCAATCCAGTAAGAAGACCCACGTCCTGAAGAGTGATAGTGCATTCTTCCATGGGCATGTGAAAGGTGTGCGTCTCCTGCCTCCAACGCTCTACCAGGGCAGTAAGAAGGGCCCAATCAGCTTCAACATTTTGGAGTTGCGTCCAAGGAAAAAACCCCGCTCTTGCAACATAAGGTACTATCCTCGGATCCATTTCCCACATCCGACGATGCACCATTTTTATACTTTTTCCCGCCTGCGATACATAAACATATTCAAATTGTTAGGCTATTTAACTTAGAAAATATAGTAATTAACATCATAAATATTTTGTGCAAAATTTTTATTTTAACTTACAGGATCTAACCAAACTTTTTCCAAACGATGCGTATGTTGTTGCGTAAGAATCGATCCATCAATTGGCCCGGGGGCCACAATCTCGTCTACATCGATCTGCATCAAAACAATTCATGTTAACGAAATCAATTTATAAATGTTATAAAATATGAATTAATTTAATAAACCCTTGATACTCATGCACTAAACGCAAACTAAAACATTGCTTCAAAACGCAAACTACAATTTTCAAATCTTCCGAAAGCTGCATACAATTTCCAAAAAGCTACACAAAACGACTAATTCAACTTAACCTGCATACAATTTTCAAATAATTGCTATGATTTCAAGTAACTTAACCTGCACAAACAGCTCACTAAACCTTAAAAAAACAGCTCAAAAGTAACCTGCACAAATGATTTTATTTACAAAACCCTATTTCTAACCTTCAAATTGCTAAACAATTCAATTAACCCTAACAATAACTACAATTTCAACTGCACAATAACACCCTAACAAACTGCAGGATCCATTGACTCTAATTTCCAATTACCATCCTTACATCCATACCCTAAATTGCACAAACTAATTACGAATTACGAATTGCTAAACATACATAGCCTCTAATTTCATCCTATAGCCTCTAATTTCATCCCTAACATATCAATTCATTCGGACCCCATCCTTTCAAAACCCAAACCCTACACACCATTCCAATATCCCAAATGACTCAATTCGTTCTAAAGCTTACCTCAAAATCTCCTTCACCTCGTTCGCACATCTCGTACGCAGCCTTAATTGAAACAAACGGGAAGATTTGGGGAGAGTTTTCGGCTGGATGTGGTTGGAGGCAGTCGCCAGAATGCACGAGGAAGGAGAAAGGAAGGGTTTTCAAATAGCTGAACGACTTCGGTCTCAGCGAACCCGAATTCATACAATTTTATTTGAATTCGGGCTATCAAAGCCCGAATTCATAGGGTCTCCTTAATTAAAACCGAATTCGTTGGAACTAGAACGATTTCGGGCTTTGTAAACCCGAAGTGAAGCTGTTTTTGACAATTCGGGTTTTGCAAGTCCGAAATCAAAATCAAACATGGCATTTGAGAAAAGATTTGGAAAGCAAACGTATTTGAAAACAAATATCCATGCACACGGAAAATCTAAAATTTTTTCAGGATCATAAGGGTTTTTGAAAACCAAATTTCACACTTCACAAACATTAAATCTATTTTTTTCTTCAACTTTGCTCTCTATTTCCAAACTTCAAAAGCATCGTGAAATAGCCCAAATCAGATCCTCATGGAAGAAGGTTTCATCGAGCCATTACATGATTAATGGACTAGGTGTTTAAGTCTGACACTTAGCTCTACAAGATCCAAATGAGAAGAGTCCAAAAGATGCGTTTAAGCTCCAAAAGATGGAAGACTCGAGCCCAGTATCTAGAGCTTATAAGATGAAGGACCCAAGTTCATTATCTAAAATGTTACTGAAGAAATTAGAAGTTCATGGATTTGTTAATATATTAGATAATTATGGATACACCTAATCTTAGTCGTACGATTCTTTTAATCTTCACCGTCTATTCGAAGGTGGATGTGTTTAAAAGATGTAACCCCCAAAAGTTAACTGTCAAAAACGGCATCTCTGTGTTAGGAATGTGGCACCCTTGTTAAATCCTGTGTAGCTTGATCTAGGAGTTGCTACAGCAAGTGGTAAAGCAAATAGTTGATACATCCTGAAGAAAGTAAGCGAATGACCAAAGGTCCCTAATCTGAGGGGGTTTCGTAAATTATTTTAGGAAATAATTGATGCAACTGAACTGCTCAACATCCTGCGAAGATCTTAGTTAAGAGTTGGAAATGGATTTAGGAAGTTTCCTAAATTGATTTAGGAAATAGTTGTTGCAATAGAATTGCATAACAACCTGCGAAGATCTTGGAGAAGATTCGGTCGGTTGAAAAGCTTTTAGGAAGTGTTCCTAAATCTGACAAATCCTAGTTGGACTAGGATTTTCATAATCTACCGTAAGCTGCCAGGTGTATAAGGGAAACGACTTTAAGAGTATACACGCACGAAGAAAGAGAGAAAAGAAAGGGCGATAAGCATATAGCGAAAGAGAATGCGATCACTGAAAATGCCCCGAGAGAGATGACAATTGAATGAGTGTGATTGAAGCTTGATCATTGTGTTCAATTGGAGAAGAGTCCCGTTGAAGATCAAGTACACACCTTTTGTAGAATCGTCATCGTAAAGCTGAACCCGGACTGATAATGTAGTATGGCAGTGTTTGACAAAACCAGCACAAGTGAACAAGGAGTTGCTACAGCACAAGTAAACAAGCAGGCCAGCAGAAGTGAACTAGCAGCAGCTGCAGCAGGGGATGCTATAGCAGGAGCTTGTTCAACTGGTTGTTTCATCTGTCCGAGAAGCAGCAGCTACCTGAGCTTGCCTTGACGGGCTGGAAACTCTACGGAGAGCATCTGAAGTTTTTTCTAAAAAGCTGTGGAGTATTTTTCCAGTAAGGTCTACTAGTCAGAGAAGGAGATTTGCATTGTTGACAAATATCAAATCTAATCTCCTAGATTTTAGGAGATAATTGTTCCTTTTGGGACATTGCCTAAACCTGGTCATTGCTTAAAGCTGGTGCTGCTACTTAAGAAGAACGGGGTTCAGAGCAGAAGGTTGATCGAAGCTGAGGGATACACGAGTGCATACACATAATTCACATAGAGCAATTTTGGTGTGTGGCGGACGAATTCTTCGATCATCACCCGAGAGCAGAGCGTGAGCGCAGAGCTGTGGTGACAGAAGCAGAAGGGAATCAGGACTTGCTGAGTCTGATTCGAGCTTGATCTGGAAGCCAACTCAGAGCTGTGGTGCTTGTTGGTTGATCAAGGGCAGCTGCGGAAGAACTGACGGGTGTGTGGCTCGGTTGAGTGTCTAAGCGGTTAGTTCTCCCTAGTGGCAGGTGGTCACTGAGTGAGGGGGAGTATTCCAGAGTGTGCAGCGCTCGTGGAATCGTTCGAACGGCTCGGCAGAAGGCTTTGGAGCGACGCGGACAAATTGTGCTTCAGCTGTGTGTTACAGCAGTTGCTACAGCAACCCTGCCGAGTGAGTGTTGTTTAGAATAGGCTGAGTTTTTTGAGAAGACTGTAGCTATTCTAGATTGACATATTGTAGAGGGTGTGCAGACATAAGTCAGAGCTTGTTCTGATTGTGTTGAGTGATCCACACAAGGTTGAGTAGCATAGGTTGCGTGAGTTGTAACCGAGTGTACTTGGAGACCTTTGTTTTTGAGTGGATTGAGGACTGAGAAGAGTCCTCCCCAGACGTAGGCAATTGGCCGAACTGGGTGAACAAACTTCTGTCTTGTTCATTGTTTGCTGAGACAATTTCCGAGTGAACAAGAGTGTGTTGCAGCAACTGCTTGTTCACAAGTCTGTCGAACTGAGACACTGTGAATTTCACGGACGATCAAAGTGTTGAGCTACGTTCCCGTACGTTAACAGGAGGTCGCCGATCAAGGGGGAGCTTTACCGGAGGTGAACCCATGAAGGTCTGAATAAGCATCTGGAAGAGCTTGGAGAGTCTGAGACCTATGCTACGTAAGGAAAACTTGACTGAGTAAGTTGATATAGCATCCTGTCATATACTGAGTTGACTTGTTGACAGAGTAGGCTAGTTTGTGTGATCAGATTGAGCAGAGATTGTAGCTAGGTTAGAAGTAGAGGTTGTTCTAGCGGATGCTGAGAACTGGTACATGTATACTTTAAGCAGTAATAGTGGAATCTTCGGGACTGAAGAAGTCCCTCTCATGCTTAGGTTGTAGCCGAACTGAGTGATCAAAGTGCGTATGTGCTTCAAGTGTTGTCTGAGCTACATTATTCCCCAATCGTCGCAATTTCCTTGGATCTTTCCTCCTCTCCTTTGCCCAACACTTTGATCGTCCGTGCTCAGCTCAGTGGTGGCGATTCTTCAAAGGGCATGTACTTGATCTTTAACGATATTCTTCTCCACTTGAACGCAATGATCAAGCTCCGATCACACTCATTCAATCATGATATCTCTTAGGATTTTTCAGTGATCGCACTCCCGCTCTTCGCTATATGCCTATCGCCCTTTCTTTTTCTTTCTTTTTTTCATGCTTTTCTACTCTTAGAGATGTTGCCCTTAAATACTTGGCAGCTGATCGCGCGTCGTTGTACGCGTCAAATTAATCCTTCCTCTTCCACTAGTACAGCGGTTAAGTCAGGGTCGATCTCCACAGGGAGCAAGCAGTTCAGTTTTAACCAGCGACCTACACTTACGAAAATTGGGGGGTGTGAGTGATTGGGTTTGCGCGATGCGCGAGAAAATAGTGGCTAACGCAGAACTTGCACCAGACGTGCGCAGGAAGTAGAGATTAAATACTATGAGAAGTATTGGGCAGACAATCCTTTATGAGCGCATTCCTTATCATTGACTCTAAATATCTATAGTTTGATTTCACTTAAGTTAGTGTCCGATCAAGGCTTCCTAACATATGCGCATGTTCCGATCAAAGTTCATGTGCTATTAATTCTTAAACTAGACTAAACAACTACGAATCCGATCAAGGTAGCAATTACTTATCCTAGCGCGTTACTCCTAGTTGGCACCGTCAGGCTATTCAACTAGTTTAACATACAACACGAGCAACAAGAGTAAGATTGCGGTTCAAGGCTTCCCCTACTCATGCAACTAGCTGCCAACAATGTGCACAGAATTAATATAAGCAAGCAAGCTATGCATTAAGCGCAAGTCTCAAAGGAAGTACTCATAGATTCATGCCCAACCAATACCAAGCGTTTAGCTAGACATGCTAGTGGTAAACATCATAGAAACAGTAAATAATGTCTAAAGTGTCCAAGAAAACAATAGCAAACAGTGCGTGCAGGTTGCAGTCTTGGCTGGCGCAGTCGGCTAGCGCAGGTCCTCTCGATTGTATGATGATCAAACCCTAGCCTTCTTCTCTTCTTTATATACTGCTAAGAGGCTCATCCTTGGCAACTTCCAAATCTGGTGATGTCAGGATTTGGAAACACCACCATTTCCGCATGGCGCACGGCATCTTGGTTAGCGCAAACGGTTAGCGCACCGTGGTCGACTCTGCCAATTCTTCTGTTTGCGCCGCTAGCTCCGCAGGCTTGTGTGATGCGCGTTCTAAACGCTGCCTTTTAGCGCGTATCCGACCTAGGCCCTTGTTTTGCCCTGAAATATAAAAACACTGGAAACCAGTAATCTTGTACATAAATTAATGCAAACAAGCATAGGGTTATGATCTAAATAGTGCGTATAAATAGACTCCATCAAACCCCCCACAATTGCCCCTTGTTCATCCTCGAACAAGCACTCAAGCACGGATACTATTACCTCTCTGGAGTCTAGCGCACAGTCTTGCACTCTGGCGCGATCTGCACTACTGATCACCTTGCGCTGCTCTACCACCTGCGCGCACCTGCCTTCAACAGTTTTAATATAATAATTTCGTAATTCATTACCTCTCAGCTAGGATGAAGATCATTTCGGATGGCTGGGAGATAGCTCTTCATAGGCTCCAGGTTGTCAGCTCTCACTCCGAGGATGGGTATATGGTTAACAGCGCAGCTTCTTCCCGTGCGTGATTCTTCCGCGCACTTCCTGGGACCCTGAGCTTTTCGATGATTTTCTTTGTGGACTTCGCGCACGCTGGTGCTTATTTGTGCGCAGGCTGATTCTTTTATAGCGCATATCATCTGCTGGTCTTTTTCTTTTGTACAGCTTTCTCTATGGTTCCTATCTTTCCCAGAACGGTTCCAGTCTCGGCCTCCGGATAACAGCTATGGAACACCGCCCCGCTCTCCCTCCGTGGTCTATCTGTGCAGGTCGGCGCACGCGTTTACACCCGCGCCCGCCTTCCTTAGCCCGACTTCCAGAGGAAAGGTGGTCTGTTTTCCCACCTCGCCACGCTTTGGGTATTCGCCTTCGGCATCTGCGTGACTGAGTGCGCTCTCTTGTTCCGAAGGTCGCGAAGCACAGGCCTCCACTAGCGCTCTCGACCATATACCTCACCTCCGAAGCTCGAACGACTAACCGCCTCTCTAGAGCGTTTCTGTCAACTCCACATCCCCTGTATATCCCAACAAACAGGAGCAGAAAAACGAAAAAAAATATACTAAAACAGTTGGTATTAGCGCACGCAATATGGATAGCGCAAAACAAGCTGACATTATGCGCAACCCGCACACAAGCGCACTACTGCTACTGTTTTCTTCAAATAAGCTAAGCTACACTATAAAGCTGAAAAATACGTGAAATGTAAATGTACGCTTCCCCCCACACTTAAACAGAGACGTGTCCCCACGACGCAAGCTCAAGCGCACGGAGAACGCGCAAATGCATGCAAGCAAAATAAAGAACATAAAAACTAAGAACATATAGTCAAAGCAGCGCAATGTAGCATAGGGACACAAAATATGTAGCACAAGAGTTCAGCACACATATTGCAACATAATATCGAATAATGTTCAGCATATAAAAGAAAAATAGACACCACCCGAAAGGAATAATGCGCCCCCCTACAGCTCTATATGTCCTCTGAGCTGGACGCAGCCGCTGAACGATGCGCCTCCTCCTCTGAAGAATCTGTTGCATAATCGGTGCTGGAGGAAGGCGGGACAACAGAAAGGGCGACAGGCTGCGCCACGAAGTCGTCCTCTGATCAGACGGGGTCCCATAGCGAGTCTGAGCTGGTGCTAATGATGGGTTCGGCTACGGGGGACCTCGGAATGGACGGCTAGGCAGGGGATGGTGCAGGTGCTGGTACTTGTGCTGGTTCGGGGGTGGGCTCTGTTTCTGGGGCTGCTGGGGCTGGCTCTAGAGCTGAGGCTGCTGGGGCTAGCTCTGGTGCTGGGGCTGGAGAAGGAGAGGGCTCTGCTGGATGCACTGGGGGCTGAGTAAGAGGGCTGGCTGGCTGGTGCGGCTCGCTGGGAGAATCGGGAGGTGGCCCGCGCAGGCTGAGGAGAGGGGGAATCGCGTCTCCAAATCTCCACCCTGATGGTGGGCTCATGCTTAAGTCCGCCCCCTCTGGCGCTAAATACTCGAGCACGCGCATGATGTTGAACATCATGCGCTGCTCTGCTGATGCTTCCTCCGGCGCCTCCTCAGCGTCGGTCCTCGGGCGTTTCCTTTGTGCACGCGGGGGAGAATCCTCGATGGAAATGGTAACTGGCTCCCCCTGCGGTGCACGGGCCCTCCGACGCGCTCCAGTCTGCGCGCGGGTCCTTGCGCGCCTGACTAGAGGCACAACTGGCTCTGGGGCCTCGTCCTCCTCCATCTCCTGCGCAGCCTCTGCTGCCTGCGCACTGCTCTCCGCTCTTGGCCGCGGCACTCTGGCCGGCTGCAGGCGATAGCACCACTCCAATGTGCCATCCTCCCTCACGGCTACCGCCCTTATCTGCAGCATGTGGGAGCGGTCCAGAGGAACAGCCGGCACCATGGTGTGCTCAGGCACCTCCGGCTCTCCATGCAACGCACGTAGCAGGTGCGTAATAATTCCTCCGCAAGTCAGCGGCCCCTTGGTGATGACTCCAGTGGTGTACCATATTCAGGACAAAAAAGCACCCTCTTCCCATAATAAAACCCCTTCAAAATCTCCATATCCAGCAAACTGATCTTCGGCGCATCATTAAAACGCCCAATAATCGCATAGGCGACCAGGCGCCACAAGTAGAACATCCACGGGTCACGCAGCTCTCGTCCCCTGCTGCGCCCCGCGGCAAACACTGGCCCGGTCGCCATCTCGCGCCACGCCTCTTGATTCGTGTGCGCGTCCATGTCAGCTTCTCTCACCTTAGCGAACCTCAGTGTGCGCTTCAGCCTCTTAGCCGAGGCAATGTACCACACCCCTCGGTGCCGGTACCTTATCTCCATCTCACCTGGCTCGAACGACGCCAGGAACTCGCAGGTGTCCTCCTTGTCTGATGCGCTGTTGAGTTCCAACAGCGCCTCCCAGCCTGCTAACGCCAGCCTCTCCACAATGAGGTCCTCCAGTCCGACCTCGCGCAGGAAGTCCTTGCTGATGTACGGAGTCCCGTACATTTCTAGCCTCAGAAATGTGGCATACTTGCTGGCGAAGACAGCTGGGGTTTCTTGGTCCTCGGCAGGCTGCATCGTGGCTGGGTTTCTCTGGTTAACGCCGGTCAACACCTTCTAATGCTCAGAAAATCAAAACTCCTCCAAACGCCTTGAAATTTTCACCAACTGGGCGCCTACTCCACGCCTACAAAACCCTCTAACCAAAACTCCAATCGGTGCACTCTAGCCTGGTGCGATTTCAAAACCCTAGAGCACTCCTCTACCGCACAAACCCTACTGGAATCTGCTCAAATCTGGGGGAAAGGTTACCTGGAGAGAGTGCGGCTGTGTGCTCTTCAAATCTCTCTAAACCGAAGCTGGGTTGAGCGCCGGACAGTGGGTGGAGGTGTGAGGGCGGGAGCTGCTTGCAACGGTCGAGCGTGAAAAAGTGCTGAAATTTTCTAAGTCCTGCCCTTATATACCCCCTGACTGGCGCAGCTGTCCTGCGCACTAAAGTGCGCACGGACCCGCGCACTGCTGCTCGACTAAAAAAACTACAAGTCCTAAACTAGCTAAAAGACACTAGAAATACTAAAAGAAAGACATGTAAAAGTAAAACGTGTCGGGTTACCTCCCGACAAGTGCCTTTGTTTAACGTCGTGGGCTCGACTGTACCTCGTTACGTGCCCAAACGTGTGCCAGCGACCTCCCCCACTCTTGCTCCTGAGTGAGTCCACGCTTGTGCGTGTGTGGCGTATTCCATGGTCCTGCGCAAAGGATCAAAAGGGTAGTCAGCATGGATAATAGTATGTGATAAATTACAAGCAACGAGGGAAGGTAAAGAGGGAGAAGAAATATGAGCAATAGTTTCCAGTTCTCCCTCTGGTGCGTCTGGTGATGACTCTGGCGCAGCAACCTGCGCATCTACTATCTCAGGCCCTGCCAAGTCAATGTCGCGCGCCGTGCCATCCCAAGGTTCTCCTAGATACCGTTTGACTCTCTGCCCATTGACCTGAAAACGATGCCGGTGCTCGTTTTCTAACTCGATTGTTCCGTAGGGGAAAACCTTGGTGACTGTGTACGGTCCTGTCCATTTGCTGCGCAGCTTTCCAGGCATGAGCTTCAGGCGTGATGAGAATAATAATACCTGGTCTCCCGGCTCAAAAGTGCGTCTGAGGATATGCTTGTCATGAAACGCCTTTGTGCGTGCTTTGTAATCGCGCAGTCCCTCATAGGCATCTAGGCGCAGCTCTTCTAATTCGCTTAGCTCAAATGCGCGTTCCTTTCCGGCCTCGTCTAGGTTCAGGTTGCAAATGCATAAGGCCCAATATGCTTTGTGTTCTAACTCCACTGGAAGGTGGCATGCTTTTCCGTAAACCAATCGGAACGGTGAAGTCCCGATTGGCGTCTTATGCGCAGTGCGGTATGCCCACAGCGCGTCGTCCAGGCGCTGGCTCCAATCTTTGCGCGATGGTCTCACAGTCTTCTCCAGGATGCGCTTGATCTCTCTATTGGAAACCTCGGCCTGTCCATTTGTCTGAGAATGATAAGCAGTGGACGTCTTGTGGCGCACTCCATAATGCTTGAAAACTTGCGCCACAATCCTGTTGCAAAAGTGCGTCCCCTGGTCGCTAATGATCGCCTTAGGTACCCCGTACCTGCAAAAGATGTTAGTTCTCAAAAAATCAGCGACTGTCTTACCATCATCCTTTCTTGTGGCCTTAGCCTCGACCCATTTGGAGACATAATCCACTGCGACCAATATGTATTCGTATCCGGCAGATAGAGGAAATGGCCCCATGAAGTCAATTCCCCATATATCAAACACTTCATCCACTAGAATCGGCGTCTGCGGCATCTCGCTGCGCGCTGATATGCCTCCTGTGCGCTGGCACCTGACACCGTTCCTGTAGTAGTCATATGAGTCACGGAACAAGCGTGGCCAATAAAATCCACAGTCCAGGACCTTTCTGCTCGTGCGCTTCGGACCAAAGTGTCCTCCACATGCGTGCGCATGACAAAACATCAAAACAGAGTTAATTTCATGGTCAGGCACGCAGCGCCTCAATATCTGATCTGGTCCTATTCTGAGCATATATGGATCATCCCAAAGGTAATGCTTGGACTCATGTTTCAATCTCATGCACTGGGTTTTATTGAAATGCGGAGGAAACGTACCTGTGACCAGGTAATTCGCAATGTGCGCATACCATGGTACCTTACCTGTCAGCGCCATCAGATGCTCGTCAGGAAATGTCTCCATGATCTGCCCTGGCTCCTCCTCTTTCACGATCCTGCTCAGGTGGTCCGCAACTGTGTTCTCCGTGCCCTTCTTGTCTTTGATCTCCAAGTCAAATTCCTGAAGTAAGAGCACCCAGCGCATCAGGCGCGGCTTAGTCTCCTTCTTGGACAGTAAGTAGCGGATAGCTGCGTGGTCTGTGTAGATGACGACTCTGGCGCCTAGAACATATGCGCGGAACTTCTCTAGCGTAAAAACGATTGCCAGAAGCTCCTTCTCCGTGGTGGTGTAGTTCCTCTGCGCAGAGTCCAGTGTGCGCGATGCATAATAAATGGCGTGCGGTTTCTTGTCCACGCGCTGTCCTAGGACTACTCCTACTACGTAATCACTTGCGTCGCACATTAGTTCGAATGGTAGGCTCCAGTCTGGCGCGCGCAACACTGGCGCACTTGTCAGCGCCTCCTTCAGCTTATTAAACGCGGCCCTGCACTCATCAGTAAAGTCGAAGCACACATCCTTTTGCAAGAGGTTAGACAGAGGTATACAAATTTTAGAGAAGTCTTTTATAAAACGCCTGTAAAACCCGGCATGCCCAAGGAATGACTTCACGTCGCGCACATTAGTGGAATAAGGCAGATTAGAAATAAGATCTATCTTAGCTTTATCTACCTTGATCCCCTCCTCTGAGATGATATGTCCTAGTACTACACCATGCGATACCATGAAATGACATTTTTCATAATTGAGTACTAGATTCTTTGAAATGCAGCGCGCTAAGACCTTATCAAGATGAGTTAAGCATGCATCAAAGGTACCTCCATACACAGTAAAATCATCCATGAACACTTCTATGCATATACCAATCATATCAGAAAAAATGCTCATGACAAGGCGTTGGAACGTACCTGGCGCGTTACACAGCCCAAATGACATGCGCCGAACGGGCAGGTGAACGTGGTCTTCTCTTGATCCTTCGCAGCTATGGGTATCTGATTGTACCCTGAATATCCGTCCAAGAAACAAAAATAGGGCTTTCCTGCTAATCTGTCCAGCATTTGGTCTATGAAGGGTAGCGGGAAATGGTCCTTGCGCGTGACTGCGTTAAGCTTCCTGTAGTCGATGCACATGCGCCATCCAGTTTGTATGCGCTTGGGAACTAGCTCGCCCTGCGCATTCTCTTCCACTGTGATTCCTCCCTTCTTTGGCACAACGTGCACTGGACTGACCCATTTGCTGTCTGAGATCGGGTAAATGACTCCTGCGTCAAGAAACTTCAGGATCTCCTTTTGCACTACCTCCATCATATTCGGGTTTAATCTGCGCTGAGCCTCTCTAGATGGGTTGGCACCATCTTCCAATAGAATCCTATGCATGCATACGTCCGGGCTCACTCCGCGCAGGTCAGCAAGTGTCCATCCTATGGCGCGCTGGTTCTTGCGCAGCACCTGCTGTAAGCGCGCTTCCTTCTCCTCTACTAATCCTTTCTTTATGATCACTGGTAGGGTGTCCTCATTTCCCAGGAAAATGTATTTGAGGTGCTCTGGAAGTTGCTTCAGCTCGATCTTGGGTGCCTGTTCAATAGAGGGCAAGATTTTATTGGCAGTGCAAATATGAACTATATCGTGTACCTGTTTGGATTCTGGTTCAGCACTGCTCAGCTCGGCTTCCTGCTCCTCCAACTCTGCCTGTGCCAGTGGCTCTGGTCCTACCGTTGTGCTTGCACATTGCGCATCTGTGACTAAATCATCAATACTGTCCATTGCGTGCACTGTGGCGTCCTCATGTGGGTGCTGCATCCCTTTAAATATGTTGAAGTGGATTTCTTCGCCATCAACCTCCATAGAGAGTGTGCACCTCCACACGTCTATCTTTGTGCGCGCGGTCATCAGAAAAGGTCTGCCCAGTAAGATCTGCGCACTGCTGGTGCTCGATTCACCCTCCATTTCTAGCACATAGAAATCTGCTGGGAATACCAGCTCTCCTACTCGCACAAGAACATCCTCTATCATGCCTGCAGGTTGTTTGCACGATCGATCTGCTAGCTGAATGGTGAGACCTGCAGGCTTTAGTGGTCCAAGGCGCAATGTCGCATATAGGGAATAGGGTAGCAAATTTATGGATGCGCCTAAATCAATCATACAATTGCTCACTGTGGTCTTACCTAGAGTGCATGGGATAGTGAATGTACCTGGATCTCGGCACTTAGGTGGTACCTTATGTTGTACGATCGCTGAGGCCTGCGCATTTAGCATTACCTGTGCGCACTCGCCTTTCCTTCGCTTGTTTGTGCACAGCTCCTTCAAACTTGGCATACCTAAGGATCTGCCGAACTGCTTCAATAAGGGGAATGTTTATTTCCACCTTACTGAATAATTCGTATAGCTCCTTGTCCAGCGCTTCCTTTCTAGCCAAGGGTGCCTGCAAAGGGAAAGGTGCAGGTATATTAGTACGATCTGTGCCCTTGTCTTTCACTTGTGTTATACCTGGCGCTTCGCCCTGCTGGCTTGTGGCTGGCACTTCTGGTTGCGCGTCTTGCTCTGGTTGCGCATTCTGCTCCGCTGGATCCGGGACTTGCGCAGCTGGTTGCGCGGGCGCCTGCGTGGTCTGCTCTGTTCCTATTGTGTGCCCAGTCCTCAGTGTCACTGCATTGACTCCTCCATCACTTGCGAAGGCAGGTTGCCATCGCTCTTCTTTAGCTCATACACCGTGGTAGCGATCTGTGATAGCTACTTTTCAATGGACTCGAACCTCTTGTCATACTTCTCGTCATTTTTGCGCACTGTGTCTGCTAGCTGCCCCACGATATCTTCTAAGGATCGCCGCGGCTGCTGGTTGTTATGCGCTGGTGCGTCAGTGCGGCGATGCGGTGGATTGTAGGGCGCAGCTTGTTGCGTCTGCTGTGGCGCGCGTTGATCCGTGGACTGCCTCTGGAAATTATTTTCCTCCTTCCATCTAAATCCATTTGCTGCTAGTCCAAAGCGCTGCTGATTCTGTCTCTGTGATCCTCTGTTATCCCATCCTCCAAGAGCATTGACATCTCCTGATTCCTCGAAAAGTGTGGGACATTCATCAGTTTTGTGCTCGGTGGACCTGCAGAATTCGCATGTCTTTAGCGCAGCTGGTTCTGCGCTTTGCGCACTCATCAACTTCTGCAGCATGGCCTTAATTTCCTTGATCTCAGCGCTTGTTTCTACCTGATGCACAGAACGAGCACGACTATTTTCAAGTGTTAGCTGATGTCTTACCTGCCCAGCAGAGTCTTCTATCAGTTGCCACGCGTCTTCTGGATACATATTGCAAATGTCGCCTCCTGCGCATGCGTTCAATAACCTCAGCTCCATGGGTAGCAATCCATTCAGAAAGTTCTCTATCAGCACATTTTGGGGCAGGCCGTGATTGTAGCAGTTGACCTCCAGCTCCCTGAAACGCTCGTAATACTCTGACAGCGACTCTCCTGCGCCCTGCCTTGGCGCGGCCAGTTCTCTCCTGAGTAGCGCGATCTTTGCTGCGGGATAGAATTTGTCCAGGAACTTCTTCTGCAGCTGCTCCCATGTGTGAATTGATCCTGCGGATAAGTTCATCAACCAATGTCTGGCTGTATCACACAGTGAAAATGGGAATGCCTTCATCTTCAGCGCCTCATCGCTTTCCCCTTCTGTCTTCATGTTCTCGCAAATGACTAGGAACTCTCGCACATGCTTGACTGGATTTTCGTTGTTCATCCCGTGGAACTTGGGCATGTGATGAATGAGCGAGCTCCTTAGTTCAAAATGACCGTCTGGCGGAAGCACGATGCACCATGGCTGGTTAACTGTGATTGGGGCTGACATCTCGCGCACTGTTCTGCGTCGCGCAGCTTGTCGCGCGGGTGGCGCATTAAACAATTCAGCGGCCATCCGTGCTTCAACCTCGCGCTGCACTTCCTCTCTGAACAGGGCTCCGCGGTTATGTGCTCTTGCTTCTTCCGGGGTTTTGTCCCCTAAGTTATCCCCTACGACACTGTTGTCCTCCATGACCTGTTCTAAATCTCAAAGAAAACGAAGTTAAAAGATAACTAAGCTGTTGCGTCTGTCAGTGCGCAACTAGAATCTACGCAGCGCAACTGTTTCAAGGTTGCGCAGGCTGATGTTGATTGCGTGCTGTCAAAAACAACAACGAGAAAACAAAACAAACTGAAATAACTAGTTACTAAAAAGGGAAAAATGTAAACTAGCTAAAACTTAGCTGTGTTGCTCCCCGACAACGGCGCCAAAATTTGATCGCGCGTGGTTGTACGCGTCAAATTACTCCTTCCTCTTCCACTAGTACAGCGGTTAAGTCAGGGTCGATCTCCACAGGGAGCAAGCAGTTCAGTTTTAACCAGTGACCTACACTTACGAAAATTGGGGGTGTGAGTGATTGGGTTTGCGCGAGGCGCGAGAAAATAGTGGCTAACGCAGAACTTGCACCAGACGTGCGCAGGCAGTAGAGATTAAATACTATGAGAAGTATTGGGCAGACAATCCTTTATGAGCGCATTCCTTATCATTGACTCTAAATATCTATAGTTTGATTTCACTTAAGTTAGTGTCCGATCAAGGCTTCCTAACATATGCGCATGTTCCGATCAAAGTTCATGTGCTAATAATTCTTAAACTAGACTAAACAACTACGAATCCGATCAAGGTAGCAATTGCTTATCCTAGCGCGTTACTCCTAGTTGGCACCGTCAGGCTATTCAACTAGTTTAACATACAACAACGAGCAACAAGAGTAAGATTGCGGTTCAAGGCTTCCCCTACTCATGTAACTAGCTGCCAACAATGTGCACAGAATTAATATAAGCAAGCAAGCTATGCATTAAGCACAAGTCTCAAAGGAAATACTCATAGATTCATGCCCAACCAATACCAAGCGTTTAGCTAGACATGCTAGTGGTAAACATCATAGAAACAGTAAATAATGTCTAAAGTGTCCAAGAAAACAATAGCAAACAGTGAGTGCAGGTTGCAGTCTTGGCTGGCGCAGTCGGCTAGCGCAGGTCCTCTCGATTGTATGATGATCAAACCCTAGCCTTCTTCTCTTCTTTATATACTGCTCAGAGGCTCATCCTTGGCAACTTCCAAATCTGGTGATGTCAGGATTTGGAAACACCACCATTTGCGCATGGCGCACGGCATCTTGGTTAGCGCAAACGGTTAGCGCACCGTGGTCGACTCTGCCAATTCTTCTGTTTGCGCCGCTAGCTCCGCAGGCTTGTGTGATGCGCGTTCTAAATGCTGTCTGTTAGCGCGTATCCGACTTAGGCCCTTGTTTTGCCCTGAAATACAAAAACACTGGAAATCAGTAATCTTGTACATAAATTAATGCAAACAAGCATAAGGTTATGATCTAAATAGTGCATATAAATAGACTCTATCAGCAGCCTACGGTAGATTATAGATAACCTAGTCCAACTAGGATTTATCACATTTAGGGACACTTCCTAAAAGCTTTTCAACCGACGAATCATCTCCAAGATCTTCGCAGGTTGTTATGCAATTCTGTTGTAGCAACTATTTTTTGAAACAGTTTAGGGAACTTCCTAGATCCTTTTCCAACTCTTATTTAAGATCTTTGCAGAATGTTATGCAATTAAATTGCAACAATTCTTTTCTAAAACAATTTAGGAAACTCCCTCAGATTAGGAATCTTTGGCCTTCTGCTTACTGTCTTCAGTTTAGAATTCACATTTTTATGTGATAGGAGTCTATCGTCTCCTTATATCATCTCAGCGTTGATGGCTGATAAGTTGATGAGAAAGGGATGCCAGACCTACTTGGCGATGATATTGGATGCTAAGAATGAGACTCAGTCATCTACATTGGATACGCTACTGGTGGTAGCTGATTTTGAAGATGTCTTTCCAGAAGATTTATTTGAACTACCTCCAGTGAGAGATGTGGAATTTTGTATCGATTTAGTCCTTGGTACAGAGCCTATCTCAATCCCTTCTTATCGGATGGCTCCGATGGAACTAAAAGAATTGAAAGTTCAGTTGCAAGAACTACTTGACAAGGGTTTTGTTTGTCCTAGTGTTTCTCCTTAGGGTGCTCCTGTTTTATTCGTGAAGAAGAAAGAACGATGAGGTTATGAATTGACTATCGTCAGTTAAACAAAAGTGACTGTGAAGAACATGTACCCTTTACCAAGGATTGATGATTTGTTTGACCAGTTGCAAGGAGCTCAATATTTCTCTAAGATCGATCTACGTTCAGGCTATCATCAACTTCGGGTTAGAGAGCAAGATATTCCGAAGACAACGTTCCGAACTCGTTATGGGCATTACGAGTTTTTGGTGATGTCATTTGGACTCACAAACGCACCGGCAGTGTTCATGTGAATGATGAATAATGTATTTAGGTCCTTCCTGGATAAATTCGTGATTGTGTTCATTGATGATATCCTGATATATTCAAGAACTGAGGAGGAGCATGCTTTGCATTTGAGACAAGTACTTCAGAGACTGCGAGAGCACAAGTTGTATGCTAAGTTCTCTAAATGTGAATTTTAGTTGGATAGTATTGCTTTCCTCGGACATATTGTCTCAAATGAAGGTGTGAAAGTTGATCCCTCAAAGGTTGCGGCAGTTGAAAGTTGGCTGACGCCAACTTCAGTAACAGAAATTCGGAGCTTCTTAGGGCTTGCTGGGTATTATTGGCCATTTGTACAAGATTTCTCATGTATAACTGCACCATTAACACGTTTGACCCAGAAAGAAGTCAAATTTGTCTGGTCTGACAAATGTGAAGAGAGTTTCCAGAACTGAATAGAGCATTAATTACTGCACAATTATTGCGTATGCTTCCCGTCAGCTGAAGAAGCATGAACATAATTATACTACTCATGACCTCGAATTGGCAACAGTAGTTTTGGCATTAAAGATGTGGAGACATTATTTGTACGGAGAGACATTTGAGGTGTTTACGGATCACAAAAGTTTGAAGTACATTTTTAGTTAGAAAGATCTTAATCTTCGACAGTGTAGATGGGTGGAGTTGTTGAAAGACTACGATTGCACCATTTCTTATCATCCAGGAAAGGCCAACGTAGTTGCTGATGCTCTCAGTAGAAAGTCTATGGGCAGTTTAGCACACATACCTAATAGCAGAAGAGGACTTGCAAAGGAACTATCACAACTGCAAAATAGTGGAGTTTCTTTTGAAGTAGGAGAAAAGGGTCTTCTAGCGCATTTTGCAGAGTTGTGCCAACCTCAGTGACTCGGATATTGGAAATGCAAGGTAATGTTCCCGAGTTAAGAAGGTTGATTACAGAAGTTTGTGAAGGTAGACACGCAGATTTCACAATTGGTGATGATGGTATCCTTCGTTTTAAAAATCGGTTATGCGTTCCTTTAACTGGTGGACTACGTCAAGAGATTTGACAGAGGCTCATTGTACATCTTATGTCATGCATCCAGGATCAAGTAAGATGTACCATGATCTCCGAGATACTTATTGGTGGAGTGGTATGAAGCGTGATGTGGCTGGCTTTGTCTTGAGATGTTTGACTTGTCAACAAGTGAAAGCTGAACACCAGAGACCAGCTGTCTTATTGTAGAATATTGAGATTCCAGAATGGAAGTGGGAGCGCATTACTAATGATTTTGTTACTGGACTTCCACGCACCAGCAAGGGTCATGATTCTGTTTGGGTGATTGTGGATAGAATTTACTAAGACTGCACACTTTATTCCAATAAAGATAAAGTATTCAGCATAACAGTATGCCCGTGTGTACATCGATGAAATTGTGCGCCTGCATGGTGCACCTATCTCCATTATTTCTAATCGTGGTTCGCAGTTTACGTCTAGATTTTGGAGGTCATTGTAAGAGGCGTTAGGAATGAAGTTACACTTGAGCACTGCATTTCATCCCTAGACAGATGGACAGTCAAAAAGGACTATTCAGATGTTAGAAGACATGTTAAGAGCTTGCATTATTAATTTCAAGGGCAGCTGAGATCTGTATACACCATTGATAGAGTTTGCTTATAACAACAGTTATCACTCTAGCATTCGGATGGCTTCTTTTGAGGCATTGTATGGTAGGAGATGTAGATTGCCTGCTGAGTGGTTCGAGTTAGGTGAATGTAAGTTGATTGGACCTGACCTGTACATGATGCAAATGAGAAGGTCTGTCTGATCAGAGATAAGCTGTTCGCTGCTCAGAGCCGACAAAAGTTGATCCAAAAGAAGAGAGTTAGAGTTTCTAGTTGGTGATCACGTCTTTTTAAAGGTGTCACCAATGAAAGGTGTGATGAGATTTGGCAAAAAGGGAAAGCTTAATTCTCGATTCATCGGTCATTTTGAAATCTTGGAGCGAATTGGTATAGTTTCATATAAATTAGCTTTACCCCCGGCATTGTCTAAAATCCATCTAGTGTTTCATGTTTTGATATTACGAAGGTATATTTCGGATCCTAGTCACGTACTGGAACATGAACAACTTGAGATAGATGATACATAGTCTTATGATGAACAACCAATTGCCACGTGGATCGAGATGTGAAGAGGTTACGTAATAGGGATGTAGTTTCAGTCAAGGTGTTATGGAAGAATCATTCCAATGCAGAAGCCACTTGGGAATCAGAGAAGGACATGAAAATTAGATATCCGCAACTTTTTGAGTCTCAAGGTATGACTATATAAATTTGGGGACCGAATTTTTTATAGGAGGGTAGAATGTAATAACCATATATATTATTAAACTATTTTTTTCTCTCTCCTTATCTTCTCTCCCCAATCTTCTCCTCTCCATCTTCTCTCCCCATTTCCCTCCCAGTTGGTTTTAGGATTCCTCAGCTTTGATCTTGGAAGTAGTGTATAGATCAGGTATGTGCTTATTGTGTCATCTTCCTTCTCCCTGCTTCTTGATTTCTTCATGGTGATGTTTGGTGGGTTTGATCATGTTGGAGTTTATGTTGTACAAAGATTTTTAAGATGGTTTGTTTGGGGGTAGATCGGGAGGTTCATTTTGGGTTGGGTGGATTTTTAGGGTTAATGGAGAATGGGGTGGAGAAGGATTTGGTGAAGAATAGAGAGGTTGGCAGGGGAAAGTGGAATTGGGTTTTATCATTTTAAAGTTGTGATGTGCAGAGATTTTCATGATGGTTTGTTTTTTTTTTTTTGGGAGGAATTGAGATGTATATGAGATTGTTTTGTGATGAGTTGATTCGATACTTATACTAAGTCAATTGAAAACAAAAAAATACAAAGAAGCCGTCAGCTATCTTAAGGTGTGGCGGGATGGTAATATATTTTTTTAATTTCTGTATAGGTTCGGGGAACAAAATTGCTAGAGGAACTGATTGACTACACACTCTCAAAACAATCTTAGTGTGAGTAAATAATTCCCACATATTCGCTTCCTATGAATTATAAGTTTTGCTATACATAGTGCATAATCATCCGTGATGATGCAAGTATGGCAGTGTTTGACAAAACCAGCATAAGTGAACAAGGAGCTGCTACAGCTCAAATTATCAAGCAAGCCAAGCAGAAGTGAACTAGCAGCAGCTGCAGCAGGGGATGCTGCAGCAGGAGCTTGTTCAACAGGCTGGTTCAACTGACCAAGCATAGCAGCTGCCTGGGCTTGTCCGGAATGGCTGGAAACTCTATGCAGAGCCTATGAAGAATTTCTAAATTGCTGAAGAGTTTATTCCAGAGAGGTTTACTAGTCAGAGGAGGAGATTTGCATTGGAGATAATAATCAAATCTAATCTCCTAGATTTTAGGAGATAATTGATCTTGTTGGGTTAATTGCCTAAACTTGGAAATTGCTTAAAGTGGTGCAGCTATTTAAGCAGAAGGTGTTCAGGGCTGAAGAGGTTGATCGAAGCTGAGGGATACACGAGTGTATACACAGAATTCACGGAGAGCAATTTGTTGTGTGCGACGGGAGTTTACTTCGATCATCACCCAAGAGCAGAGCGTTGAGCGCAGAGCTGAGGTGAGAGTTGTAGAAGAGAATCAGGACTTGCAGAGTCTGATTCGTGCTTGATTTGGAAGCCAATTCAGAGCTGGGGAGCTTGTTGGTTGATCAAGGGCAGCCGAGGAAGAACTGACGGGTGGAAGGCTCGGTCGAGTGTCGTGCGGCAGTACTCACTAGTGGTAGGTGGTCACTGAGTGAGGGGGAGTTACTCAGAGTGTGCAGCGCTCTTGGAGAGGTTCGATCGGCTCGGCAGAAGGCCTTGGAGCGACGCGGACATTGTGCTTCAGCTGTGTGTTACAGCTGTTGCTGCAGCAACCCTGCTGAGTAGTGTAATTTAGAATAGGCTGAGTTCTTTGAGAGGATTGTAGCTATTCTAGATTGACATATTGTAGAGGGTGTGCAGACACAAATCAGAGCTTGTTCTGATTGTGTTGAGTGGTTCACACAAGGTTGAGTAGCATAGGTTGCGTGAGTTGTAACCTAGTGTACTTGGAACCTTCGGTTGAGTGGATTGAGGACTGGAGAATAGTCCTCCCCAGACGTAGGCAGATTGGCCGAACTGGGTGAACAAACCTGTGCCTTGTTCATTGCTTGCTGTGACAATATTTAAGTGAACAAGAGTGTGCTGCAGCAACTGCTTGTTCACAGAATCTGTCGAACTAAGACACTACGAATTTCAATCCGTAAACGAATTCTGTTAAATTGAAAAGAGACTTTGTAATAAGTATCATACACGTGCATACATAATGCATCATGAGACTGCAATTTTTGTTATGCGATGATAATTCCGCATTTTGTTACGCGATGATGAATTCCGCGTTTTGATGATCCGGATCAGCAATGACGACTGCTCAGCTATATGCTTTTGTTAGTTGCAGTACTCATTCTAAGCATTCATGCATTTGCATATGTGCATTCGAATTATCTGATTGTTTACTAGCTTGTTAGTATACGTATACAAGCTTAATAAATGACATATCTCATTTATTGAATACGTAAAAGTATAACCGCTTACTAGAATACGTGCGGGTTATTTCCTTACTGAGTCTCTCCGACTCACCCCTTTTATTACCCTTTCTCTACAGATAAGTGAATCGGTAGCTGCTCAAGGGTCCAGTTGTCCTCGATGAAAGAGCTATCATTTCTTACGGTGCCATTTGACTTCAAATTTTTTTTTTGGGACTCGTTACCAGCTATCCTTTTTTATTTGTTTTGGTTAGAGTTATGCTCTGTTGTCTTGGGCATGTTACTGGAAACATACTTAGTTTAGTAGTTAATTTGTTTCGTGAATGTTTTAAATCTTATAACTGAATTAATTAGAAAAATCTATTTTTTTGTGTAATATTGTCATATATGAAGCTTGCTTAGTTGTTGGTCAAGCGCCGATCTCGATCTAGATTTTAAGTCATGACAAACTTCCACCAACTCCTCACTCCCATTGACACTTTGAAAACCAAAGTTCTCACCTTTCCTTCAGAACCCGACTCATCACACCTACCTTCTATTTCATACTGGTTCCGCGGAGGCACAAGGAACACCGAGTTTGATGTCCCAACAAACTTCACTGCATACATTTTTGATTGAGTGCACAACACCGCCTCCTCATCTCGCTATCCCCTCCATGTCACTCTCTGGTGGAGAACTTTTGGCAGCAACTTCTCATCCACTTCAAGCAGCATCAAGTCATTGTGAAGATCAAATTGTGGATTAATATGCAACAGAAATAGATGAGTCAGGCTCCATTTTCAAAACCGCCGCAGCACCATCTCCACAAAATCTCTCCAATCCTCCATCCTCAGAATCCTATGAGCCACACTCTTCCTCTACTTCATTTACTAATCCCAGGAAAATTGAACCCGACGGATAACAGTATAGCAACTGTTGCCGTCGGAATGCGGAAATTCAATTGAACAACTAGTTCTTGATACCACTTGTTAGAACTAGAAAAAGAAATTAGTAGAATACTACGTTGTTTATTCACGGGTCAACACGATTTATATAGCCAGAATACAAAACAGAAATCCTAATAATAAGGAAACACTACTTAAGCCACTAATTCCTAATCTTACACAAGTCAAATTGACCAAACTGCATGTGCTAATATTAACTCTTATATCTTAACATTATGTGCTCGTCAAGGATGCACACTTATTGGGGATGTTCTTGGATGTAAGGGCACTCGGTGGTCGTGTTGGCACCTTTGTGGTAACCCGTGAGAGGTTGCAAATACCTTGCTAAACTGTTAGAGGATTTCAAGTAGCTTGTTGCAATGCTGATCAGGAAGCCCGTCAGGCAGTTTGCGCTGAACATCGTGATTTGGAACATAGAAGCTACTGCATGGGTGTGGGTGGCTCGGCGCAAATATCCTATGGTGAGAGAAGATAGTTGAGCCTTCTTGAAGAGTCCATACAGCTTTAAGGTCTTTCCCTCCTGCGGTATACTCATCCATAAATCCTAAAAATCAAACTTTACCGGGCCAATTTTTCCAAGCCATTACGCACCTAAGACTGCGTGTGCTCCATATATAGGTAGAAGATGAAAGTCTACTGAAAATGGGTTTCCCCCAACTCCAACTTAACATTCTTGCACACACCTTCGCACTGCATGTTTTCTTCATTCCCTATGGTTACGCTAAGGCGTCTAGCCGGCTCCACTACTAGCCCTCATATTTAGCCACCCTGTGGGTAGATTCCGTATTTTTACTAACATTGTTACCTTGTTCCCGTGTAGTATACCTTCTAGCCGTAGTGTACTCAGGTACGAAACTGCCCTGAAGCGCATAGAAAGAGATGTTTAGGGCTTCCTCCTGAGCAAGAGGTGCGTCAAGCATGTTGGATTCTGTGTCCTATTTGTCCTCCTCGTTGCAACACGAGGCAGAAGAACTTCGGCTTGCAACGATGTCCAGAGAAGAATTTTTCATGGCAATTAAAGCATTATTACATCCTCTGTTGCAACAATTCAAGTTCGTGTTGCACATAGCCAAAGCAGAGAAGACCTTCAACAAAATACCTAGAGCAGGAATATACAAAATAGAGATGGAAATGGGTTAGGCAACATTTGGGCTAGTTCGTGTGGGTCATGGGCTGGTCCGACCCAACCCGGTCCGAACACATCAACCCGTGGGATGAGTGGGCTGAGTTACAGTTCGTGGTCGGGCTGGGTCCGTCAAAAAAATTTCGAGCCAGCCCGGACTCGACCCAACTTAGCCCCGACCCATGGGCTAAAATTCAAAAAAATAGCCGTTGGAAGTTCAAAAATATCAAAAATTTAAAATTTTGATCTCATTCCCAAATTCTATAAATACCTCATCCTTATATCATATGTACACACCAACAACTCTCATCGTAAGCACGAATTTAAAGATCTTTGTAAATTTCATCACTTGCGGTATAAACAATTTTCTCTAGATGTGATCACCAGATGGAATTCGACACGAGATATGCTTAAATGTTGTATGCTTTATAAAGATATTATTACAAGTTTTTGGAATGAAAGAAACTTTCAAAATTCAATTGATGAAGAAGATTGGCATAAGGCCGAATTGATTCTTTCATATTTAGAAGTTTTTTATGTTGCTGCTAACAAATTGGGTGGTACTTATTTTCCCGCTTTTCCTCTTTTATTACATCAATTATTTACTATGTCTACATGTTTTCAAAAACATTAGAGTTCAGACTTTTATGTTGACATTTTCTCTTCCATGGAAGCAAAATTTAAAAAATATTGGGAGAATATTTACTTGATTGGTTGCTTAGCCTCTTGTATGGATCCTAGATGTACAATATTTTGTTGAACAAGTATATCTAACAATTGGTTTCAATAATGATATTACTTGTATTAAACAACAAATTTATGATGCTTTATTTGTATTATATGTTGCAAAAGTAGGTTTGATTGTGGTTCATCCTTACAACAAGATACAACTAATGTGTTTTTCGTTTGTGAGGAAGATTTTGCATTGTATCAATGACAAGCATATAAAAAAGGCAAGCCATAGGTGAGTGTAGTACCTCATTTCAATCAAACGCGCGGAGTTCAAATTACAATGCGCTTCAATTTTATTTGTCCCGATCCGAGCTTTCAATAGACCCAAAACTGGATTTGTGGGCGTGGTGGAAGGTAAACGGTCATACTTAGCCTATAGTAGTTGCTATGGCTAGGGACCTACTAACCGCTGCGATGTCAACTGTGCCGTCCGAAGCTTGTTTTTTTGCAGGTGCAAGGGTATTGGATAACAAAAGATCACGATTGAATGATACTTCAATTGAAATGTGCATTTGCCTATAAAATCGACTTGCTGCTGAAAGAAGAGGACAAGACAGTAAAACAAATTTTGATTATGAAACTAGAGATGAATTAGCATGTTTTATAATTAGTTCAATATTACAAGATTGAACTAATTATAAAGTTTCAGTTTAGACACTTAGAGTTTGTGTCAGGCTTTAGCCATCGGTATATACATCCCTCGAGCCAGGATGTTTGACTTCAAATTAATAAATGAGCGGATTTCTAATTAAAATTAAAAGAATAATTTTTTCTATACTCACAAGTATTTTACTACTATCTTCTAAATATAATTTAGATGAAAAAAATATATGTACAAGCTCAATTCGTGGGTCAGCCCGACCCAGTTCGACCCTGCTCGTTCGTGGCGAGCTGACTTATAACTCGTGGGTCAAGCTGGGTTTGGATTTTACTTGACCCAGCTCATTTTTTTAACCAGCCCAACCTAGCTTTAGCTCGAGTGGGTTATGAAAGTTCCACCTAGCTCGACCCGTGGCCCTATCCAGTACTCGGCACGAAGCTGCCCTGAAGCGCCATAAAGAGATGTTTAGGGCCTCCTCCTGAGCAGGAGGTGCTTCAAGCATGTTTGATTATGTGTCCTACCCTATGTGCTCCATTTGTGCTCCTTGTTGCAACACGAGGTTGAAGAACTTCGACTTGCAACGATGTCTAGGGAAGAATTTTTCATCGCAATTAAAGCATTATTACATCTTCTGTTGCAAAAACTCAAGTTCATGTTGAACAGAGCCAAGGCAGAGAAGACCACAAAATACCTAGAGCAGGAATATACAAAATAGATAAAGGACTCCAACGTTATTATTCTGTTAGTAGTAGAGCAGTACTACCAGAGCGTAGTACATTTAGTAAAATTATGCTATGTAAGCACTCACATGAGAAGAAATTAATAAAAAGTTATTACAGTCTATTTCCTATCCTCAACGTTCTTCTTCCTTCCTAGTTTCCATTCTTCTCTAGCAGCAGCCCTAATCTGGGATTGCACAACTGGTGCTTTCATTGAGAGGTGATCATACCGGACACACGAAGTGCAACCACGGAGTTTGGCGATCACCAATAGCGTGACCGATCTCAGTGGCCGCACCCATCTGCTGGAGGAACTCGCCCACAACCAAGCAACCAAGATAGATCACATATCCCAAACTCAGGAGACTAAGTTCGAGCAAGTGATGAGCATGATGGAGAGGATGCACAGCTCAATCCTAGAAACCCAACGATAATCAAGGGCCGATAAATAATCCATTTTTCCTAACCACACTCCCTCGCCACATACAATCGCCAAACATTCAGCACCACCATTGCTGCCGACACCAAGCCACCCTCCCATCATCACATCCCCGTATGAACACCCGCACCCAATCCCATTTGCCGTAAAGTCAACCTAACATATTGCACATAACGATTACAACCACAACCAGCCACAGACGCGCTTACCTCGCCTGGAAGTACCATCATTCGACGGAGAGGGAGTGGAAGGGTGGCTAATCCAAATCAAAAGGCACTTCGACCTGTACACCACTCATCCTGACTCGTAATTAATTTTAGCTACCTTCCATTTAATAGGAGAAGCACTTCGCCGGTACCAATGGATGTATGCAACTAAAAAAACTAGTGAATGAGCTACCTTCCTCGAACATCACAAGCCCAATCCACTGCACCAACTTCTCCTACCCAACGCACCAGCCAAGGTAAATCATTCAATGGCCTTCCGATTAAGAAATTGACAGTAGCAGAGAAGGCGACCAGGCGAGAAAAGGGCCTTTGGCCACAAATATACTGCCCGATTTCAATGCTTCCTACGGAAGGAAGAAGATGAAAAGGAGTCGGAAAAGGAAGAATTTCTTACAGTTGAATAGAAATCCCAGGCCTTTCCAGAGTGCAACAAAACTCAACACACATGAACCCCCAACCGACATCCCAAGCATATCCTTTCATACGCTTCAAGGAAAATTCGTCCCTAGCACGCTTCGGTTCAAAGGCACAATCAATGGTCATTCGGTTATTGTACTCGTGGACAGCGGCTCGACACATAATTTCTTACAGACAAAGGTGGCGAAATAGTTATCCTTAAAAGTTAAACCCTTACGACAACTTCGAGTGACAATTAGGAACGGAGACGAGCTCTCGTGTGATGATGTTTGCCACACCACACCCTTGAATCTGGATAACTAAAAATTTGCGGTTGACCTCTACCTCCTTCCCATCTACAAAGCGGATCTTGTCCTCGGAGCGCAGTGGCTTGCTCGCTTAGGACCCGTGGTCTTCGACTATTGCGATATGTGGATGAAGTTCTATAACCAGGGTTCTGACATAGTTTTACATGGGCTGCAAGGGCTCGCTCAGTACAAGCAGTTGAGTTTTGGCCAACTACATCGAATAACCAATCAGGTGCAGTGGCGACACTATTCCAGATGACAAAAAAACAACGAATAAACCGGACTGACAACTTTCACACCAGCTCTGAGCTTCCTTCCGTCCAAATTCTGGCCAAATTTTAGGCCGATAATTTTGGTCAGTTATAAGGGTTGCTACGAGAATTTCAATCGGTTCGTCGAACCAAAAAGCCTTCCCCCGAAAAGGACTATTGACCAGTACAATCCCCTGTAGCCAGGTACCTCTCTGGTAAATGTGTGACTTTATAGGTATCCACATTTCGCGATGCCCTTTGGCTTAACCAATGCACCCTCAAGTTTCGAGGCAGTCATGAATGACCTCTTTCGCGCCTTGCTTCGAAAATTGTGCTAGTTTTCTTTGATGATATACTAATTTATAGCTCATCTTGGGCGGATCACTTACTGTATTTTCGAGAGGTACTCCATATCCTGTAGTCCAATTCGTTCTATGCTAAACCTTCAAAATGTGAATTTGGTAGGGACACCATAGCTTATTTGGACCACATCATCATACAGAATGGAGTGGAAGTCGACCCTGACAAAATTAAAGTTGTTAAACATTGGGCCATTCCCGCCAACATCAAGTAATCAAAGGGGTTCCTAGGACTTACCGGCTACTACAGGAAATTTGTGGTTGGATATGCTCAACTAGCGGAACCCTTCACCCCATTGTTGCGCAAGGAGGCCTTTCTATGGACCTCGGATGCTACCACAGCTTTTAACGTCATTAAGAAAGCCTTGACGACTACTCCAACTTTGGAACCACCCGATTTCACAAAACAGTTCACATTACAGAAAGATGCTTCGGGCGTTGGCATTGGTGTCGTATTAACATAAGGAGAGCGGCCGGTGGCCTATTTCAGCAAGCAATTAGCTCCAACAGTGCAGGCAAGCTCCACCTATAATTGAGAACTTTGTGTCGTGGTTTCCGCCGTCCAAACGTGGAGGCAATAACTATTAAGAGCTAAACTCATCATACAAACCAATCATCAACCATTATGCAGCCTCTTATCCTAGGCCATCCACATGTCAAAACAACAAAAATGGTTTGTCAAATTACTTGGCTTTGATTTTGAAGTTCAGTACAAATCAAGAAAGCATAATGGCCTAGATGATGCCTTGTCTAGGCAATTGGATGAGACTTATATGACAATAAAGGGGACCTCTCGCACGGTCCTTGGTATTTTAAGAGCTCTTAAGCAATTCTATGCTAAAAATTTTGTGTGGCGGGGAATGAAAAGGGACGATGCGACCTATATTCAACGATGTACAACCTGCCAAGAAGTTAAGACCATCAATGCAGGGAAATTTGCAAACGCTTCCTATACCCTACGTGATTTGGAATGACATCTCCACGGGTTTCATTACTGATAATGCAAGTATGGCAGTGTTTGACAAAACCAGCATGAGTGAACAAGGAGCTGCTGCAGCTCAATCAATCAAGGAGGCCAGCAGAAGTATACAGCAGAAGTAAACCAGCAACAGATGCAGCAGAGGATGCTGCAGCAGGTGCTGGTTCAAGAGCTAGTTCATCTGTCCGAATAACAGTTTTGTGCTGGGTGAGTTTTGAAGGTTTGGAAGCTTTGTGAAAGTGCTTAGAAGAATTTCTAAAATGCTGCTGAGCATATTTCAGCAAGGATTATCAGTCAGAGAAGGAGATATGCTTCAAGATATTAATCAAATCTAATCTCCTAGATTTTAGGAGATAATTGATCTTGTGGGTCAATGGCCTAAACCTGGAAATTGCTTAAAGTGGTGAGGGTATTTAAGCAGAAGGTTCGAGGGCTGAAGAGGGTGATCGAAGCTGAGTGATACACGAGCATAGACACGAAATTCAGAGAGAGGACTTTCTGGGTGTGCTACGGAAGTTGTTCTTCGATCAACACACACGGGCAGAGCGTTGAGCGCAGAGCTGTGGTGCGTATTGCAGAAGAGAGTCAGGTCTTGCAGAGACTGATTCGTGCTTTGATCTGGAAGCCAATTTAGAGCTGTGGAGCTTGTTGGTTGATCAAAGGCAGCCGCGGGAGAGCTGACGGGTGGAAGGCTCGGTCGAGGTTCGTGCGGAAGAACTCACTAGTGGCAGGTGGTCACTGAGTGAGGGGGAGTTACTCAGAGTGTGCAGCGCTCTTGGAGTGGTTCGATCGGCTCGGCAGGAGGCCTTGGAGCGACGCGGACAGAGTGCTTCAGCTGGTGTTACAGCTGTGGCTGCAGCAACCCTGCTGAGTAGTGTAGGCTAGAATAGGCTGAGTTCTTGAAGAGGATTGTAGCTATTCTAGACTGACATATTGTAGAGGGTGTGCTGGCACAAATCAGAGCTTGTTATGATTGTGTTGAGTAGTCCACACGGGGTTAAAGTAGCATAGGTTGCGTGCGTTGTAACCTAGCGTGATCTGAACCTTTGGTTGAGTGGATTGAGGACTGGAGAATAGTCCTCCCCAGACGTAGGCATATTGGCCGAACTGGGTGAACAAATCTGTGTCCTATTCATTGTCTGCTGTGCATACATTTAAGTGAACAAGAGTGTGCTGCAGCAACTGCTAGTTCACAAATCTGCATAAGTAGAGACACTTGAAATTTCAATTGGTATCAGAGCGGGGACTCGACACACAGAGTTTAAAAGGTCCTACAGTGTCTCCGAAGTTGCTAAGACAATGAAGGAAGGACAGAGCACGAGTAGACCTCCACTCCTGGAAGAGAGCAACTATGGTTATTGGAAAGCTAGAATGAAAGCTTTTCTCAAAGCTATTGATGAGAAGACATGGAGAGCTGTTGTGGTTCAGTGGTCTCCCCCAATCACCATGGATCAGCAAGGAGTGACAAGAATTAAACCTGAAGAGGAATGGACTGCTGAAGAAGGTGCTGCAGCAACTGGTAATTCAAAGGCTCTGAATGCAATTTTTGCTGCAGTTGATGCTAATAACTTCAGGTTGATCTCAAACTGTGACATGGCCAAGCAAGCATGGGAGATTCTGCAAACTGCCCATGAGGGAACTGATAGAGTAAAGCTGTCAAGACTCCAGATTATTGCCACACAATTTGAGAATCTGAGGATGCTTGATGAAGAAACCATCACTGAGTTTAATGCTAAACTCTGTGATCTTGCAAATGAAGCTCATGCCCTTGGTGAGCCCATTCCAGAAGAAAAGCTTATCAGAAAGGTTCTCAGATCGCTGCCCACAAAATTTGACATGAAGGTGACAGCCATTGAAGAAGCTCAGAATGTCAGATTCATGAGGTTGGAAGAGCTGATGGGGTCTCTCAAACAATTTGAGATGAAACTGGTCAAAGAAGACACTACTTCCAAGGACAAGAATGTTGGTTTGAAGGCTGAAGCAGAAATCAAGCAGACAGTTCCAGACGATCAGTTGAGCATGCTGGTTAAAAATCTAGGAAAGTTTCTGAAAAACATGGAATCCAGAACTGAGAGAAGCTCTTCCTCGCGAAGACAATTCAGACGGGGCAGTGAAAGAAAGAAGAAAGGGAAAGAACCAGCACTGGAAGATGATGACAAGAAAGAGATGAAAAAGGGAGTTCAATGCTGGAACTGTGAAGGGTACGGACACATTGAGGCTGATTGTCCAAGCAAACCCTTCAAGAATTCTGAGAAAAAGAACAGCAAATCCTTGACAGCAAAATGGAGTGATTCGGATGAGAGTGATGAAGAAAACTGTGTTGTGCTGACAAGTGTTTCAGATGTCCACCTCAATGAGCTAAAGAAGATCACGAGGGCATATGAGAACTATCTCGCGATAAATCTCTTCCTTTAGCATGGCCATAAAGCGGTTGAGTAGATTGCTCGACGTCATTCCCAATATCTTGGTTGACAACGTCTCGAATTTAGCAATGTAGATGATAAGAGATAATGTTTATAGCAGTTTATTAAGCTGCACCTCTGCATTCCAAAATGCCAAAGGTCCGAACCTTGCAAGGAGATCGCGCGTGAGCGTCGGCCAATACCTTCGTTGACGAGTTGTGTGGAGCCATTAGATATATGTTGTAGGTAGATTATGTGTGACATGTGTTTTTAGAAAAACTTTTGTATTTGTTCAAGCCGTCGTCAAGTGGAACAAGATGCGCTGGCAGACGCATAATCGATTTCCATAAATGGCGCTGCATATCTAGATCCGAGTTATTCGAGGAATGTTGATAAGATACAGATGAAATAATCAAGTCTGTTATTGGAGATCTTCCAGGGATTGGATGGCAACTTGTTTAGCAAGGAAGATCAAATATTTGAAAAGATAGAATCAAATCTTGATGGTGAGATTTGGTTATCAAATATGGATAAACAATCCTAGGCTCTCATTGGAAGCTCTGCATCAGCCAAAGTTGTTCAACGTTCCAGACGTACACACCAACATTGTTGCGGTAGTCGCCGGAAGACCTTTGATGGTTGAGGAGAGGCAATAGTAACTTGGTGGTCAATTTGCGCTCATTAGAGGTGTAAAAGTAAGATCGCTCGAGTTTCGGTGTGTCTTGATAAGCACTGTACTTTGTACACTGATCTCACATAGTGAATTGCTCTCCTCTAACTCTGGACAAGTCCCCCAAACGTATCGTGTGTTCTGTATTTGCATTCCACACTAATTTTGTTCTAGTCGAAACTTGTCCTACAAAGTAATCTTGTAGATTAACTGGAATAAGATTAATCATATACACACGGTTTTAATTGGTATCAGAGCGGGACACTCAACATATGGAGTGTGGTCAGAATGAGTATGAAGGAGGGACAAAATTTGATCCGCCCACCATTGCTGGAAGGAACTAATTATGGACACTGAATGACTTTAATCCAAGCATTAATCAGATCCATAGATGAGAGAGCCTTGATTGCTGTGTTGAAGGGATGGATTCCCCCACTATGACAAAAGAAGAAGCAACCAAGAAGAAGCCAGAAGAGACATGGACTGATCTGAAATCACCTCTGCCTCTGGTAACTCTAAAGCATTTAATGTTATCTTCTCGGTAGTGGATGAAAATGTGTTCCGATTGATTTCGTAGTGTGATGTTGCCAAGGATGCCTGGAACATTTGTTGAAGGCACATGAGGAACTCACTAGATAAAGATGTCACATTTATATATAATTACTACTGAGTTTGAAAATCTCAAAATGAGCGCAGATGAGAAGATTGGAGATTTTAATGCTCGTGTCTTAGATTTGTCTAATGAGGCTTTTTAACTTGGAGAGCAGATCCCTGAAGAAAAACTTGTTCGAAAAGTGTTGAAGTCTCTTCTCCCGAATTTTGCAATGAGAGTAGTGATGGAGCGTATTTTTACGATCCATCGAGTTGTTTATTCCCATTATTTAAATGCATTTTGCGTATGATAGTTTACTTCTTTGTAGTGTTTGGCATTGCATATGTATCAAGACCGCTTTAGAGATTCATGGCATTTTTGGATAGTCGATGCAGAAATTGACGTTGAAGGAAGTGTTCATCTCAGTGAGTACGGCGCCGGAAGAACACTTTATGTGCCTTAATGTCTTCATCGGGTGCGAAGCTAATGTCTTCATCCGGCACGCTTCTAATGTCTTCATCCAGAGCGGACAGCACTTGATGACGTCAGCATTGAGCCCACGGCCCAAAATCAGATTTAGAAGTTTGCATGATTTAGAAGCCTGCATTACCTATAAATACAGACTTGCCACCCCGAAAAGAATATCAAGTTTTAGAAAATCAAAGGAGAGGCGGCAGCAGCAACGCGCGCAGAGGATTGAGGCGGAGTTACTATTCATTGCCGGAATTGCTATTCATCGCAGAGTTACTGTTCACTGTTTCTGCAATTATTTCTGAACTCAGTTTAAATTTATTTATTGTTATTAGATGGATTCTCGTAGCTAAACCCTTAATTTCAGTTTGGGGATTTTTTGTTGCAACGTACGGTTTGAGATACTTATGTTTCATAATTCAATTCAGTAAATTCCTGTTCTTCGATTGAATTGCATGCTTTGATCTTTTTTTCTCAGTAAGCAGATCGTCATTTGTATCTTCCAATTGTTTCTTCTCAGCTAACCATTGGGTCATATTCTGATCTTGACTTCTGTTAATCTCTACTAGTTCTTTCCATTTGTTCAACATCAGTTGATAACTCTGAATAATACTTTCATTGGAAACTTCATCATCGTCACTGCATGTGTCATAGTCAGCAGATACTTCTATGAAGTCACTGGAGAACACCCAACAAATTTGGACTCTGGAACTCTACTAGAAAGAGCAACAAAATTGCTAGTTTCTTCTTCTTCTTAACTCTAATTCGAATCACTGCAAATGCCTCCTTCTTCCTCAGATTATTGGCACAATATGATTGAATGTGTCCAACTCCACCACATTCATGACACTAAATTCTTTTCTCTTTTTCTTCTGAATCTAACTTATTCCACCACTGATTACTTCCTATTGATTTGATTGGATACCTGGATCGTGGCGTATGTTCTTTGTCCCTATTTCTCCTGCTCAGCTTCCTGGATAAATTGTCAAAAGACTTTGTCAACATGGCAAGTTGATCAGCAATGTGGTTGATTTGTTCTGTTTTGTCATCTGCTTCAACCTTCAATCCAATAGTTTTTCCAACAACCTCTTTGTTGGCCTCTGCCATACTCAACAGTTCCCATCAGTTCATCCAACTTCATGCTCTTTATATCATGCACCTCCTCAATAGCTGCTACTTGACGGCACGTCGTTGTGAGCGCCAAATTTATATTTATAATATTCTGTTAACACTTAGCAAGTGGTAAGCAGGGTCGAACCCACGAGAGAGCGATTAGTGAAAAAATTCTACAAACTAACGATTGTCACAATAAAAAGGGGGTTGCAGGCAGAATGTTGTTGTCAAATTCAGAGAAAAGTCAGTTCAGGGATATGCATTGCAACTGGTAATCATCGATTGTAACATGCATCAACTAGTGAACTACTGTTCCTAGTCTAACAATTCCGCTAGGGTAATATCGACTCTAGTGTTCTACCTATTCTCAACCGCTAAGTTCTTGAATATGTTTAACAATTACTCGATTAACGACACCGATTAGGTTATACCGCTAGGTTTAGCTAATAAGGAAGCCAATCCAATATCAAGCAATAGATTCAACCCAGTTTCACCGCTAGGCTATGCTAACTTGATGAATTCAAGATGTCTAAGGAAGAATCTCAGAACACCATTGATGTGCTAGTAACTGAAAAGGCAGAATTGCTTGATATTGTGTCTTCGCTCAAGATTCAGGGTGAGAAGGACAGGGAGATGCTTGATACAACAGTTGACGAGTTAAATAAGTTGAAGGCCACTATTAAGCAATTCAATGTTGGGTCGAGAAATCTAGATACCATCCTTATGTCCCAAAGATTTGGAGGAAGCAGAGAAGGGATCTCACTTGTTCTAGTAGTCAAGATAGTTGAATCATCAGAAACAGATATACATGCCAAGAGGAATGTATCAACAACCAAGAGACAAAATCGAATTGATACGTAAGGGGAAGCAACCAATGATGAGAAAAGGTAAAGATCATGTCTGTTATTTTTGCAATCAAAGAGGGCACATTAAAGCATGACTTCTTTCGTTTGGAATAACTTAGAATCAAGCGGAAGAATTGCCATGCACAAGTACAGTATGAGTGGAGCATAAAGAGACTAGTTGATGTATGTCATGTTGCTTACAGTTCTGCAGATTCATTAAAGAAGAATCATTGGCACTTTGTTAGTGGTTGTTTAGCTCATATGACTGGTGATCAAAGCAATCTGAAGAACATTAGGGGTCACAAAGGAAACTCAGTGGACGTTTGGTGATGGAGTGAAAGGAAGAGAAGCGGGCCATGGAGTTAAATGTGCCAGGAATGCCCAATATGGAGAATGTCTTGCTTGTTGAAGGGTTGCAGTCTAATATGATAAGTATCAGCCATTTGTGCAGTGGTCTCAAACGTGTTCAGTTCACCCATGATCCTTGTTTGGTACTACGAGAATGGTGACTGCCTGATGGATGGAATGAGATATGCCTACAATTGTTATTTGCACAAGTCCAGTGGATCAAATGCTAGTGCGGCATGGCTACTTGGGAAAATTGAGGGAGCTATTATTTGACACAGGCGGCTGGGACATGTTTTTTTGGATACCCTAAAGAAGTTGCCTTCAAAAGGAATTGTGAGAGGGATTCCAAAGATTCGTGGTGACCCAAAAATGGTGTGTGCAGACTGTCAAGTTGGCAAACAAACACAAGTATTCTTCGCAGGATCAAGGATATATACACCCATAGGCCATTGGAATTGTTGTACCTTGATCTAATGGGTCCCATGCAAGTTGAAAGCTTTGGAGGTAAAAAATATATTCTTATTTGTATTGATGACTTTTCCAAATTCTCTTGAACAATTTTCCTCAAGGACAAGTTAGATGCAGCTCAGGCTATTATCCATCTTGACGCGTTGCTAGAATCTTGAACCAACAGGTAGCTATAGAACCTTCTCGGTCACTTGCGGAAGTAACTTGTGATGGCCAAAACTGGAAGAATCAAGCACATTGATTACCCAATTTGGCAATTGCCTACGTCTGGGGAGGACTTCTCTCAAGTCCTCAAGATTCCACTAAGCACGGTTACAGTACAAGGATGCCTGAACTCAACCTACGCTAATCCAACCTTTACTTCTAACCTAGCTTGAATCTTTGCTTTGCTGATCACACAGACTAGCTTACACTGTCAACAAAATCCAGTGATAGAAAGCTACAACTCTGATCACACAAACTTAGCCTATTCTAAATCAATGTGTTACTACAGGATGCTATAGCAACTTACTATGTCAAGTTGTTACTGTCCATGACTCTCCCAGCTCTCTCGGGTTAGCAGTCCTCCACGAGTTTTCTCGACTCTGGTGGTGCTCCCCCTTGATCAGTGACCTCCCGTCCATTTGGGCTGCCGGAATTAGATAGGCCATTATAAGATTGTTTTTAGCGGAACGGGCCTGCAGACACAACTCACCAGCTTTGCTCGTGACCTATGGGCCTTTAGGGCCATCTGACGCTGTTTAGCATTTCATTTTTATACTTTTATGTCTTGACCTTCCTTAAGTTTTTAGGGTTCAATTTTCTTATTTTTCTAGGGTTTTAGCTTCCTTTTCCGTATAGTTATTGTCCTATTTAAACAAACTTTGTAAGCCGTTTTGAGGAAGTTGAAAATTATTAATGAATAAAATTCGAGGTTTCTTCCTTCATTTCTCAGCATTCTGCGGAATCAACGAGTCTGACATCTATCCCATTACGCATGCTGCATCAGATTTGTATCAGTTTCTAGAGATCTTGTGTTATGCCACCGCCGTGAAGACAAAACAGACCAGACGCTGAGCCGGTCATGGACGACGCTAAATGGCGACGTGATAATGCTGACCTACAGAGACAGGTCGATTATCTAACCAGGAGACTGGAGGTGAAATTCGCAGCACCACTGAGTTGCAGATGGTGAACAAGTAGTTGCTACAACACACTCTTGAACACCCAAATATTCTGATGCAGCAAGATAGAACAAGGAACACAGGTTTGTTCAACCAATTCGGCCAATCTACCTACGTCTGGGAAGGCTGAATTCCAACCCTTAATCCACTAGTTTCTCAGGTCCACTGTACAACATGGTTCGGCTCAATGCAACCTATGCTATTTGACCTAAACTAGTTACACAATCAGAACAGACTCTGACTTGTGTATAGCACACCTACAGACTTGAAATAATTCAGAATAGAAACAACTCAGTCCCACAGACTCAGCCTATTCCAATTAACACATAGTCTCTGCAGGTTGCTATAGCACACAGCTGATGCGTAAACTGGCCGCGTCGCTCCAAGCCTTCTGCTGAGCTGGTCGAACCTCTTCACAAGCGCTACACAATCTGGGGCACTCCCCCCCCCCCCCCCCCCTCATGACCACCTGCAACTAGCAAGACCATGCCTCCTGCACATTGCCCGAGTACCTCCTACTCGACAATTGCTCCGCGGCCTTCCTTGATCAACCAACTAGCACCGCTGCTCTGAATTGGCTTCCTGATCAAGCTGTGATCAGACTCTGCAAGTCCTGTTCACACTCTGCTTCAATCACCTCAGCTCTGCGCTCACGCTCTGATCTTGGTGATGATCGAAGATCCTCGCACTTGAATTCTGTCCTCTCGGAATGCTATGTATGCTCTCGTGTTTTCTCTTTAGTTTTCGATACCTTCAACGCTCTAAGCAACCTCCCTTAAATAGGATTACCAAGTTCCACCATTCACACTTTTAGCAATTTCCTCCAAACAACAATATCTCCTAATTTGTAGAAGATTAGATTTGATTTGCAAATCTAATCTTCTACAAACAAATCTTTTCGGCCAACTGAGAATCTCCACTGGAATATTCTCTCTGAGAATTTAGGAACTCCCTTGATGCTAATGGATGCACTGCCAAGCACCTTCCAAGAAGATCCGAGCTGCTGCTGACGAACAGATGATGTAGCTTCCTGAACCAGCTCCTGCTATAGCACCAGCTTGTTCAGCCGCTTGTTCACTCGTGTTGGTTTTGTCAAAGCCTGTCATTCTGCATCATCAGGAGGCGCTTGCACCTTCCCATGATCATGTTGATGCCGCGAATGACAATCCATTCGGATCTGATAGGACGAGGATCGACGTTGGGAATTCCGCTTCAGAGTGGATATTCAAGAGTTCGATAGTAGCATTCCAGCTGATGAGTTTATTGACTGGCTTTCCGAAAGATCGCGGCATGCCATTGGTAGCGATTTGTTTGCGTGGTCGTACTCAAGCTCGGTGGCATTGTAAGGAAAAGATTTGTATCAGATGGTCGTGTTGGTAAGGAAAATATTTCCAGTTAGGATAAATTCTGGAAACATATTCGCGCTACGTTTTTGCCGTTTCAGAACCTCTGGCAGGGTTCTCATACAGTGGATGAGTACACCACTAACTTCTACCATTTACTTGCTCGTACTAACCTTAATGAGTCACCTATTCAGTTGGTTTCTCGCTATATTGGTGGTTTGCGTCTGCAGTTACATGATGTTCTGAATATGTTCGACCCATTAATAAATCAGAAGTGCGTCAGCGAGCTTCCCAAGTAGAGAAGCAATTCGCGAGACGTTTAATGTGGTGTCCAAAGCACCCCCCCAGTTCAGCCCCTCCTACAGGCAAACCTTCTGACCCCCATCCACCGGGCCGTAGTCCTGCATGTCCTTCCCAGGGACGTGGTAGTGGCAGTATGCGCCGTTTTAGCTGCGGCGAAATGGGTCATAGATAAGCAAATTGTCGCAAAGCTCCATCAGGTTCTTGTGGACTCCTTATGAATGATATTCATGGACCTGATCCTGTTCTTAGTGAGGAAGGTCCTCCTATTTTCGACTATTACGGTGATGAAACAGAAGTGACAGAGGAATTTGTGACGGGTGACATTGGACCCGTTTTGATGCTGCGACGCCCATTCCTAACCCCTCGAGCACAAGAACCGGCTGACTGGCTACGTAGTAATTTGTTCCAGTCTATGTGCACCATTGGCGAGAAGGTTTGCATGTTCACTATCGACGCAGGGAGTTACAAGAGCATTATTTCAGATGTGGCAGTTTTGAAATTGGGGATCCCTATGGAGACTCACCCCAAACCATACAAGCTTGAGTGGCTTAGCAAAGTTGAGCTCGTCCCGACTAAGCCTCGGGTCGCCTCACCGGTTACTACTGCCTAGTAGTCTACACTATTGTCTAGCTATCCTTTTCAGCATGCTATGGAAGAATCAGATTTACCGCCTCTTTGTAATATTTAACATCATATTGATTTGGTTCCAGGCTCTATCAACAGTCTATTCGGATTCGAAGACGAATCTTTTCTGCCCTTGAGAGAATGATGCGTGTCAAATGGCACCATCTTATTTGAAAATTGGGACCATCCGAAGAAGATGCACGCGAGTGGTGCATGTTAGCAAGATTTGGGCTGCCATAGTCCTCATCCGCCAAATTATACTATACTTTTCTCTATAATCAAAATAATGTTAATTATGAGATGCCATGTGCTCTTGATAAATGTTTAAATAATTTGTAATCCGTTCTTAAAAAAAAAACTACGTTATTTATCCGGCGGTGAACTTGTTCCTCGTACACTTTATGTTGGGCTGAATGCATTACCTGAGCCCAGCCCAGATTGAAAGACCGCCAAGTAACAATTTTCCCGCCTTTAAAGAAGCGACTGAAATGAAAAGAATGCGTAATTTCGGTGGAATCTGAAGAGGGTAGCGATGAAGATTCGAGCGGTGAAACTGAGGGAGGCGCACAGCAAGATCAATGGAGCCAAGTCTTTTTGTTCCGTGCTCTGGGATAACGGAGCTAAGCATATCGTCACTTCATCGTCGTCTGAATCGGTGATTGCCGTGCACGATCCGCTTCTTCCTTCCGCCTCCCCTAAAATACTAAGACACCACAGAGATGGAGTCACAGCTTTGGCTCTCAGCCCTAATTCCACGTGTCTCGCTTCTGGATCTATTGATCGATCTGTTAAACTCTACAAATTTCCAGGTACATCACTCTCCGGTTAGCAGCCTTCAAGAATGAAATGTTGAATTCTTTTCTTTGGAACACTAAGATTGATACGTGCAGATTTTTCTTGTTTGTTTTCCGCCTTCTGATTCGCTTGTATGTTGAATGAATTGATAACTTAATACCATTAATGGATTTTATAATCCCCATTCCCAACTTTGAAGTAGAATTCTTACTCTTTGTGTTTGAAGCTGGACATGCAGAATCTCGTTGTTTTATTCAGGTTTTTTTAACTTCATCTTGTCAGGGGGTGAGTTCCAGACCAATGTCACCAGGTTTACACTGCCAATACGTGTTTTAGCATTTAATAAAACTGGCAGCATATTGGCTGCTGCTGGCGATGACGAAGGTATCAAGCTTATCAATACAATTGATGGCTCGATCGCAAGAGTTCTTAAAGGACACAGAGGACCTGTTACTGGCATCGAGTTTGATCCAAATAGTGAATACCTGGCATCTGTTGACTCTATTGGGACTGTCATCATTTGGGAACTACTATCTGGAACGGCTGTGCATACTCTTAAAGGCATAGCCCCTGACACTGGATTAGACCTTTCCGCTTTGAATGTATTATGTTGGAGCCCTGACGGTGAAACCTTAGCTGTGCCAGGATTGAGGAATGATGTTGTCATTTATGATAGAGACACAGCTGAAAAATTATTTTCATTGAGGGGTGATCATACACATCGTGTGTGTTTCTTAGCATGGTCACCTAATGGGCAATACATGGCTACATCAGGCTTAGATCAGCAAGTCCTCATCTGGGAGGTTGATCAAAGGCAAGACATCGGTAGGCACAACTTTGATGAAACTATTTGTTGCATGGCGTGGAGGCCTACTGGAAATTCACTGGCAGTTATAGATGTTATGGGGAACTATGGAGTATGGGATTCAGTTATTCCTTCTTCCATGAAATCTCCCACGGAAGGGCTGTCGGATTTGAAATCTAAGAATAGTAATGGGCTCCTTTTCTTTGATGAGGAGAATCAAAACCAAAACGCATCTGGCAGTTTTAGTGATTTTGGTGAAGATAGTCATGGTGATTCTGAACTAAGTAGTCGGAAAAGGCTGCGAAGATCTTCTGCATACGAAGACAGGTTTGATGTAGATGATGTTGACGAAGAACTGGGTCTAATCCCAAAAACTGAATCTCATAAAACACTCCATCCTAAGAAAAGTTTAAGTAATGGAATTGGAGCATATGGAACAGTCTTAACATCTGCCGCGCTCCACATGCAGGAAGCCTTTCAGCCTGGATCTACGCCATCACAACCCGGTAAAAGACATTTTCTATGCTACAACATGCTGGGATGCATAGTAACACGTGAAAATGATGGATGCTCCCATGTTGAGGTAATTAGTACCTTCATATAGTGTGTGCTCTTTTTAGCGTAACATCATATACTATTCATATTTTGAGATCTGTTTAGATACTAATTATCTCACAAAAACAACAAACCCACAGTTTCTCAATTGATCTTTATTTATATTTGAGAAAGACGTTCATCCATTTATGTTTACACGTTGAGTAATGCCTCACTAAAAATACAGATAGAGTTTCATGATACGGGAAGAGGCCCTAGAGTCCCTTCCATGACCGATTATTTTGGCTTCTCAATGGCTGCGCTCAATGAAGATGGAAGTGTGTTTGCAAGTGAATCAAAAGGCAATAACAAAATCAGTACTCTCATGTACCGCCCATTTAGCAGCTGGGCAAATAACAGTGAGGTAATTTGTAATCATGTTTAACCGCTCAACATTGTACTCTATGCATATCAATCTTTTCTCATGGCATCAATATTTTGTGTAAGGTCAGTGGTCGATGAGATTTGAAGGAGAAGAAGTGAAAGCTGTAGCACTCGGGACAGCTTGGGTTGCCGCTGTTACAAGCCTTAATTTTCTCCGTATCTTCACTGAAGGCGGCTTGCAGGTTCTTTTCCTCTTGCATATATAAAGATCTCATTTATCTATGTAGTTATTGTGTCGCTGCCAATTAGCAAAGTTGACGATAACTGTTACCTCCTTGTCGGTAGAGAGACTACAGAGTAGTGACATAAAAGTGAAACTGCAGGGAACTAGCTCCTTAGATTAAGTAAGCGCCAGAAAGCTTCGAAGTGAATGAACCGAATATTTATGATCTTCAAATCAGTCTCATTTCATGGACATAGTATTGTCTTAACATCGTTCTGATATCTCTTCTTGTGCACGACATACATGTGCTAAATTACTATCCTCTTTCAATGCAATCTATCTTTCAGATCGTACGATCCCTAAACAGTATTTAATGATAAAAAATTTAAAAGAGAAAATACTGACTGGTTTCAAATGTATGGGTCACAAAGACACTTTGAATTTCAATGGACCTCTTCTACAGCCGATACATTGTTTGAATGAAGGATGCCCTATTGATATTCTTTCTATTGTTTGGTTTTTGGTTAGTCATATAGAGCATTTCTCTTAAATTCATTTGAGTTTTGTTCTATATTATAGGCAGGTTCCTTAAATTGAATTTGCAATTTGTTGCCTTGTAGAGATCTATCCTTTCTCTTGATGGACCTGTGGTAACTGCAGCTGGTTTGAGCGATGAACTTGCAGTTGTCACCCATGCTTCTCACTGCCTTCCCTCTGGTGATCAGGTCTCTCTCTTTCCCTCTTAAAGTTTCTCAAGTGCAATCATGAGGTTTTATTGATGTTAATTAGCATCCAACGCATAAGCCAAAACAGACCTATGTATTTATTGCTATGCTTATCCTCTTTTTATGTGAAGATGCTAGAATTCAGCGTATTCAATGTACGAAAAGGAACAATCTCTTGTCGAGGACATCTTCCACTGACTCCTGGATCACGTTTAAGTTGGTTTGGATTTAGTGAAGAAGGTCAACTAAGCTACTATGACTCGAAGGTAATTTTAATTTGGCAATAATATATGATGTATCGCATTCGAGTGGATCTGAGCTTCAACATAACTGCAGGGTGTGCTGAGACTGTACACAAACCAATTTGGAGGTAGCTGGTTCCCAGTTTTCAGGTTTATTGTTTTGCTTCTCCAACACTCAGTAGTATCTCCAGTACCCAAAAAGCAAGTTGTAATAATGGTCTTTTATGCAGCTCAAGCAAAGCAAAGTCGGACAACAACTATTGGGTTGTTGGATTGAATGCACAAAAATTCTTTTGCATTGTATGCAAAAGCCCTGACCTGCATCCTCAAGTATGACAAAACCTTACATTTGAGTTATCGGCTTCACTCTGTTAAATAGCAGAGGTAGTAACTTTGTTTTTCCTTCAGGTGATGCCGAAACCTGTTCTCACTATACTGGATTTCTCATTTCCACTTGTGTCGTCTGATTTGGGAGCTGAAGGTTTGGAAAATGAGTATATGCTGAACAACTTGTGCCTCTCACAGGTTGGTGGCAGCCCTTTCTGCATAGTATATTGATTAGTGTTATGATGGAGATGATAGAGTTTGTGATGCGTTATTGCAGATTGAAAACAAAATTGAAGAAATGGCCTCGACTGGCAAAGACACGACTGCTCTAGATGACCAAGCATTTGACGTGGAGGCAACTCAAGATAAATGTATCTTGAAACTTATTTCATATTGCTGCAATGGTAATATTTTAAGATACAAGTAAACATGACTATTCCATGGGTTATGAGATGTTTTAATCAGTACATATACACATGTTTAATAATGTTTCCGTGTTGACAACACCAGGTGATAAACTTGTGAGGGCTACTGAGCTTGTGAAACTTCTTTCAATGGAGAAATCGGTCAAGGGAGCAATAAAGCTTGTTACTACCATGAAACTTCCGAATTTGGCAGAGCGCTTCCGTAGTATATTGGAGGTTTCGCTTTTGTCTCTGCTTCTTAGTTTTCTGTTTCATTTTACAGCACCTGTGGGGACTGGTTGTTGACTTGGGTGACTTTGAATAAAAGCCTTAGTGTCAAACTTGAAACAGTCATCTAAAAATTGTGCAGGAAAGAATGAGGGCAAATGAAGTTGCCGGAAATGACGTTGCATCAACTGTGAGGTCAAGTGAAATCAATCCTGACGTTGCAAGTCACAAGATGCCAATTCATCCCAAAAGTAGTGATGAAGGAGAAGAAAATACGAAACTGATATCACCCATGTTTCTCAAGAAACCAAGGTTGCAAGAGGATTGTAAAGAACATGGGAATGTAAAGCGAAGTAACTCCGATATCCCCAAAGCTAATTCTAATAGAATGGATATGGGTAAGTTGGCTGGAGAAGGGCAATCAGCATTAAACATAGGCAACAAAGAACACCAGCCTAAGAATACTGTTGATTTGGCTAACCGGGGGGAGAATAACCGCCCTTCCAATCCATTTGTCAAGTCGGCGTCAACAAACCAGAAAAGTTCAACGTTGCTAGAGTCCCTTAAAAAGATGAAGGCTGACGGCAATTTGAAGAGATGAAAGCTCACTCCGAAGGCCACTCTTCTAAATTATGCTTCGACTCTGGAGGCCTCTGAGGTGACGACCTTTTGTTGTATTCAGCACAAATCAACATTGTTTAGTAAATGCAACATTTCAAATCTATGTTCCTTTTATAAGAGGCTCTTAAATTCAGAGAATTTTGAAATATGTATTCTAACATACCTGATCCGAACTTTGAAAATTATACGACTGGGCACGGGCGGAGGCAGCCGTTGGGCTACCCAGGCTGAAAAATATGATCCAATTTGTTCAACTCTTTCCATTACTCAAAAATAAAACACTCAATTACAGCTTTCGATTTCGTTTCGTTTGAGATGACAATATCGTTTGAGTTAACACTTGATTATGGAATTTTATAAAATCATAAATGGCATGATTCTCCCAATGACTGAATTTCTTCGCATTAAATTCTTATGTATGAACATTTCATATGTTTTTCGATTCTCTCCTCCCCTATAGTATAGCTGTAAGTGTAGAGTCTCCTGATTTGAGGGGGAACTCAGGAAAAAAAAAATAAAAAGATGTAAAACAGCCCTTGGAAGGATCTAAAAAAAAAAAAGAGATTTTTGAAAGGAAAGAAAAGTTCAATACAAATTGCTCACATAGATCAGGCCTAGAGCTAGGCATTCTATTATTTTGAGAATGTCTCATTACTCAATTATTTTTGCAAAGTGGAATAGATGATGACTTTTGTGGTTGCACAGATTTCATATCAAGTATTTGCTTATTTTGCTCAGAATTTCATACACCAAACTTCTCTCTTACAGTCTTAACCGTAGCCTTAAGGACTTGAGGATGAGCTTAAGGAATAGGGTAGCCTAGGGATTTAAATGGCTTGATACATGTGTTAAATGCATTTGTGATTCATACGAAAGTGAGATAGGAGTAATTTAAGTTTTTATCTTTTTAAATGATAATTTAGTTAGAAATAATTAATACTTTGAGTTGAGGAACTAACTGAAAGGTTGTGAATCTTAAATTGTCTTAATCTGAGCGGACTGACCTTGTCTTCTTTGAAGGCTTTCCAAGAGCACATGGAACTCCTGAATGGAACTAACAGTATATCTTTACGAGACTAACTCAAAGAGCCACAACATCGAGACGAAACTCAAAGACTACGATGATCAAATCAGCAACCAAAGATCGTTGTGTGTTAATAAGAGGATCTTTAAGGGATCCCTGAACTAATTTGGAGAGGAAGGAGATCACGATCCAAGCAATGCTTTAAGGGAAAACACAAGGAAGTTAATGTTGGAAAAAATGTCTTTTAAGTGTGAAAAAATGGTGGTGCGATCCCATTTTGTGAGCTAAAATTGAGAATGAAGTACACCTCGGATTTTATTAAATTAACCATAATTAAGTACCTTGAGATGAGAGGTATATAATTAATTACTCATAAACTAAGATCCAAGTTAAACTGAATGAAATGTTGATGCTCAAAGAGTTGTCTAACATATTAAAAATGTGAGTTCATTGAGAATTGAAAACTCATAATTGTGAAATAGAAAAGAAAGTAATATGAGTATCCCACATTGCTTGGAAAGTGAATAGAACGTATATAAACTCATTCTATCTATTTATAAGTTGTTAACTAAGGAAGCTCTCTCTATGTACGGATGCGCAAGGGGTGCAAATCATGAGACAATTCGGGTTCGGAACAGGGTCCTACGGGTCCACTAGCAACGTATGAGATGTGTATGGTGGACTGATTTAGTCGCATGTTGACAGGTCCCTTTGGCACTTTTTTCTACTTTAACTTTTAATTTTGAACATAATAGTTGATGCAACGCCTCAACATAACTCGGAAGTGACACCTAGGGTTTTGGCTAAAGTGAGGCGACGCCTGATGACCACTAATTATGTTAAATTATAACTAAGGTCTTAGGTGTGGCCTGACCATGATATGAGGCGACGCCTGAAGCAAGGCGTCCCCTGGCTCAATGCTGAGGCGATGCTTGAGTGTATTAAATAGCTTTTAAGAGCCATTAACGAGCACTCAGGAGACGTCTAACACCAAATGAGGCGACGCCTGGGGCGTTACTACTCAAAGCTTATAAAAGAGCAGTCCTCCCTTGAAGTTTGATAGAGCCTATTTATACGCATTATTTAGATCATAACCCTATGCTTGTTTGCATTATTGTATGTACAAGATTACTGGTTTCTAGTGTTTTTGTATTTCAGGGCAAAACAAGGGGCCTAAGTCGGATACGCTCTAACAGGCAGCGTTTAGGACGCGCAACACAAGCCTGCGGGGCTAGCGGCGCAAACAGAAGAATTGGCAGAGTCGACCACGGTGCGCTAACCGATTGCACTAATTAAGATGCCGTGTGCCATGCGCAGATGATGGTGTTTCCAAATCCTGACACAACCAGATTTGGAAGTTGCCAAGAATGAGCCTCTTGAGCAGTATATAAAGAAGAAGAAGTCTAGGGTTTGAAGAGGACACATCAGAGGATCATCACATCATAATTTAGAGAGAGAGAGCGGCAAAACTGGAAAACACACGAGCTTGCTGAGAGGACCTGCGCTAGCCGACTGCGCCAGCTGAGAGGACCTGCGCTAGCCGACTGTGCCAGCACACACTGTTTGCTATTGTTTTCTTGGATACTTTAGTTATTACTTACTGTTTCTATGATGTTTACCACTAGCATGTCTAGCTAAACGCTTGGTATTGGTTGGGCATGAATCTATGAGTATTTCCTTTGAGACTTGCGCTTAATGCATAGCTTGTTTGCTTATATTAATTCTGTGCACATTGTTGGCAGCAAGTTGCATGAGTAGGGGAAGCCTTGAACCGCAATCTTACTCTTGTTGCTCGTTGTTATATGTTAAACTAGTTGAATAGCCTGACGGTGCCAACTAGGAGTAACGCGCTAGGATAAGCAATTGCTACCTTGATCGGATTTGTAGTTGTTTAGTCTAGTTTAGAACAGGTCATGGAGGACAACAATGTCGTTGGAGACAACTTAGGGGACAGAACCCCGGAAGAAGCAAGAGCACATAACCGCGCAGCCCTGTTCAGAGAGGAAGTGCAGCGCGAGGTTGAAGCACGGATGGCCGCTAAATTGTATAATGCGCCACCCGCGCGACAAGCTGCGCACCGCAGAACAGTGCGCGAGATGTCAGCCCCAATCACAGTTAACCAGCCATGGTGCATCGTGCTTCCGCCAGACGGTCATTTTGAACTAAGGAGCTCGCTCATTCATCACATGCCTAAGTTCCACGGAATGAACAACGAAAATCCAGTCAAGCATGTGCGAGAGTTCCTAGTCATCTGCGAGAACATGAAGACAGAAGGGGAGAGAGCGATGAGGCGCTGAAGATGAAGGCATTCCCATTTTCACTGTGTGATACAGCCAGACATTGGTTGATGAACTTACCCGCAGGATCAATTCACACATGGGAGCAGCTGCAGAAGAAGTTCCTGGACAAATTTTATCCCGCAGCAAAGATTGCGCTACTCAGAAGAGAACTGGCCGCACCTAGGCAGAGCGCAGGAGAGTCGCTGTCAGAGTATTACGAGCGTTTCAGGGAGCTAGAGGCCAACTGCTACAATCACGGCCTGCCCCAAAATGTGCTGATAGAGAACTTCCTGAATGGACTGCTGCCCATGGAGCTGAGGTTATTGAACGCATGCGCAGGAGGCGACATTTGCAACATGTACCCAGAAGACGCGTGACAGCTAATAGAAGACTCTGCTGGGCAGGTAAGACATCAGCTAACACTTGAAAATAGTCGTACTCGTTCTGTGCATCAGGTAGAAACAAGCGCTGAGATTAAGGAAATGAAGGCCATGCTGCAGAAGTTGATGAGTGCGCAAAGCGCACAACCAGTTGCGACAAAGGTATGTGAATTCTGCAATTCCACCGAGCACAAAACCGATGCATGTCCCACACTTTTCGAGGAATCAGGAGATGTCAATGCTCTTGGAGGATGGGATAACAGAGGGCCACAGAGGCAGAATCAGCCGCGCTTTGGACTAGCCGCAAATGGGTTCAGATGGAAGGAGGAAAACAATTTCCAGAGGCAGTCCACGGATCAGCGCGCGTCACAGCAGACGCAACAAGCTGCGCCCTACAATCCACCGCATCGCCGCGCTGACGCACCAGCACATAACAACCAGCAACCGAGGCGATCTTTGGAAGATATCGTGGGGCAGCTAGCAGACACAGTGCGCAAAAATGACGAGAAGTATGACAAGCGGTTCGAGTCCATTGAAAAGCAGCTATCACAGATTGCTACCACGGTGTATGAGCTAAAGAAGAGCGATGGCAACCTGCCTTCGCAAGTGATTCAGAACCCCAAAGGAGGAGTCAATGCAGTGACCCTGAGGACTGGGCGCACGATAGGAATAGAGCAGACCACGCAGGCACCCGCGCAACCAGCTGCGCAAGTCCCGGATCCAGCAGATTAGAATGCGCAACTAGAGCAAGACGCGCAACCAGAAGTGCCAGCCACAAGCCAGGAGGGCGAAGCGCCGGGTATAACACAATTAAAAGACAAGGGCACGAATCGTACTAACATACCTGCGCCTTTCCCTGTGCAGGCACCATCGGCTAGGAAGGAAGCGCTGGACAAGGAGCTATACGAGTTGTTCAGTAAGGTGGAAATAAACATTCCCCTTATTGAAGCAGTTCGGCAGATCCCTAGGTATGCCAAGTTTTTAAAGGAGCTATGCACAAACAAGCGCAGGAAAGGCGAGTGTGCACAGGTAATGCTAAATGCGCAGGCCTCAGCGATCGTGCAACATAAGGTACCACCTAAGTGCCGAGATCCAGGTACGTTCACTATCCCATGCACTTAGGTAAGACCACAGTAAGCAATTGCATGATTGATTTAGGCGCATCCATAAATTTGCTACCCTATTCCCTATATGCGACATTGCACCTTGGACCACTAAAGCCTGCAGGTCTCACCATTCAGCTAGCAGATCGGTCGTGCAAACAACCTGCGGGCATGATAGAGGATGTTCTTGTGCGAGTAGGAGAGCTGGTGTTCCCAGCAGATTTTTATGTGCTAGAAATGGAGGGTGAATCAAGCACCAGCAGTGCGCAGATCCTACTGGGCAGACCTTTTCTGATGACCGCGCGCACAAAGATAGACGTGTGGAGGGGCACACTCTCCATGGAGGTTGATGGCGAAGAAATCTACTTCAACATATTTAAAGGGATGCAGCACCCACATGAGGACGCCACAGTGCACGCAATGGACAGCATTGATGATTTAGTCACAGACGCGCAATGTGCAAGCGCAACGGTAGGACCAGAGCCACTGGCACAGGCAGAGTTGGAGGAGCAGGAAGCCGAGCGGAGCAGTGCTGAACCAGAATCCAAACAGGTACACGATATAGTTCATATTTGCACTGCTACTAAAATCTTGCCCTCTATTGAACAAGCACCCAAGATCGAACTGAAGCAACTCCCAGAGCACCTCAAATACATTTTCTTAGGAAATGAGGACACCCTGCCAGTGATCATAAAGAAAGGATTAGAAGAGGAGCAGGAAGCGCGCTTACAGCAGGTGCTGCGCAGGAACCAGCGCGCCATAGGATGGACACTTGCTGACCTGCGCGGAGTGAGCCCAGACGTATGCATGCATAGAATTCTGTTGGAAGATGATGCCAAACCATCCTGGGAGGCTCAGCGCAGATTGAATCCGAATATGATGGAGGTAGTGCAAAAGGAGATCCTGAAGTTGCTTGACGCAGGAGTCATTTACCCTATCTCGGACAGTAAATGGGTCAGTCCAGTGCACGTTGTGCCAAAGAAGGGAGGAATCACAGAGGAAGAGAATGCGCAGAGCGAGCTAGTTCCCAAGCGCATTTAGACTGGATGGCGCATGTGCATCGACTACAGGAAGCTTAACGCAGTCACGCGCAAGGACCATTTCCCGCTACCCTTCATGGACCAAATGCTGGACAGATTAGTAGGAAAGCCCTATTTTTGCTTCTTGGACGGATATTTAGGGTACAACCAGATACCCATAGCTGCGGAGGATCAAGAGAAGACCACGTTCACTTTCCCGTTCGGTACGTTTGCGTTTCGGCGCATGTCATTTGGGCTGTGTAACGTGCCAGGTACGTTCCAACGTCTAGTCATGAGCATTTTTTCTGATATGATTGGTATATGCATAGAAGTGTTCATGGATGATTTTACCGTATATGGAGGTACCTTTGATGCATGCCTAACTCATCTTGATAAGGTCTTAGCGCGCTGCATTTCTAAGAACCTAGTGCTCAGTTATGAAAAATGTCATTTCATGGTAACGCATGGTGTAGTACTAGGACATATCATCTCAGAGGAGGGGATCAAGGTAGATAAAGCTAAGATAGATCTTATTTCTAATCTACCTTATGCCACGAACGTGCGCGATGTGAAGTCATTCCTAGGACATGCTGGGTTTTACAGGCGTTTTATAAAAGACTTCTCTAAAATTTGTATACCCCTGTCTAACCTCTTGCAAAAGGATGTGTGCTTCGACTTTACTGATGAGTGCAGGGCCGCATTTGATAAGCTGAAGGAGGCGCTGACCAGTGCGCCAGTGATGCGCGCGCCAGACTGAAACCTGCCATTTGAACTGATGTGCGACGCAAGCGATTATGCAGTAGGTGCAGTCCTGGGGCAGCGAGTGGACAAGAAGCCGCACGCCATTTACTATGCATCGCGCACGCTGGACGCTGCGCAGAGGAACTACACCACCACGGAAAAGGAGCTTCTGGCAATTGTGTTTGTGCTGGAGAAGTTCCGTGCATATGTTCTAGGCGCTAGGGTCATCATATACACAGACCACGCAGCCATCCGCTACCTAAAGTCCAAGAAAGAAACTAAGCCGCGCCTGATGCGCTGGGTGCTCCTACTTCAGGAATTTGACTTGGAGATCAAAGACAAGAAGGGCACGGAGAACACAGTTGCGGACCACCTGAGCAGGATCGTGAAAGATGAGGAGCCAGGGCAGATCACGGAGACATTTCCTGACGAGCATCTGATGGCGCTGACAGGTAAGGTACCATGGTATGCGCACATTGCGAATTACCTGGTCACAGGTACGTTTCCTCCGCATTTCAATAAAACCCAGTGCATTAGATTGAAACATGAGTCCAAGCATTACCTTTGGGATGATCCATATATGCTCATAATAGGACCAGATCAGATATTGAGGCGCTGCGTGCCTGACCATGAAATTAACTCCGTTTTGATGTTTTGTCATGCGCACGCATGTGGAGGACACTTCGGTCCCAAGCGCACCAGCAGAAAGGTCCTGGACTGTGGATTTTATTGGCCACGCTTGTTCCGTGACTCATATGACTACTGCAGGAACTGTGACAGGTGCCAGCGCACAGGAGGCATATCAGCGCGCAACGAGATGCCGCAGACGCCGATTCTGGTGGATGAAGTGTTTGATATATGGGGAATTGACTTCATGGGGCCATTTCCTCCATCTGCCGGATACGAGTACATATTGGTTGCAGTGGATTATGTCTGCAAATGGGTCGAGGCTAAGGCCACAAGAAAGGATGATGGTAAGACAGTCGCTGATTTTTTGAGAACTAACATCTTTTGCAGGTACGGGGTACCTAAGGCGATCATTAGCGACCAGAGGACGCACTTTTACAACAGGATTGTGGCGCAAGTTTTCAAGCATTATGGAGTGCGCCACAAGACGTCCACTGCTTATCATCCTCAGACAAATGGACAGGCCGAGGTCTCCAACAGAGAGATTAAGCGCATCCTGGAGAAGACTGTGAGACCATCGCGCAAAGATTGGAGCCGGCGCCTGGACGACGCGCTGTGGGCATACCGCACTGCGCATAAGACGCCAATCGGGACTTCACCGTTCTGGTTGGTTTACGGAAAAGCATGCCACCTACTAGTAGAATTGGAGCACAAAGCATATTGGGCCTTACGCATTTGCAACCTGAACCTGGACGAGGTTGGAAAGGAACGCGCGTTTGAGCTGAGCGAATTAGAAGAGCTGCGCTTGGATGCCTATGAGGACTGCGCGATTACAAGGAGCAGACAAAGGCGTTTCATGACAAGCATATCCTCAGACGCACTTTTGATCCAGGAGACCAGGTATTATTATTCTCATCACGCCTGAAGCTCATGCCTGGAAAGCTGCGCAGCAAATGGACAGGACCGTACACAGTCACCAAGGTTTTCCCCTACGGAACAATCGAGTTAGAAAACGAGCTCCGGCATCATTTTCAGGTCAATGGGCAGAGAGTCAAACGGTATCTAGGAGAACCTTGGGATGGCACGGCGCGCGACATTGACTTGGCAGAGCCTGAGATAGTAGATGCGCAGGTTGCTGCACCAGAGTCATCACCCGGCGCCAGAGGGGGAACAGGGGACTATTGCTCATATTTCTTCTCCCTCTTTACCTACTCACGTTACTTATAATATCCATGCTGACTACCCTTTTGATCCTTTGCGCAGGACCAAGAAGAACACAACACATGCACAAGCGCAGGATCACTCAGGAGCAAGAGTGGGGGAGGTCGCTGGCACACATGTCAGGACGTAACGAGGTACAGTCGAGCCAACGACGTTAAACAAAGGCACTTGTCGGGAGGTAACCCGACACATTTTACTTTTACATGTCTTTCTTTTAGTTTTTCTAGTGTCTTTTAGTTAGTTTAGGACTTGTAGTTTTTTTTAGTCAAGCAGCAGTGCGCAGGTCCGTGCGCACTTCAGTGCGCAGGACAGCTGCGCCAGTCAGGGGGTATCTAAGGGCAGTACTTAGAAAATTTCAGCACTTTTTCACTCGACCGTTGAAAGTACAACTCCCGCCCTCACACCTCCGCCCACTGTCCGGCGCTCAACCCAGCTTCAGTTTAGAGAGATTTGAAGAGCACACAGCCGCACTCCCTCCAGGTAACCTTTCCCTCAGATTTGAGCATATTCAGTAGGGTTTGTACGGTAGAGAAGTGCTCTAGGGTTTTGAAATCGCACCAGGCTAGAGTGCACCGATTGGAGTATTGGTTAGAGGGTTTTGTAGGCGAGGAGTAGGCGCTCAGTTGGTGCAGGTTTCAGGGCATTTGGAGGAGTTTGGATTTTTGGAGTGTTTGAGGAGTGTTGACCAGAGTTGACCAGAGGGACCCAGCCACAATGCAGCCTGCCGAGGACCAAGAAACCCCAGCTGTTTTCGTCAGCAAGTATGCTGCATTTCTGAGGCTAGAGATGTACGGGACTCCGTACATCAGCAGGGACTTCTTGCGCCAGGTCGGACTGGAGGACCTCGTTGTGGAGAGGCTGGCGTTAGCAGGCTGGGAGGCGCTGTTGGAACTCAACAGCGCATCAGACAAGGAGGACACCTGCGAGTTCCTGGCGTCGTTCGAGCCAAGTGAGATGGAGATAAGGTACCGGCACCGAGGGGTGTGGTACATTGCCTCGGCTAAGAGGCTGAAGCGCACACTGAGGTGCGCTAAGGTGAGAGAAGCTGACCTGGACGCGCACACGAATCAAGAGGCGTGGCGCGAGATGGCGACCGGGTCAGTGTTTGCCGCGGGGCGCAGCAGGGGACGAGAGCTGCGTGACCCGTGGATGTTCTACTTGTGGCGCCTGGTCGCCTATGCGATTATTGGGCGTTTTAATGGTGCCGAAGATCAGTTTGCTGGATATGGAGATTTTGAAGGGGTTTTATTATGGGAAGAGGGTGCTCTTTGTTCTGAACATGGTGCACCACTGGAGCCGAGTCAGCACCAGGGGGCCCCTGACTTGCGGGGGAATTATTACGCACTTGCTGCGGGCGTTACACGGAGAGCCTGAGGTGCCACAGCACACAGTGGTGCCGGCTGTTCCTCTGGACCGCGCCCACATACTGCAGATAAGGGCGGTAGCCGTGAGGGAGGATGGCACATTGGAGTGGTGCTACCGCCTGCAGCCGGCCAGAGTGCAGCGGCCGAGAGCAGAGAGCAGTGCGCAAGCAGCAAAGGCTGCGCAGGAGATGGAGGCGGACGAGGCCCCAGAGCCAGTTGTGCCTCCAGTCAGGCGCGCGAGGACCCGCGCGCAGACTGGAGCGCACCGGAGGGCCCGTACACCACAGAGGGAGCCAGTTACCATTTCCATCGAGGATTCTCCCCCGCGTGCACGCGGGAAGCGCCCAAGGACCGAGGCTGAGGAGGTGCCTGAGTAAGCATCAGCAGAGCAGCGCATGATGTTCAATGTGATGCGTGTGCTCGAGTATTTAGCGCTAGAGAGGGTGGATTTGAGCATGAGCCCACCATCCGGGTGGAGATTTGGCGACGCGATTCCCCCTCTCCTCAGCCTGCACCGGCCACCTCCAGGTTCCCCCAGCGAACCGCACCAGCCAGCCAGGCCTCTTACTCAGCCCCCAGTGCATCCAGCAGAGCCCTCGCCAGTCCCAGTTCCCATACCAGCCCCAGCACCAGAGGCAGCCCCAGCAGCCCCAGAAATAGAACCCACCCCCGAACCAGCACAAGTACCAGCACCTGCACCATCCCTTGCCCAGCCGTCCATTCCGAGGTCCCCTGTAGCCGAACCCATCATTAGCACCAGCTCAGACTCGCTATGGGACCCCGTCTCAGAGGACGACTTTGTGGCGCATCCTGTCGCCCTTTCTGTTGTACCGCCTTCCTCCAGTACCGACTATGCGACGGATTCTTCAGAGGAGGAGGCGCATGGTTCAGCGGCTGCGTCCAGCTCTGAGGACATATAGAGCTGTAAGGGGGGGCGCATTCTTCCTTTCGGGTGGTGTCTATTTTTCTTTTATATGCTGAACCTTATTCGATATTATGTTGCTATATGTGTGCTGAACTCTTGTGCTACATATTTTGTGTCCCTATGCTATATTGCGCTGCTTCGACTATATGTTCTTAGTGTTTATGTTCTTTATTTTTGCTTGCATGCATTTGCGCGTTCCCCGTGCGCTTGAGCTTGAGTCGTGTGGACACGTCTCTGTTTTAGTGTGGGGGGGAGCTTTACATTTACATTTCACGTATTTTTGAGATTTTGAGTATAGCTTAGTTTAATTGAAGGAAGCAGTAGCAGTAGTGCGCTTGTGTGCGGGTTGCGCGCACTGTTCAGCTTGTTTGCGCTATCCATATTGCGTGCGCTGCTTTCGACAGTTTTAGTATATTTTTTTTCGTTTTTTCTGCTCCTATTAGTTGGGATATACAGGGAATGTGGAGTTGACAGAAATGCTCTAGAGAGGCGGTTAGTCGTTCGAGCTTCGGAGGTGAGGTATATGGTCGAGAGCGCTAGTGGAGGCCTGTGCTTCGCGACCTTCGGAACAAAAAGAGCGCGCTCAGTCACGCAGATGCCGAAGGCGAATTACCCAAAGCGTGGCGAGGTGGGAAAACAGACCACCTTTCCTCTGGAAGTCGAGCTAAGGAAGGCGGGCGCGGGTGTAAACGCGTGCGCCGACCTGCGCAGATAGACCAAGGAGGGAGAGCGGGGCGGTGTTCCATAGCTGTTATCCGGAGGCCGAGACTGGAACCTTTCTGGGAAAGATAAGAACCATAGACAAAGCTGTACAAAAAAAAAATACCAGCAGATGATATGCGCTAAAGAAGTTAGCATGCGCACTACTCAGTACCAGCGTGCGCAAAGACGACAAAGAAAATCATCGAAAGGCTTGAGTTCCCAGGAAGTGCGCGGAAGAATCACGCACGGGAAGAAGCTGCGCTGTTAACCATATACCCATCCTCGAAGTGAGAGCTGACTACCTGGCGCCTATGAAGAGCTATCTCCCAGCCATCCAAAATGATCTTCATCCCAACTGAGGGGTAATGAATTGCGAAATCATTATATTAGAACTGTTGAAAGCAGTTGCGCACAGGTGGTAGAGCAGCGCAAGGTGATCAGTAGTGCAGATCGCGCCAGAGTGCAAGACTGTGCGCTAGACTCCAGAAAGGTAATACCCGTGCTTGAGTGCTTGTTCGAGGACGAACAAGGGGCAAGTGTGGGGGGTTTGATAGAGCCTATTTATACGCATTATTTAGATCATAACCCTATGCTTGTTTGCATTATTGTATGTACAAGATTACTGGTTTCCAGTGTTTTTGTATTTCAGGGCAAAACAAGGGGCCTAAGTCGGATACGCGCTAACAGGCAGCGTTTAGGACGCGCAACACAAGCCTGCGGGGCTAGCGGCGCAAACAGAAGAATTGGCAGAGTCGACCACGGTGCGCTAACCGATTGCACTAATCAAGATGCCGTGCGCCATGCGCAGATGATGGTGTTTCCAAATCCTGACACAACCAGATTTGGAAGTTGCCAAGAATGAGCCTCTTGAGCAGTATATAAAGAAGAAGAAGTCTAGGGTTTGAAGAGGACACATCAGAGGATCATCACATCATAATTCAGAGAGAGAGCGGCAAAACTGGAAAACACACGAGCTTGCTGAGAGGACCTGCGCTAGTCGACTGCGCCAGCCAAGACTGCAACCTGCACGCACTGTTTGCTATTGTTTTCTTGGATATTTTAGTTATTACTTACTGTTTCTATGATATTTACCACTAGCATGTCTAGCTAAACGCTTGGTATTGGTTGGGCATGAATCTATGAGTATTTCCTTTGAGACTTGCGCTTAATGCATAGCTTGTTTGCTTATATTAATTCTGTGCACATTGTTGGCAGCAAGTTGCATGAGTAGGGGAAGCCTTGAACCGCAATCTTACTCTTGTTGCTTGTTGTTGTATGTTAAACTAGTTGAATAGCCTGACGGTGCCAACTAGGAGTAACGCGCTAGGATAAGCAATTACTACTTTGATCGGATTCGTAGTTGTTTAGTCTAGTTCAAGAACTAATAGCACATGAACTTTGATCGGAACATGCGCACATGTTAGGAAGCCTTGATTGGACACTAACATTAGCAAACCAAACTATAGACATTTAGAGTCGATGATAAGGAATGCGCTCATAGAGGATTGTCTGCCCAATACTTCTCATAGTCATAGTATTTAATCTCTACTGCCTGCGCACGTCTGGTGCAAGTTCTGCGTTAGTTACTATTTTCTCGCGCATCGCGCAAACCCAATCACTCACCCCCCCATTTTCGTAAGTGTAGGTCACTGGTTAAAACTGAACTGCTTGCTCCCTGTGGAGATCGACCCTTACTTAACCGCTGTACTAGTGGAAGAGGAAGGATTAATTTGACGCGTACAACGACGCGCGATCAAAGTTCCAACCTGCTATTTTCTATTTTTGAGCTTTTCCTTTGAGCTTTGTCATAGTGATAGTTCAAGGCACAAGAAAGTTTGACGAACAATGTTCTTTGGTCTAAGAAGAAAGGTCGTTGAGTCGTTGTATCCTGTGAAGCGGTTAACAAAGGATCTCAACACCAAAGGGAGGCCAATAATGCTTTAAGGAGTTCGTTTAACGAGCCTCCACTTCTCCTTACTCTGGTTTTGTTATATTTATTTAATTTTAATATTTATTTCCTTTTATTATTCGCACACAAATTGTTGCATTTTCTCGCAACAGATCATACATTGAAAGGGAGAAGATGGAACCATCTTAAACCGTTATTATGCTATGTTGGAAATTTATATTGAAGTTATTAGCAATTTAGTTTTCTTGTACTCATAGATAATCAAAACCACTGCATGAACGTTGATACCAACTTTTCAGTGGCTCTCGAAGGGCAGCCAACACCTAGTGTCGTGGCGGAGTTTACCCCAACTATGGCTAAGGCCAAAAATGGAGTTATGGGTTTAATTTCAAGCTGTTGTGTGACACGCGTTCCCCTACATCGATGCTGGAAGAAAGGCCTGAGAAATTTGATTTTTCAAATTTCAAGACGTGCCAACGAAATTTGTTGTTCTTCTTAATTGACGACGTTAGGTTTGCTCGATTTTTAACCGAGAATCCTCCTACTCCTTCGGACGAAGAAATCGACCCTCAGATTCGCATGGCATTCAACGATGGGATAACTTAGATTATTTATGTCGTAACTATGTGATGAAATGCCAAGCATACTGATAGAGCCTAGTTATACACATTATTTAGGTCATAACCCTATGCTTGTTTGCAATATTTCATGAGCAAGATTACTCGTTTCCAATGTTTTTGTATATCAGGTCAGAACGAGTCCTTGAGTCGGATACGCGCTAACAGGCAGCGTTCTAGGAGTGAAAGATCAGCCTGCGGAGCTAGCAGCGCAAACAGAAGAAGAAATGGCGAAAGACAGCAGAGGTGCGCTACCCGATTGCGCCAATCAATGCTGTGCGCCAGGCGCAAAGTCCCAGTGACCAGATTTGGAAGTTGCCAAAAGATGAACTTCCTGGGGCACTATTTAAACAAAGAAAGTCTAGGGTTTCAAGAGGGCGGAACATCATCACTCAGCGGCATTCCAGAGGCACTGCGCGGCAGAACTGGAAAACACACGGACCTGTCAAGGAGAGTTGCGCCAGCCGACTGCGCCAGCCAAGAGAAGACACTGCACGCACTATTTGCTACCGTTTTCTCTGATACAGTAGTTGTTATTTACTATTTTATGATGTTTACCACTAGCATGTCTAGCTAAACACTTAGTGTTGGTCGGGCATGAACCTATGATGTATTACCTTTGAGACTTGAGCTTAATGCATAGTTTATTTACTTGTATTAATTCTGTGCGTACTGAGACAGTTAGTTGCATGAGTAGGGGAAGCCTTGAACCGCAATCTTACTTGTGTTGCTTGCTTGTCACCTGTTAAACTAGTTGCATGCGTAGGGGAAGCCTTGAACCGCAAACTTACCGTGACAATTAGGAGTAACGAGTTAGGGTAGGCAGTTGCTACTGTGACAGGATTCGCAGCTGTTTAGTCTAGTTCTAGGATTAATAGCACATGAACTTTGAACGGAACATGCGCGTGTGTTAGGAAGCCTTTACCGGACACTAACCCAAGTAGGACACAAACTATAGACATTTAGAGTCGATGATAAGGAATGCATTCATAGAGGATTGTCTGCCCAATACTTCTCATAAACATAGTATCTCATCTATACTGCTTGCGCACGTCTAGTGCAATTTCCTGCGTTAGGATATTCACTGCTACTCGCGCATCGCGCAAAACCCCCAATCACTCACGCAACCCCCGTTTTCTTAAGTGTAGGTTACTGGCTAAGACTCACTGCTTGCTCCCTGTGGAGATCGACCCTTACTTAACCGCTGTACTAGTGGGAGAGGAAGGATTATATTTGACGCGCACGACGACGCGCGATCAAATTTTGGCGCCGTTGCCGGGGAGCAACACAGCTAAGTTTTAGCTAGCTTACATTTCTCATTTTAGTAACTAGTTATTTCATTTTGTTTTGTTTTCTCGTTGTTGTTTCTGACAGCGCACAATCACATCAGCCTGCGCAACCTTGAAACAGTTGCGCTGCGCAGATTCTAGTTGCGCACTGACAGACGCAACAACTTCGTTGCCATTTAATTTCGTTTCTTGAGTTTGGATCAGGACATGGAGGATAACAGTGTGGTTGGAGATAACCTGGGAGACAGAACCCCAGAGGAAGCAAGGGCACATAACCGCGCAGCCCTATTCAGAGAGGAAGTGCAGCGTGAGGTCGACGCACGGATGGCCGCTGAACCATACATTGCGCCACCCGTTCGTCCAGTCGCGAGGCGCAGGACAGTGCGCGAAATGTCAGCCCCACTCACTGTTAACCAGCCATGGTGCATAGTGCTTCCGCCCAACGGACAGTTCGAACTGAGGAGCTCACTCATCCATCACATGCCCAAGTTTCACGGAATGAACAACGAAAATCCAGTCAAGCATGTGCGGGAGTTCCTAATCATTTGCGAGAACATGAAGACCTTGGGGGAGAACGATGAAGCGCTGAAGATGAAGGCGTTCCCATTTTCATTGAGCGATGCAGCCAAACACTGGCTGATGAGCCTACCCGCAGGATCAATCCACACATGGGAGCAGCTGCAGAAGAAATTCTTAGACAAATTTTATCCAGCAGCGAAGATTGCGCTGCTCAGAAGGGAATTGGCCGCGCCAAGGCAAAGCGCAGGGGAGTCTCTGTCAGAATACTACGAGCGTTTCAGCGAGCTAGAAGCCAACTGCTACAATCACGGGCTTCCTCAGAATGTGCTGATAGAGAACTTTCTGAATGGACTGCTGCCCATGGAGCTGCGACTACTGAATGCATGCGCAGGAGGGGACATTTGCAACATGTACCCGGAGGATGCATGGCAGCTGATAGAAGATTCTGCTGGGCAGGTAAGACATCAATTGACACTTGAAAGTAGTCGTAATCGTTCTGTGCATCAGGTAAAGGCAAGCGCTGAGATCCAAGAAATGAAGGCCATGCTACAGAAGCTGATGAGTGCGCAGAGCGCACAACCAGTTGCGCCAAAGGTATGTGAATTCTGCAGGTCCACTGAGCACAAGACAGACGAATGCCCAACACTTTTTGAAGAAACTGGAGATGTAAATGCCCTTGGAGGGTGGGACAACAGAGGACCGCAGAGGCAGAATCAGCCGCGCTTTGGGCTTGCTGCAAATGGATTCAGATGGAGAGAAGAGAACAATTTCCAAAGGCAGCCCACTGATCAGCGCGCGCCATAGCAGACGCAACAAGCTGCACCCTACAATCCACCGCATCGTCGCACAGACGCACCAGCGCAGAACAATCAGCAACCAAAGCGATCCTTGGAAGATATCATGGGGCAGCTAGCAGACACAGTGCGCAAGAATGACGAAAAGTATGACAAGAGGTTCGAATCCATAGAGAAGCATCTATCACAAATTGCAACCACGGTGTATGAGCTGAAAAAAAGCGATGGCAACCTGCCTTCGCAAGTGATTCAGAACCCTAAAGGAGGAGTTAATGCAGTAACACTGAGGACTGGGCGCACAGTGGGAACAGAGCAGACCGCGCAGGCGCCCGCGCAACCAGTTGCGCAAGTCCCAGATCCAGCAGCTCAGAGTGCGCAACCAGAGCCAGAGGCGCAATCAGAAGCGCCAACCACGAACCAGCAGGGCAAAGCGCCAGGTATGTCTCACTCGACAAACAAGGACAAAAATTGTACTAACATACCTGCTCTTTTCCCTGTGCAGGCACCACTGGCGAGAAAAGAAGCACTGGACAAGGAACTATATGAGCTGTTCAGCAAGGTGGAAATCAACATACCTCTCATAGAAGCTATTCGACAGATTCCCAGGTATGCGAAGTTTTTAAAAGAGCTGTGCACAAATAAAAGGAGGATAGGCGAATGCGCACAGGTAATGCTAAATGCGCAGGCCTCAGCAATCGTGCAACAAAAGGTACCACCTAAGTGCCGAGATCCAGGTACATTCACTATCCCTTGCACCTTAGGTAAAACCACGGTAAGCAATTGCATGATCGATTTAGGCGCATCAATCAATTTATTACCATATTCTCTCTATGCGACTTTGCGCCTTGGACCACTAAAACCTGCAGGTCTCACAATTCAGCTAGCAGATAGATCGTGCAAACAACCTGCAGGCATGATAGAAGATGTCCTAGTTCGAGTGGGAGAGCTGGTGTTCCCAGCGGACTTTTATGTGCTCGAAATGGAGGGTGAATCAAGCGCCAGCGGTGCGCAGATCCTCCTAGGCAGACCGTTTCTGATGACTGCGCGCACGAAGATAGACGTGTGGAGGGGCACGCTCTCCATGGAGGTAGATGGCGAAGAAATCCATTTCAACATCTTCGAAGGGATGCAGCACCCACATGAGGACGCTACTGTGCACGCAATGGACAGCTTTGACGATTTAGTCACAGAAGCGCAGTGTGCGAGCGCAACCATAGGACCAGAGCTACTGACACAGGCAGAGCTGGAGGAGCAAGAGGAGGAGCTAAGCAGTGCTGAACCAACACCCACACAGGTACTTGATATAGTTCATATTTGCACCGCTAACAAAATCTTGCCCTCTATTGAACAGGCACCCAAGATCGAACTGAAGCAACTCCCGGAGCACCTCAAGTACATTTTCTTGGGAGATGAGGACACCCTGCCAGTGATCATCAAGAAGGGATTGGAAAAAGAGCAGGAGGCGCGCTTACAATAGGTGCTGCGCAGGAACCAGCGCGCTATTGGATGGACTCTTGCTGATCTGCGCGGAGTGAGCCCAGACGTGTGCATGCACCGAATTCTGTTGGAAGATGGTGCCAAACCATCCAGGGAGGCTCAGCGCAGGTTAAACCCAAATATGATGGAGGTAGTGCAAAAGGAAGTTCTGAAGTTGCTTGACGCAGGGGTCATATACCCAATCTCAGATAGCAAATGGGTCAGCCCGGTGCACGTTGTGCCAAAGAAAGGAGGAATCACGGTGGAGGAGAATGCGCAGGGCGAGCTAGTTCCCAAGCGCATACAAACTGGCTGGCGCATGTGCATCGACTACAGGAAGCTGAACGCTGTAACGCGCAAGGACCACTTCCCGCTACCCTTCATGGACCAGATGCTGGATCGCTTGGCAGGTAAGCCTTACTTTTGTTTTTTGGACGGATATTCAGGTTACAATCAGATACCCATAGCTGCGGAGGATCAAGAGAAGACCACGTTCACATGCCCCTTCGGAACATTTGCGTTTCGGCGTATGTCTTTTGGGCTGTGCAACGCGCCAGGTACGTTCCAACGCCTCGTCATGAGCGTTTTCTCTGATATGATTGGTATATGCATAGAAGTGTTCATGGATGATTTCACTGTATATGGGAGTACCTTTGATGCATGCTTAGCACATCTAGATAAAGTCTTAGCGCGCTGCATCTCTAAGAACTTAGTGCTAAATTACGAAAAATGTCATTTCATGGTAACGCACGGAGTAGTACTCGGTCATATCATTTCAGAGGAGGGTATTAAGGTAGACAAAGCTAAGATAGATATTATTTCTAATCTGCCTTATGCCACCAACGTGCGCGACGTGAAATCGTTCTTAGGGTATGCTGGGTTTTACAGGCGTTTTATTAAGGATTTCTCTAAAATTTGCATACCCCTGTCTAACCTGTTGCAAAAAGACGTGTGCTTCGATTTTACTGATGAGTGCAGGGCGGCGTTCGATAAGCTGAAAGAAGCGCTGACCAGTGCGCCAGTGATGCGCGCACCTGACTGGAACCTGCCATTCGAGCTGATGTGTGACGCAAGTGACTACGCAGTAGGAGCAGTCTTGGGGCAGCGCGAGGACAAGAAGCCGCATGCCATCTACTATGCATCGCGCACACTGGACTCCGCGCAGAAGAACTACACCACCACGGAGAAGGAGCTTCTGGCAATTGTATTTGCGCTGGAGAAGTTCCGAGCATATGTTCTAGGCGCCAGAGTCATCATCTACACGGACCACGCAGCTATCCGCTACCTCATGTCCAAAAAAGAGACCAAGCCGCGCCTGATGCGCTGGGTACTTCTGCTTCAGGAATTCGATTTAGAGATCAAAGATAAGAAGGGCACGGAAAATACCGTCGCTGATCACCTGAGCAGGATCGTAAAGGATGAGGAGCCAGGGCAGATCAAGGAGACATTCCCTGACGAGCATCTGATGGCGCTAACAGGTAAGGTACCATGGTATGCGCATATCGCAAATTACCTGGTCACAGGTGCGTTCCCTCCTCATTTCAATAAAACTCAGTGCATGCGATTGAAACATGAGTCCAAGCATTACCTTTGGGATGATCCTTACATGCTTAGAATAGGTCCAGATCGGATATTAAGACGTTGCGTGCCTGACCATGAGATTAACTCTGTGTTGATGTTTTGTCATGCGCACGCCTGTGGAGGACATTTCGGTCCCAAGCGCACGAGCAGGAAGATCTTGGACTGCGGATTCTACTGGCCGCACCTATTCAGAGATGCCTATGACCACTGCAGGAAGTGTGACAGGTGCCAGCGCACTGGAGGGATCTCGCGCGCAACGAGATGCCGCAGACCCCGATTTTGGTGGATGAAGTGTTCGATGTTTGGGGAATCGACTTCATGGGTCCATTTCCCCCATCTGCCGGCTACGAGTACATACTGGTGGCCGTGGATTACGTATCCAAATGGGTCGAAGCTAAGGCCACGCGCAAGGATGATGGTAAGAATGTCGCTGATTTTCTCAGAACTAACATATTTTGCAGGTACGGAGTGCCTAAGGCAGTTATCAGCGACCAGGGGACGCACTTCTGCAACAGGGTTGTGGCGCAAGTTTTCAAGCACTATGGGGTGCGCCACAAGACGTCCACCGCTTACCATCCGCAGACAAATGGACAGGCCGAAGTTTCTAACAGAGAGATCAAGCGCATCTTGGAAAAGACTGTGAGGCCGTCGCGCAAGGATTGGAGCCAGCGCCTGGATGATGCGCTATGGGCATACCGCACTGCACACAAGACGCCCATTGGAACCTCACCATTCCGGCTGGTCTATGGGAAGGCATGCCACCTGCCAGTAGAGCTCGAGCACAAGGCATATTGGGCCTTACGTATTTGCAACTTGAACTTGGAGGAGGCACGAAAAGAACGCGCATTTGAGCTGAGCGAACTCGAAGAACTGCGCCTGGACGCCTATGAGGGACTGCGCGATTACAAAGCGCGCACCAAAGCATTTCACAACAAGCATATCCTCCGGCGCACGTTTGAACCAGGAGATCAGGTATTATTGTTTTCATCCCGCCTGAAGCTCATGCCTGGGAAGTTGCGCAGCAAGTGGACGGGACCATACACCGTCACCAAGGTTTTCCCCTATGGCACAATTGAATTAGAAGACGGGCACCAGCATCGTTTTCAGGTTAACGGGCAGAGAGTCAAACGGTACTTGGGCGAACCTTGGGATGGCGCAGCACGCAACATTGACTTGGCCGAGCCAGAGATAGTGGACGCGCAAGCTACTGCGCCAGACGCACCACCAGATGTTTCAGAGGGAGAACTAGCACCCATCGCCTATATCTCCTCTTCCTCTGCATCTACCCACATTACGAATAATGTATCACATGCTGACCTTCCCTTTTATCCTTTGCGCAGGACCAATGAGATCGTAACACAAGCACTGGCGCAAGGACACTCAGGAGCAAGAGTGGGGGAGGCTGCAGACGCACTTCTTGGCACGTAACGAGGTACCGTCGAGCCAACGACGTTAAACAAAGGCACTTGTCGGGAGGTAACCCGATACATTTTATTTTGGCACATTTTATTCTGCTTGTTTTTTTTTTTTGAGTGTTTTTAGCTAGTCTAGGGTTTGGTAGTTTTTTTAGTCACACAAGTGCGCAGGATTTGTGCCCTACATTCTGTGACTCCCTTGCTATATTTTGTGTGACTATTTGTGTTCACTCTTATGTTCTTTATTTTCGTTGCATTGCATGCATGTGCGCCGTCTCCATGCGCTTGAGCTTGAGTCGTGGGGACACGTCTCTGTTCAAGTGTGGGGGTGGGGGGGGGGGGGGGGGGGGCGTTACTCTTACATTTCATGTTTTGAGCATTTTTAGTATAGCTTAGAGAGGCGGTTAGTCGCTTGTGCTTCGAAGGCGAGGTATATGGTCGAGTGCGCTAGTGGAGGCCGGTGCTTCGCAACCTTCGGAACAAAAGAGCGCGCTCAGTCACGCAGATGCCAAAGGCGAAATACCCAAAGCGTGGCGAGGTGGGAAAACAGACCACCTTCCCTCTGGAAGCCGAGCTAAGGAAAGCGGGCGCGGTTGCAAACGCGTGCGCCGACCGGCGCAGACGGACCAAGGAGGGAGAGCGGAACGAGTTCCATAGCTGCTATCCGAAGGCTGAGATTGGAACTGTTCTGGGAATGAAACAAATTGGAAAGGAAGCTGTACAAAAGAAAAAATACCAGCAGAAGCAGATGATTTGCGTTACAAAGAATCAGCATGCGCACTACTTAGTACCTGCGTGCGCAAGACCAAAAGGATATCATCAAAGGCTCAGGTTCCCAGGAAGTGTGCGAACGAATCACGCACTGGAAGAAGCTCGCGCAAGAAACCATATACCTATCTTCGGAGCGGGAGCTGACAACCAGGAGCCTAAGAAGAGCTATCTCCCAGTCATCCAAAGATTTTCATCCCGGCTGAGAGGTAATGAAATTTCGGGATTATTATACTAGAACTGTTGAGTGCAGTTGTGCGCAGGTGATAGAGCAGCACAAGTTGAGCAACTGTGCATTTTGCGCTAGAATGCAAGGCTGTGCGCTAGTCTCCAGAAAAGGTAATTGTATCCGCGTTTCAGTACTTGTTCGGGACGAACAAGGGGCAAGTGTGGGGGGTTTGATAGAGCCTAGTTATACACATTATTTAGGTCATAACCCTATGCTTGTTTGCAATATTTCATGAGCAAGATTACTCGTTTCCAATGTTTTTGTATATCAGGTCAGAACGAGTCCTTGAGTCGGATACGCGCTAACAGGCAGCGTTCTAGGAGTGAAAGATCAGCCTGCGGAGCTAGCGGCGCAAACAGAAGAAGAAATGGCGACAGCCAGCAGAGGTGCGCTACCCGATTGCGCCAATCAATGCTGTGCGCCAGGCGCAAAGTCCTAGTGACCAGATTTGGAAGTTGCCAAAAGATGAACTTCCTGGGGCACTATTTAAACAAAGAAAGTCTAGGGTTTCAAGAGGGCGGAACATCATCACTCAGCGGCATTCCAGAGGCACTGCGCGGCAGAACTGGAAAACACACGGACCTGTCAAGGAGAGTTGCGCCAGCCGACTGCGCCAGCCAAGAGAAGACACTGCACGCACTATTTGCTACCGTTTTCTCTGATACAGTAGTTGTTATTTACTATTTTATGATGTTTACCACTAGCATGTCTAGCTAAACACTTAGTGTTGGTCGGGCATGAACCTATGATGTATTACTTTTGAGACTTGAGCTTAATGCATAGTTTATTTACTTGTATTAATTCTGTGCGTACTGAGACAGTTAGTTGCATGAGTAGGGGAAGCCTTGAACCGCAATCTTACTTGTGTTGCTTGCTTGTCACCTGTTAAACTAGTTGCATGCGTAGGGGAAGCCTTGAACCGCAAACTTACCGTGACAATTAGGAGTAACGAGTTAGGGTAGGCAGTTGCTACTGTGACAGGATTCGCAGCTGTTTAGTCTAGTTCTAGGATTAATAGCACATGAACTTTGAACGGAACATGCGCGTGTGTTAGGAAGCCTTTACCGGACACTAACCCAAGTAGGACACAAACTATAGACATTTAGAGTCGATGATAAGGAATGCATTCATAGAGGATTGTCTGCCCAATACTTCTCATAAACATAGTATCTCATCTATACTGCTTGCGCACGTCTAGTGCAATTTCCTGCGTTACGATATTCACTGCTACTCGCGCATCGCGCAAAACCCCCAATCACTCACGCAACCCCTGTTTTCTTAAGTGTAGGTTACTGGCTAAGACTCACTGCTTGCTCCCTGTGGAGATCGACCCTTACTTAACCGCTGTACTAGTGGGAGAGGAAGGATTATATTTGACGCGCACGACGACGGGCGATCACATACTCACTGCATAACGTGTATATAGTGCCCAACGCTCCTCTAAGGAGCTTTGAGAGTCTTTGGACGATAAGTTCAGAACCGAGGATGCGAGCTGCAAGATTTACATTGTGGGCCGCTTCCTTGAGTTCAATATGTTGGATTCAAACATTGTAGTCAGTCAAGTGCAAGAACTACAGCTGATCAACCATGAGGTTCATGCTAAAGGGATGATGATCAGCGAATCATTTCAAGTTGCCTTGATAATCGAGAAGCTGCCTCGGGGGGTGGAAGGACTTTCAAGAACTACCTTCAGGACAAGCGCAAGGAGATGAGTCTTATAGACCTGTGATTCATCCTCTGATAGAAGAATATAACTATGGCGCTAACAGGGCTCTAAGCTGAAGGCAACCTCTTAGAAGGTTGGGCCAAGTGGAAAGCCTTTAAGAAAAAGCAACAACTCAACTTCTTAGATAAATTCTTTAATCGTGACAAAGAAGGTCATAGAGCGGCATACTACAAAAGGTCGCAGAGAAAGAATAGGGAGGCCAATGCAGCTGAGGTGGATGCAGACTTCCTAGTGGCGGTAGTCTCTGAGCTCAATATGGTAGATTCGAACCCCAAGGAGTGCTGGCTGAAAACTAGGTCAACCCGCCTTATCTACTTAGACAAGAAGGCATTCTCCATGATAGAGCTGACTGAAGTTTTAATTGTACATGAGCAACTTTTGTACGTGCCACCTCCAAAATCAAGGGTGAAATTCTACTTTGTTGCTGATTCGGAGATATAGTTTCTGCTTGAGCACTCTCTGTATCTTGCAGCGGAACTGTTCTACTGAAGAATAAGATAGACACAGTGCATTTGTTCATCTAGTTCGGCAACTTGCCTACGTCTGGGGAGGATGCTCCGATCCTCAAGATTTCACTATCACAGTTTGAAGTACAAGGACTCACACCTCTACTTCTCACCTAACCGAAATCCAATGCTCGGTCTATCTTCCTAGACTAGCTAGCAATCTGAACTCACAGATTCTCTTCTTGAAGCCTACACACTCTCAATAATAAATAGCTACAGCTCTGACTCTCAGACTTAGCCTATTCTATTATAATGTGTAACTCATGGAATGCTTCAGCACCCTCTTCACCAGAGTTGTTGTATCTTCAATTCACGACACTCCAAGCTCTCCCGCCAAGTAATCGAACACCCTGAGTTCTGTAAACTCAGTCTCTGCTCCCCCTCAATCAGTGACACTCCGTCATTGTTGGGTAGCCTCGATCAAAGCTCTGCAGCCTACGATAGTCCTTGTCCGCGGCTGATCACCGAGCTCCGACTATCCCTTAACGAGCAGCACTCCAGTTGAACTCAGCAATAGTCCAGAATCAAACTCCACGAGTTCTGATTCCCTCAGCACCACACGCATCTTCAACTCAGTATATAGAACCCTGCTACCATAAGTTGAACTTTATGAACTCTTTGTGTGCTGTCTTGTTGCTCTCTTTCTGCTCGTGTGTAGTGTTGCTGCCTTCGCCTTCCCTTTCAAGCTGTCCAACACACCAAAAATGTCAGCACATCATTATCAGAATCTTTCTCCTAGATTTTAGCAAGTTTGTTAAAGATTCCGTTGCCTAATTTGAACTCTCGGATCTTTATCTTCTTTGACCACGTGTTGGCGTTTGCTGAGCTCTTGATGACGTCTGCATACCTCTAAGAGCTTCCCCGATGCCAGACGGATCATGCCGGAGCCTCTCAGTGCAACGCCAGGATATTGCTCTAGCTCTGGATCATCACGGAGTGCTGGACCAGACTCTGTCTCTTCACAGCTATCTCTTGCCCAGTCTTCAAATAGTATCTCAGCTTCAGATCTTCAGGGATTGTTGAGGCAGACTCTGGCTCTTTGTTGTTATTATTTTGTCAGTCTTCCGATTGTGCTCCAGCCACCAATCTTTAGAGAGTGCTTCAGCAGTCTCTTGAGCAACTTTGTCAACGATGCCATATCCTCAACAAAGGGGAACGAGATGGTGGTTCTAAAGCTGACCTTGGGAAGGAATTAAAGCTCACACAACTATTGTACATGCCCAACATGTAGAAGAACTTGATTTCTAGGACACTGCTAGTTAGCTATGGATTTAACATTGTATTCGAGTTCCCAAAAATTATTCTCATAAAGAATGGAATGTATGCGGATAGAGGCTACGTTAAATATGGCATGTGGAAATAAAATGAAATGACCATCATACCCAAGAAATTATCAATAAAGATAATTCTTCTATTTAGTTGCTTGAGGCCACTAACTTATGGCATAATAGATTAGGCCACTTAAATACATTATGTTACGGCAACCGTTGACAAAACGATCACAAACTGATCAAGCTAGTTGCTACAACATCCTGTGGAGACAGCCACTGGAGCAACGTGAAGTCAGGCACCAGAGGTTGTTTAGCCAACTGCCAAAAGTCGAGGATTGGCATCCGGGGTAAGTTTCCTATTCAATGTAGGACTTCCATGCTGCACCAGATTGCAAAATCAACTCGGTAAGCTCAAGTAAAAGATATGGTTTCTAAAAAGTGTTTTTAGGAAAAAGGTTGTTACAACCATATCTCAACAAACTCCTAAGATCGTGTGATAGATCTTGGATTGCTGAAAGAAGTTTAGAAAGCGGTCAAAATTCTAGTGGAACTAGGATTTCTATAATACTCCATAGGCTGCCAGTATATAAGGGCAGCGCCTCTAAGGAAGACGATGCACAACTCACACGCATAAGAAAGAGCAAGAGATAGAAGCTAGAGCGCAAAGTCAGTGAGTTGTGAATGCATGAGCAGAGAGCGATCAGGAATAGCAGAGTCTGATCCATGCTTGATCGTTTGAATTCAATTGGAGCGAAGCCTCGTTGAAAGATCAAGTACAAGCCTTTGAAGCATCACAAGGAAGAACATTTCGCTGACGATTGGAGAGCAAAGCAGAGTTCCCTGCAGTTGACAGGAGGTCATTGATCAAGGGGGAGCACTACCAGAGTCAGAAGAACTCGTGGAGGTCTGACTGCTCAGCCGAGAGTGCTTGGGGAGTCGTGGACATTAGCTACATGAGCAACTTGACAAATTAAATTGCTATAGCATCCTATCCTAACACATTGTTTTAGAATAGGCTGAGTCTGTATGAAGAGCTGTAGCTTTCTATTACTGGATTGTGCTGATAATGTAAGCTAGTTTGTGTGATCAGGCTGAGCCAAGATTCAAGCTAGGTCAGAAGTAAAGGTTGGACTAGCATAGGCTGAGTTATAGTAACCTTATACTTTAACCGTGCATAGTGGAATCTTGAGGACTGGAGAGAAGTCCTCCCTAGACGTAGGCAATTGCCGAATAGGGTAACCAAAGTGTTTGAGTCTTCTTGGTTAGGCCGTCGTAAGTTATTTCCGCAAGTGACCCAGAAGGTTGCTATAGCAACCTGTTGGATCAAGACACCAGCAACGCGCCAAATTTCAATTGGTATCAGAGTGGGTTACTCGACGCACAGAGTGAGATCCGAACGCATTGCTAACAATTAAGGCGAACATAAAGGAAGGACAAAGCACTAGCAAACCACCATTGCTTGAAAGAGGAAACTATGGGTATTGGAAAGCTCGCATGAACTCCTTTCTAAAAGTAATAGATGAAAAGGCTTGGATAGCAGTGATTTCAAAATGGGCAGATCCCCTAATGATAGACAATCCTGGAATAGGTTAGAAGAAGCCTGCATGCAGTTGGACAACTGAAGAAGAAGCTATAGCATCCGGCAACTCCAAAGCTCTCAATACAATATATAATGCTACTAATGCAAACAACTTCAGACTTATATCAAACTGTGATGTAGCTAAACATGCTTGGGACATCTTGGAGACAGCACATGAGGGGACATACAAGGTGAAGACTTTGATAATCCAGATGATCACCTCAAAGTTTTAGAGTCTGAGGATGCTTGAAGGAGAGGCCATAATTGAGTTCAATGCGAAGTTATGCGACCTATCTAATGAAGCCCATGTACTTGGAGAATCGATGCAGGAAGAAAAGCTCATCAAAAAGATAATCAAATCATTGCCCTTAAGATTCGACATGAAAATGACCGCCATAGAAGAAGCTCAAGATATCAGAATATGAGATTGGAAGCATTGATCGGCTCGCTGAAACAATTCAAGATGAAGCTGATAAAAGATGATCCACCACCCCGCGGGAAGAACATTGGACTGAAGGCCGAAACAGATGAGAAGAAAGCAGCACCCGACGAGATAATGCAGCAGCTTGCCCTACTGGCCAAGAACTTCGATAAGATATCGAAAAAGCTTGACCAAAAACCATCATATGCAGGTCAGCGATCCGGCGCAAGAAATCAGTCCAGGAGAGCAGGAAATTCCCAAAGAAGGAACATGAAAGCTGACCAACGTAGTGAAGAAAGGAAGGACAAGCAGAAGGGGATTCATTGCTGGGAATGTGAAGGCTTCGACCACAGGCAATCTGAGTGCCCTAACAATCAAAAGAAGAACAACAAGTCCCTGACTACAAACTAGAGCGATGAAGATTCTGATGATAGCGAGGATGAAACTGAACAAAAGAGCAACAAAACCCTGACCTATGTAACATAACTCGACAGTGAAGATTCAATAAAGCAAGACATTGATTATGGTGTTGTAGAGTGAGACAACAATGATGATGAAGAACTCATTGATTTCAGAATAGCTCCTAGACCCCGACCAGAGCCATCCACTAGAAGAGCTGCACCTTCTCCAACAATATCAGCTGCGACCAGACATGACCGAAAAGGAGTTTGGTTTGTTTTTAAAAGGCTGCCGGTTCCTGGTAGGTGATCAACCTTAGAACTGTGCTGGCTGAGAAAGTGCTGGAAATTGCCAGGTTTCGTCTACTAGAAGTGATCTCACTGCTGAGAGAGGTAAAATTACTGAGCTCCTTGACTTTTATCAAGCGTTACAATTTGCATGTGGTTAAGAAGTTTTTAGCCAATATACATGGAGATTTTGGAGTGGTAGATAGTTTGCTGTATGGGACAAGTTTTGTTAGAAGGCTGAGGGTCGTAATCACACCGGCTTTGATAAATAAATTTTCGGGGATTGATGAGAATGCCAGTCCTCCGGCTGAGGTGAGCGCTGAGAGGCTGGCTTTTATGCTCACGGGTGGACTGTGCAAAGGCTCTGTATCTTATAATTTAGGAGCTGTAGATTTGACCACAAAGTATGCCATTCTCTATTCCTTCGCGGTGAAAAACTGGATGCCTACTTCACACAAGGGCAAGGTGAACAAAGCCATGGGGCAGCTCCTATTCAGCATTGGGGAGAGGAAGGAGGTAAATCTCAGGCAGATAATATTCAAGCAGATTGCTACACATGCTGTCAAGCCAAAGTCCAATCTGTGCATTGGACTTCTGAAACGTGGTAGTAATTGTGGTAGTAAAAACACTAGTCCAATCACGGTGTTCAAACAATATTTATTATCTGAGTGACCTCAAGTAGAACCCAAGAGAAAAGCCTAGATTAGTCTAAAGCTAGCTAGTAATGCCTAATGCAAGTCTACTAAATAAAAAGGGGGTTTTACCTCTATGCGAGGTATCTCTAGTGAATACTAAAGACAAGTTCAAAATTGGTATGAAGTAAAGTAATAGAGAAAGCGTAGTCGGAATCCTACTTCACCCCTAGGTCATGCGATTAGCAATATAAAACTTGTCTAAATCATGAGTAAATTAGAGTGATGGTTCTAGGCTAAGGTATCACACATTCTAAATTCAACTCTCGCTCCTTCTCTAGAATGGGAATAATACCTAAATAGTACGGTTCTCAAACTCTCGCTCTATTGAACCGCGTAGAACTAAAGTCTCCTAATCTCAACCTCTCGGTCTATTGATATTTAACTAAAGTCGCTCAATACTTAGCCTAGTGGGATGCGTATGTCACTCTCGCGCACACACGCAACCTAAAATAATCATGCTTGATCTCCTAAATAACCTAAGTTCAACTCTCATTCCATCCCTAGGTGTTTTATCAATTCATACTCACTTAGGTATTTCGTCAAACACTTGGTGTGCACAAAATTGATATGAAGAACAAGCATAAGAATTTTCAACCAAACTTCACTCATATAGATAAAAAGACAAGTCTTGCATTATAGTCAAACCTAAGAGATCCATAAGGAGCCCAACCAAACTTCATTCGGTCAACCCTGAAATTTCACAGTGTCTCAATCCGGCAGATTTGTGAACAAGCAGTTGCTGCAGCACACTCTTGTTCACAAGAATTAATCTCAGCAAGCAACAAACAATGCACAAGTTTGTTCACCCAGTTCGGCCAATCTGCCTACGTCTGGGGAGGACTATTCTCCAGTCCTCAATCCACTCAACCAAAGGTTCCAAGTACACTAGGTTACAACGCACGCAACCTATGCTACTCAACCTCTTGTTGACTACTCAGCACAATCAGAACAAGCTCTGATTTGTGCCAGCACACCCTCTACAATATGTCAGTCTAGAATAGCTACAATCCTCTCAAAGAACTCAGCCTATTCTATCCTACACTACTCAGCAGGGTTGCTGCAGCAACAGCTGTAACACACAGCTGAAGCACACTGTCCGCGTCGCTCCAAGGCCTTCTGCCGAGCCGATCGAACCACTCCAAGAGCGCTGCACACTCTGAGTAACTCCCCCTCACTCAGTGACCACCTGTCACTAGTGAGTTCTTCCGCACGAACCTCCACCGAGCCTTCCACCCGTCAGTTCTTCCGCGGCTGCCTTTGATCAACCAACAAGCTCCACAGCTCTGAATTGGCTTCCAGATCAATGCACGAATCAGTCTTTGCAAGACCTGATTCTCTTCTGCAATGCTCACCACAGCTCTGCGCTCAACGCTCTGCCCGTGTGTGTTTGATCGAAGAACAACGTCCGTAGCACCCAGAAAATCCTCTCTCTGAAATCTGTGTCTACTCTCGTGTATCACTCCGCTTCGATCGCCCTCTTCAGCCCTCAAACCTTCTGCTTAAATACCCACACCACTTTAAGCAATTTCCAGGTTTAGGCAATTGACCCACAAGATCAATTATCTCCTAAAATCTAGGAGATTAGATTTGATTAATATCTTCAATGCAAAACTCCTTCTCTGACTAGCAAACCTTGCTGGAAAATGCTCAGCAGCATTTTAGAAAACCTTCTAAGAGCTTTCACAAAGCTGCCATACCTTAAATCGCACCCAGCACAAAAACTGCTACTCGGACAGTTGAACCAGCACTTGAACCAGCACCTGCTGCAGCATCCCCTGCTGCATCTGCTGCTGGTTTACTTTTGCTGGTCTGCTTGATTGTTTGAGCTGCAGCAGCTCCTTGTTCACATAAGCTGGTTTTGTCAAACACTGCCATACTTGCAACAACCATCTCCCCCTTGGCATTTTGACAAAACCTCTGGAGCATATGCACTCTTCCATGAACCAGGAAAAAAAATACTCTAAATAAAACCAATAGAGAGTAAGTAGATGTGGTGTGGCCACACACGGCCGAAGATACGACCACGCAGGGTCAAAACAAAGTGTATCAATATTCAGCAACATAAAAATCTTCTCTCCCCCTTTTTGTCATAGATGCTCAAGGGGCCTGCTCCTCATCCTCCAGGAACTCCAAGTCTCTGATGAGGCTCCGAATCTGGCCACGCCTGGCATCCCTCCGTTTGGCCTCAGTATCAAGAAAGAGCAGTTCAGACCTGAGATGACTCACAATTCTGGCACGAAGAGCTGGCTGAATGGATGCAGCAGGGGGAAGAGAGTCCTCCAGGGGAGCTGGAGCTGAAGAACCAACCATTAGAAGATCCTCATACGCAACATCCACTACATGTTTTCCCTTGAATAGCTTGTGATCTACTGTGAAGACCTGCAGCTCCTCAGATAAGCCTTCAGTAATCGCTCCAAACTCTGGATGCTGAGAGACCATGATCCCATGGATGAGGGAGGGCAGCACAATAGGCTTGCTGGAGGAAGCACTCCCGGCATGAGCAGCAAGCTGGGGAAACATAACACTTCCCAGGCTAATCTTCCTCCTCTTTCCAATAGAATAGAGAAGGTTAGCAAAATCTTTGTTGACCTTCCCTCTGTGAGAACTAGGAATCCAGTTCCTGACACCAAGATGATACAGCAGAGCATACTTGGAGGTTAGCTCAGCCGCACTGAGGGTAGGGCCACCCCAAGACAGGCACACTCCCCCTGTGAGGATCTTCGCCACAAACTCTGGCTTAACATCAGTGGGAGCTCTTGCATTCTCAGAAATTCCAAGAAAAGCATCAATAATTTCAGGAGTAATCACCACTGACTTACCCCGTACCCAGCTTTTCCCATACTCACCAGCACCTTCCTCGCCAAATTTCTCCTACATATTCACAATAAACTCTCTAACCAGGGTAATATTGAACCGGTGAGGAAAGGTTAGGGACTTGAGAAGATTTACCTCAGTTAGTAGCTGGATCATAGCAGCTGATCTGTACTTGTCTTGGACCAATCTCTTCTCATGCACAATGTGTTTCCTCTCAACAGTACTCCATGTTTGAGAGACGCTTTTGTTCCTGAACCATGTGCCTCCGACTGTGAGAGCAGAATAATCTTCAGCTGCAGGTCCTCTCTCAGAGGGTCCACCAAGAGAACCTTCTTCTTCTTCTTCACTGGATGATCTTTCACTACTGAAGCCTGGGATCAGAATAGGGGCTTTTCCCTTGTCTGAAGAAGGAGGATGTGCTGTAGCAGGTTCTTGTTCAGGGGACTCAGCAGCTGTTTCAACCCCTTCACCAATAATGCCTGGGGACATGACGAGTGATCTGCACTCTTCTTCTGCAGAGGCTGCTACAGCAGCCTCTGCTGCTTGTTCTTCTTCAGAGGCAACTTCAGTCACAGCCTCTTCTGGCAGCACTCCAGAACTGGAGACAGGTTCTCCATCACGTACCAGCCGCCTCCTCTTCTGCGAAGCTCCTTCAGAGGGTGAGGGCACACTGTGCGACTCAGGGAGAGGGTTTGGTTCCCACACTACCACATCCAGGCGCTGAGTGGGGTCTTCATTGCGTGCCTTGGTCCTTCTTTCAGACCTCCCCTGCCTGTCTGCAGCCAGATTCTTCTTCAACCCGCGTGTCTTCACCATTTCTGCAGAGATGTGGAAGGTATGAGGAGCGCACAGAGGATGATCGGCAGTGATTTCTGAGAAGCCCTTTGCTCTTGATCTTTGCCCTAGAAAATATTTACCCGTTATTTTCTTTTTCCTTTTTGAAGATGTAAGACACGTGCCTCCCATGTGCAAAAATTTTCCTTTCCATCCTCAGCAACCAACACATGTGAACAAGCTAATTTGGACCAGGTTGCTGCAGCACATGTGAGCTTGTTCACCTATTCAATTCAGGCTGCAGTTCTGCTCAGAGGATCCTTAAGAGATTCTGGTGGAACTTTCTTCACCCACACTTGAGATACACCAGAGCTTTTCTTCTTCTGATCTGCCAGCCTCCAATCTCTTCGTTTGTCATGCTTGGGTTTCCATATCCGCAAAAACTGCTGTTTACATGCATTTTTAGCAATCCAGTGCCCTTGTGTACCAGTCTGAGCATTCCTGATCTGCAATTCTTTCCAGCAACTGTGATTCCGTGGAGCAACATGGAATGAAGTCCTTGTGCAGCAAGTGTAGTTCCTGGATTTTACTCCTTCTTTTTCAACTGTGCAGGTTCTGCGCTGCTGCTTCAGGTTTGAGTTGAACTTCTGATTCCCAACCCTTGTACGAAAACCCCGTTTAATCTGAGCCTTTTGCACTGTTTTAGAAAAATGTTGTCCCCGATGCTGCAGCATCCTCTTGTTCACATGTCTAGTTCCATCTTTGTCTGCAGTTTTTGAGGAGTCATCTGAATTCTTCTTTTCATCTGTCTCAACAGCTGAAGCTTTAATAAACACTGTCCCTCTAGAGCTTTCTTCACCAGTGTATCCAAGACCCATTCTCCCTTTACCAAGTCTTTGGAAAGACAAGATTTCGTCCAAGATATTTTTCTGGGAGTTTTCTGCCTTGGCTGTTGCTTGTGAAGCACCTATATCTGTACCCTTTCTTCCAGTGTCTTCCCTTTTCAGAATGGTAACTTGACTGTTTGAAGAAAGAGGACATTTCCTTCGTTCTTCTTCCAAGAGATTAACTCTGTCAGTCAATGCTTGATTTGCCTGAAGAACTGCTTCACACTGCTTGAGTATCTTCTCCAGATAGTTAGCAAGAGTGCCAGATAAGTCCTCCTCATCTTCACTGGCAGATGAGTCACTTTCATCTTCACTTTCAGATACTTCAATCCCGTAGTGAATTTTGTCCTTCTTAATCTCCTTGAGGTTGAAATCAGATATACTGGTCAGCACAACACATTTTTCCTCATCACTTTCCTCAGAGTCACTCCATTTAGCTGTCATAGACTCACTGTTCTTTTTCTCTGAGCTCTTGAGAGATTTGCTTGGACAGTCAGCCTCAATGTGTCCATACCCTTCACAGTTCCAGCATTGAACACCCTTTTTCATATCTTTCCTCTCCTCTTCATTCTGAGCAGATTCTTTTCCTTTCCTTTTATTTTCTCCACCCCTTCTGAATTTTCGAGAAGATGAGCTTTGTCCATTTCTTGAGTCCATGTTTTTCAGGAGTTTTCCAAGATTCTTGACAATCATACTCAGCTGCTCCTCTGAGCCTGTCTGCTTGATTTCTGCTTCAGCTTTCAATCCAATGTTCTTATCCTTAGGAGTGGTGTCTCCTTTAACCAGCTTCATCTCAAATTGTTTGAGAGACCCCATCAGCTCTTCCAACCTCATGAATCTGACATTTTGTGCCTCTTCAATGGCTGTCACTTTCATGTCGAATTTTGTGGGCAATGATCTGAGAACCTTTCTGATAAGCTTTTCTTCAGGGATGGGCTCACCAAGAGCATGAGCTTCATTTGCGAGATCACAGAGTTTAGCATTAAACTCAGTGACTGTTTCCTCATCCAGCATCCTCAGATTCTCAAATTGTGTGGCAATAATCTGGAGTCTTGATAGCTTCACTCTATCAGTTCCTTCATGGGCAGTTTGCAGAATCTCCCATGCTTGCTTGGCCAAATCACAGTTTGATATCAACCTGAAATTGTTAGCATCAACTGCAGCAAAAATTGCATTCAAAGCCTTTGAATTACCAGTTGCTGCAGCACCTTCTTCAGCAGTCCACTGCTCTTCAGGTTTTATTCTTGTCACTCCTTGCTCATCTATGGTGATTGGGGGAGACCACTGAACTACAACAGCTCTCCATGTCTTCTCGTCAATGGCCCTAAGAAAAGCCTTCATCCTAGCTTTCCAATAACCATAATTGCTCTCTTCCAATAGTGGAGGTCTACTTGTGCTCTGTCCTTCCTTCATTGTCTTGGCTTCTTCAGAGACACTGTAGGATCTTTTAACTCTGTGTGTCGAGTTCCCGCTCTGATACCAATTGAAATTTCACAGTGTCTCAATCCGGCAGATTTGTGAACAAGCAGTTGCTGCAGCACACTCTTGTTCACAAGAATTAATCTCAGCAAGAAACAAACAATGCACAAGTTTGTTCACCCAGTTCGGCCAATCTGCCTACGTCTGGGGAGGACTATTCTCCAGTCCTCAATCCACTCAACCAAAGGTTCCAAGTACACTAGGTTACAACGCATGCAACCTATGCTACTCAACCTCTTGTTGACTACTCAGCACAATCAGAACAAGCTCTGATTTGTGCCAGCACACCCTCTACAATATGTCAGTCTAGAATAGCTACCATCCTCTCAAAGAACTCAGCCTATTCTATCCTACACTACTCAGCAGGGTTGCTGCAGCAACAGCTGTAACACACAGCTGAAGCACACTGTCCGCGTCGCTCCAAGGCCTTCTGCCGAGCCGATCGAACCACTCCAAGAGCGCTGCACACTCTGAGTAACTCCCCCTCACTCAGTGACCACCTGTCACTAGTGAGTTCTTCCGCACGAACCTCCACCGAGCCTTCCACCCGTCAGTTCTTCCGCGGCTGCCTTTGATCAACCAACAAGCTCCACAGCTCTGAATTGGCTTCCAGATCAATGCACGAATCAGTCTTTGCAAGACCTGATTCTCTTCTGCAATGCTCACCACAGCTCTGCGCTCAACGCTCTGCCCGTGTGTGTTTGATCGAAGAACAACGTCCGTAGCACCCAGAAAATCCTCTCTCTGAAATCTGTGTCTACTCTCGTGTATCACTCCGCTTCGATCGCCCTCTTCAGCCCTCAAACCTTCTGCTTAAATACCCACACCACTTTAAGCAATTTCCAGGTTTAGGCAATTGACCCACAAGATCAATTATCTCCTAAAATCTAGGAGATTAGATTTGATTAATATCTTCAATGCAAAACTCCTTCTCTGACTAGCAAACCTTGCTGGAAAATGCTCAGCAGCATTTTAGAAAACCTTCTAAGAGCTTTCACAAAGCTGCCATACCTTAAATCGCACCCAGCACAAAAACTGCTACTCGGACAGTTGAACCAGCACCTGCTGCAGCATCCCCTGCTGCATCTGTTGCTGGTTTACTTCTGCTGGTCTGCTTGATTGTTTGAGCTGCAGCAGCTCCTTGTTCACATAAGCTGGTTTTGTCAAACACTGCCATACTTGCAACAACAAACCCTTATTTGATTCGGTCAAACATCCTTATGGAGCTAAGATGATTCGGGCACCTCCTGGGCGAATCACTTTCTGATTCGGCCGAATCATATACTCAGTGGGGTTTCTGCTTGGGTGAATCGATTTCTTCTGGCAGAATTACTTTCTGATTCGGTCAAACTCCATTTGATTCGGTCAAGATCCTTATAAAGCTAAACTGATTCGGTCAACCTCATATGTGATTCGGTCAAACCAGTCAAGTTCTCCCTGAGTCAAGTTGATTCGTGTAGCTGAGGGTGATTCGGCCAAGCTGGTGGGCGATTCAATTTTTGATTCGGCCGAATCACTTTTGCAGCATCCCCAATCTTGCTGTTTTTGATCTTGTTCGATCGGAAATCATCCAGATTTTCTTCGGGCCACTTCATATCATGTAATACATATTTTAAACCTGAAATGGACAAAGAAAGCATCAAATAACTTTATAAAAGAGCGGAACAAACAAGAAGTAGGGGGAACATATGGACAAATATAAGCTTATTTGTCCGCTTATCAACTTCCTTCGCTCATATTGAGATCCTGATTAGTCAGCACAGAGAGCTGGAAGCTGCACGAGAAGGCATGTCTGGTGCCCCTCAAGTATTCTTGCTGGACCACAAGGTTATTAAAGGTAGACATTTGGTGGACATATGGGAAGGGGAACCAGCTTTTGTAGACCCAGAGAGTGCTAAAGCACTCGTTGATGCTCCAGTTCCAGCCGTAGATGCTGCAATGCATGAAATGATGATAAGTCATCTCAGAACGGAGCGAGCATTCCTGATAGCAGCGGCTTAAAAGTTCTCCACACGGCAAGTGCAGATTGATGCCCTCCTCCGAGACCTCGAGTACTCTGCAGCTAGCAGTACCGCCTCTACGGAACACAGTGAATGAATGTAGCCCTCGGCATTTGTGCCAAAAGGGGGAGAAGGATGTATACACTGACACTACTATCTGTGAGTGATAGCGCGTCGTTGTGCGCATCAAATTAATTCCTTCCTTCTCCACTTAGTATAGCGGTTAAGTCAGGGTCGATTCCACAGGGAGCAAGCAGATTAGCTTTAACCAGTAACCTGCACTTACGAAAACTAGGGGGTGTGAGTGATTGGGTTGCGCAAGTGCGCGAGTGACAATAGTTAAGGCAGGAATTGCACTAGACGTGCGCAGGCAGTAGAGATTAAGTACTATGACTATGAAAAGTATCGGCACAGACAATCCTCTATGAATATATTCCTTATCATCGACTCTAAACGTCTATAGTTTGGTTTACTGATGTTAGTGTCCGATCAAGGCTTCCTAACATGTGCGCATGTTCCGATCAAAGTCCATGAGCTATTAATTCTTGAAACTAGTCTAAGCAGCTACAAATCCTGTCACAGTAGCAACTGATTATCCTTGCGCGTTACTCCTAGTTGTCACCGTCAAGCTATCAACTAGTTTAACATATAACAAACAAGTGGCAAGAGTAAGATTGCGGTTCAAGGCTTCCCCTACTCATGCAACTAGCTGTCAACCGTGTGCACAGAATTAATACAAGCAAACAAACTATGCATTAAACACAAGTCTCAAAGGAAATACTCATAGAATCATGCCCAACCGATACAAAGCGTTTAGCTAGACATGCTAGTAGTAAACATCATAGAAACAGTAAATAATAGCTAAAGTATCCAAGAAAACAGTAACAAGCAGGTGCGTGCAGGTTGCAGTATCTCGGCTGGCGCAGTCGGCTAGCTCAGGTCCTCTTAGCAGGCTCGTGTGTTTTTCAGTTCTGCCTCTCTCTCATGTTTCTCTGTGTGTCGTGGTGTGTCTTGATGTGTGTGTCTTCAAACCCTAGCCTTCCTTTCTTTATATACTGCTCAAGAGGCCCAACCTTGGTAACTTCCAAATCTGATGGTGTCAAGATTTGGAAACACCACTATTCAGCGCATGGCGCACTGCACCTTGGTTAGCGCAATCGGTCTGCGCACCGCAGTCGACTCTGCCACTTCCTATTCTGTTTGCGCTGCTAGCTCTGCAGGCCGTGTGATGCGCTCCTTAAACGCTGCCTGTTAGCGCGTATCCGACTTAGGCCCTCGTTTCGCCCTGAAATACAAAAACACTGGAAACCAGTAATCTTGTACACAAAATAATGCAAACAAGCATAGGGTTAGGATCTAAATAGTGTGTATAAATAGGCTCTATCAGTGAGCTTCTAAAAACTTTATGAACTTATCCTAGAACTGTTAGATCACTTTTGATGCTTAGTATTCATTGAGGAACTTTAAACTCAAGTGTAATAGTTAGAGCAATTAGCTAACATGGCTCTAGTTTTTACCAGAGTATCTAGATCAGTAGTCTAGCTGTAGTTGTTTTAGTTTTGTCAAAATGCCAAGAGGGAGATTGTTAAGGATATGACATCCTTAACATAACTTCTCAAGAGACTGTTGAAGCACTCCCTGATGATTGGTGGTTGGAGCACAATCTGAAGACTGACAAAATAATAACAACAACAAAGAACAAGAGTCTGCTTCAGCAATCCTTGAAGATTTAAAGCTGAGACAAAATCTGAAGAATGGGCAAGGACAGCTAAGAAGAGATAGAGTCTGCTTCATCACTCCGTAATGAATCAGAGTTAGAGCAGAATACCAGACAACCTGGAGTTGCATGGTGAGGCTCAGGAGTGATCCATCTGACATCAGGGAAGCTCAGAGAGTTATGCAGAAGTCATTAAGAGTTCAACAAACGCCAGCACAAGGTCAAAGAAGATTAGGTTCAGAAATTCCAAATTAGGCAACGGAATTTTCAACAACCATCCAAAAAAGTAGGAGGAGATTCTGAAAATGATCCTCGATGTTTTTTGGAGAGCTTGAAAAGAAGGTTGGACGCAGCTTCTGAATACAAGTCGAGACAGAGAGTAGAATTAGAGAGATCGCTGAGATAGCACAAAGATCAACCATGATCAACCATGGTAGCACAAAGAAGTTTATCTGTGTTGCTCCCCGGCAACGGCGCCAAAATTTGATCGCGCGTCGTTGTACGCGTCAAATTAATCCTTCCTTCTCCACTTAGTACAGCGGCTAAGTCAGGGTCGATTCCACAAGGAGCAAGCAGACTCGTTGTAACTAGTAACCTACAACTTACGAAAATTGGGTTGTGAGTGATTGGGTTGCACAGGTGCGCGAATAAACAGTAGTGAAAGCAGAATTTGCACGAGACGTGCGCAGGCAGTAGAGATTAAGTACTATGACTATGAAAAGTATCGGTGCAGACAATCCTCTATGAATGTAGTCCTTATCATTGACTCTAAACGTCTATAGTTCGTTTTACTAAAGTTAGTGTTCGATCAAGGCTTCCTAACATGTGCGCATGTTCCGATCAAAGTTCATGAGCTATTAATTCTTAAAACTAGTCTAAGCAGTTACGAATCCTGTCACAGTAGCAACTGATTATCCTAGCGCGTTACTCCTAGTTGTCACCGTCAAGCTACCAACTAGTTTAACATATAACAAAAAAGTAGTAAGAGTAAGATTGCGGTTCAAGGCTTCCCCTACTCATGCAACTAGCTGTCAACCGTGTGCACAGAATTAATACAAGCAAACTAACTATGCATTAAGCACAAGTCTCAAAAGAAATACTCATAGAATCATGCCCAACCGATACAAAGCGTTTAGCTAGACATGCTAGTAGTAAACATCATAGAAATAGTAAATAACATCTAAAGTATCCAAGAAAATAGTAACAAGCAGGTGCGTGGAGTTTGCTGTATCTCGGCTCGCGCAGTCGGCTAGCGCAGGTCCTCGCAGCAGCTCGTGTGTTTTTCAGTTCTGGCTCTCTCTCCTCCGTCTCTGTGTGTCTCTTCAAACCCTAGCCTTCCTCTCTTTATCTACTGCTCATGAGGACAATCTTGGCAACTTCCAAATCCTATGGTGTTCAAGATTTGGAAACACCAACATCCTGCGCATGGCGCACTGCGCACATTGGTTCGCGCAGTCGGTCTGCGCACCGCAGTCTTGACTCTGCCACTTCTTATCCTCTTTGCGCTGCTAGCTCCGTAGGCTGTGTGTTGCGCTCCTTAAACGAGCCTATTAGCACGTAGTAAACATAGGCCCTTTTTTTGCCCTGGAATACAAAAATACCGGAAACCAGTAATCTTGTACACAAAATAATACAAACAAACACAGTGTTAAGATCTAAATAGCGCGTATAAATAGGCTCTATCACAGGGCTTATACATTGAGTTGCAGATTGGTGTGGTGTGCAAAAGGAATCAGAACTCATGTAGTTTGATTCAGGATTGATCCGGAGTTCAACTGGAGCACTGTTCGTTGAAGGAACAATCGGAAGTGATCAGCCGCGGATAGGCATTGTCGCGAGCTGAGGAGCGTTGATCAAGGCTACACACAAGTGACGAAGTGTGTCATTGAGTAAGGGGGAGCTGAGAATGAGTTTGAAGAACTCAGGTTGTCCGACTGCTTGGCGGGAGAGCTTGAAGAGGCGTTGACTAAAGATACAGCAACTCTGTTGAAGAGTGTGCTGAAGCATTCCGGGAGCTACCCACTGTAATAGAATAGGCTAAGTATGAGACTCAGGTCTGTAGCTATTTATTATTGAGAGTGTGTAGGTTGCACGAAGAGAGTCTGGGTGATCAGACTGCTAGCTAGTCTAGATGGTTAGAGTGAGCATAAAGATTTCAGCTAGGTGAGAAGTAGAGGTGTGACTCTTTTGTACTTCGAACTGAGATAGTGGAATCTTGAGGATCGGGTGTATCCTCCCTAAACATAGGCAAGTTGCTGAACACGGTGAACAAATTCTGTGTCTTTCTTATTCTGACAGTAGAATAAATTCTCAGAAAGATACAAAGAGTGCTTAAGTAGAAGCTATAACTCTAGAGGCTATAACTCCGCATGAGCAACGCTGCAGAATTTCACACATTTTATAGCTGACACCCACAGATCCTTCTCTTGTTCTAGTCGGGTTGCTAAAGCAACTACTATCTTTACAGTATCTGACTTCTCCCTTATAAAATTGATCGAAGAGAATTGAGTATAGTTATCAACAGAGATGAATGCATACTTATTTTATCCCTAGCTTTCCACTTCCATTGGTCCCATCAGGTTCATGTGCAGTAATTGAAGTGGTCTGGATGTGTTGATTTCTGTAACTTCTGAGTGAGTGACCCTCTTCTATTTACTTATTTGGCACTCTCCACACACCACATTCAGATCACCTTTGATTTCTGGTATTCCTCAAACCAAGCGCCATCAGCAATATTTTTCAGGGTTCTAAGATTCAGATTTCCCATCCTCATGGCCGATTTTGGTCATCAGACAAGTTGATGTAGTGGTTGCTATACAATCATCCAACAGGTAGCAGTTGTTTGCTGATCTCGCTCTATTCATTATACATCTGCCTTCTTTGTCAAATACCGTGTAAAACTCTCGAGTGAAATTGACAAAGTGAGTAACGTCATAGATTTAACTTATGCTGATGAGATTTGACTTTAATCCATCCACAAGCATAACATTCTTCAACTTAGGCAGACCTTGAACGCGTAGAGTTCCCTTACTAAGGACTTTCCTTTTTAGCACATTCCCAAATGTCATGTGTTGTTCTTTGCATGGTTGAATGTCAATCAGGGTAGTCCGATCTTCAGTGATGTGTCCTGAGCATCCACTGTTGAAGTACCAGCTTCCTCTCTTCATAGATTTTGAGGAGCTGTAGGATACATATGCATAGTGTCTACGTTTGGACATTGCTCTCTAGTACTTGGCGTAGGTCATCTTCGAGGTTTCCAGTACTTGGTCAGGATGGGGCAGGATCGTCACTTTGGTTGTAGAACTAGCAGGTGCGTTTATCTCTCTTGATGGTCACCTCATGATGTTGTTGTAGTGGTTGCTTTAGCATCTGTAGTGTGTTTCTTCTAGGTATTTTTCTCTTAGCCTATTTTTGAAATCTTACTGGCTTGTCTTTTGCTTTTAGGGTTCAGATTGTTCTGGCTTGTCTTCCAAAACCACACTTTCCAGTATATCCAAGACCAGTGTTCCCTCCTCCATATCTTTGACATGCTAGTATCGCAGTTGTGGTATGCTACACACGCTAGAGCCAGATTTTTCCCCAGCTCAGTTTCATGCTCACTGTCTTTTGAGTCTTCATCGCTCCATTTGGCAGCATAGGACTTATTGTTGTTCTTCTTTTGGTTGCGGTGGCCTTTTGATTGCATATGGCCAAGACCTTCACATCCCCAACAACGAATTCCCTTTTGCCTGTCCTTTCGTGCTTAACTATTAGTCCATGTTTCTATATGACATGTTTTTGTGCAAAGAGTTGTCAAAGTAGTTAGAAAATATGCATAGAATAGCCGGAAGATACAAATGAATCACTGAAGTCAGAGATGCAACACAAGATGTTATAGCAATTGCTGAAGTCTGCGCTGGCGGTGAATCGAAGGAGTATATTCATGGAAATCTACAGATTCCGAGAATCAAGAGGTGTGAAGCATATCCGCGAGATCACTGGAGTCTCGGCTACATAGAATATCTTCAACGACATATTTGATTCGCTATAGCTTGGTATGCAACAAGTTACGATCAACAAATAGCTCTCTTGCATTATAGCAATATACAAGAGAGATTGAGATCAAGTGATTGAGTGAACTCGACGAAGATTGGAGCTAAGCTAATCACTCAAGCACGAGGATTAGAGGTATTTGCTGCAATAACACTGATAGAGCCTAGTTATACACATTATTTAGGTCATAACCCTATGCTTGTTTGCAATATTTCATGAGCAAGATTACTCGTTTCCAATGTTTTTGTATATCAGGTCAGAACGAGTCCTTGAGTCGGATACGCGCTAACAGGCAGCGTTCTAGGAGTGAAAGATCAGCCTGCGGAGCTAGCGGCGCAAACAGAAGAAGAAATGGCGAAAGACAGCAGAGGTGCGCTACCCGATTGCGCCAACCAATGCCGTGCGCCAGGCGCAAAGTCCCAGTGACCAGATTTGGAAGTTGCCGAAAGTTGAACCTCCTATATAAAGGAAGTAAGTCTAGGGTTTCAGGGAGTTCGAAACAACTGTTGTTCCCGAGGCACCAGAGGACGCAAGGAGGCACTGTGCGGCAGAACTGGAAAACACACGGACTTATTGAGGAGATCTGCGCCAGCCGACTGCGCCAGCCGAGAGAAGACACTGCACGCACTGTTTGCTACCGTTTTCTTGGATTCAGTAGTTATTACTTACTATTTTATGATGTTTACCACTAGCATGTCTAGCTAAACACTTAGTGTTGGTCGGGCATGAACCTATGATGTATTACCTTTGAGACTTGAGCTTAATGCATAGTTTATTTACTTGTATTAATTCTGTGCGCGCTGAGACAGTTAGTTGCATGAGTAGGGGAGGCCTTGAACCGCAAACTTACTTGTGTTGCTTGCTTGTCACCTGTTAAACTAGTTGCATGCGTAGGGGAAGCCTTGAACCGCAAACTTACCGTGACAATTAGGAGTAACGAGTTAGGATAGGCAGTTGCTACTGTGACAGGATTCGCAGCTGTTTAGTCTAGTTCTAAGGATTAATAGCACATGAACTTTGAACGGAACATGCGCACGTGTTAGGAAGCCTTTACCGGACACTAACCCAAGTAAACCACAAGCTATAGATGTTTAGAGTCGATGATAAGGAATGCATTCATAGAGGATTGTCTGCCCAATACTTCTCATAAAGATAGTACTTCATCTCTACTGCTTGCGCACGTCTAGTGCAATTTCCTGCGTTACAATATTCACTGCTACTCGCGCATCGCGCAAAACCCCCAATCACTCACGCAACCCCCGTTTTCTTAAGTGTAGGTTACTGGCTAAGACTCACTGCTTGCTCCCTGTGGAGATCGACCCTTACTTAACCGCTGTACTAGTGGGAGAGGAAGGATTATATTTGACGCGCACGACGACGCGCGATCAAATTTTGGCGCCGTTGCCGGGGAGCAACACAGCTAAGTTTTAGCTAGCTTACATTTCTCATTTTAGTAACTAGTTATTTCATTTTGTTTTGTTTTCTCGTTGTTGTTTCTGACAGCGCACAATCACATCCGCCTGCGCAACCTTGAAACAGTTGCGCTACGCAGATTCTAGTTGCGCACTGACAGACGCAACAACTTCGTTGCCATTTAATTTCGTTTCTTGAGTTTGGATCAGGACATGGAGGATAACAGTGTGGTTGGAGACAACCTGGGAGACAGAACCCCAGAGGAAGCAAGGGCACATAACCGCGCAGCCCTATTCAGAGAGGAAGTGCAGCGTGAGGTCGACGCACGGATGGCCGCTGAACCATACATTGCGCCACCCGTTCGTCCAGTCGCGAGGCGCAGGACAGTGCGCGAGATGTCGGCCCCTATCACTGTTAACCAGCCATGGTGCATCGTGCTTCCACCAGGCGGTCACTTCGAGCTAAGGAGCTCACTCATCCATCACATGCCCAAGTTCCACGGGATGAACAATGAAAATCCAGTCAAGCATGTGCGAGAGTTCCTGGTCATTTGCGAAAACATGAAGACCGAAGGGGAGAACGATGAAGCGCTAAAAATGAAGGCATTCCCATTTTCATTAAGTGATACAGCTAGACACTGGCTAATGAATTTACCTGCAGGATCTATTCACACATGGGAGCAGCTGCAGAAGAAGTTCTTAGACAAATTTTATCCAGCAGCGAAGATTGCGCTGCTCAGAAGGGAATTGGCCGCGCCAAGGCAGAGCGCAGGGGAGTCTCTGTCAGAATACTACGAGCGTTTCAGGGAGCTAGAAGCCAACTGCTACAATCACGGGCTTCCTCAGAATGTGCTGATAGAGAACTTTCTGAATGGACTGCTGCCCATGGAGCTGCGACTACTGAATGCATGCGCAGGAGGGGACATTTGCAACATGTACCCGGAGGATGCATGGCAGCTGATAGAAGATTCTGCTGGGCAGGTAAGACACCAATTGACACTTGAAAGTAGTCGTAATCGTTCTGTGCATCAGGTAGAGGCAAGCGCTGAGATCCAAGAAATGAAGGCCATGCTACAGAAGCTGATGAGTGCGCAGAGCGCACAACCAATTGCGCCAAAGGTATGTGAATTCTGCAGGTCCACTGAGCACAAGACAGACGAATGCCCAACACTTTTTGAAGAAACTGGAGATGTAAATGCCCTTGGAGGATGGGACAACAGAGGACCGCAGAGGCAGAATCAGCCGCGCTTTGGGCTTGCTGCAAATGGATTCAGATGGAGAGAAGAGAACAATTTCCAGAGGCAGCCCACTGATCAGCGCGCGCCACAGCAGACGCAACAAGCTGCACCCTACAATCCACCGCATCGCCGCACAGACGCACCAGCGCAGAACAATCAGCAACCAAAGCGATCCTTGGAAGATATCATGGGGCAGCTAGCAGACACAGTGCGCAAGAATGACGAAAAGTATGACAAGAGGTTCGAATCCATAGAGAAGCATCTATCACAGATTGCAACCACGGTGTACGAGCTGAAAAAGAGCGATGGCAACCTGCCTTCGCAAGTGATTCAGAACCCTAAGGGAGGAGTTAATGCAGTAACACTGAGGACTGGGCGCACAGTGGGAACAGAGCAGACCGCGCAGGCGCCCGCGCAACCAGTTGCGCAAGTCCCAGATTCAGCAGCTTAGAGTGCGCAACCAGAGCCAGAGGCGCAATCAGAAGCGCCAACCACGAACCAGCAGGGCAAAGCGCCAGGTATGTCTCACTCGATAAACAAGGACAAAAATTGTACTAACATACCTGCTCCTTTCCCTGTGCAGGCACCACTGGCGAGAAAAGAAGCACTGGACAAGGAACTATATGAGCTGTTCAGCAAGGTGGAAATCAACATACCTCTCATAGAAGCTATTCGACAGATTCCCAGGTATGCGAAGTTTTTAAAAGAGCTGTGCACAAATAAAAGAAGGACAGGCGAATGCGCACAGGTAATGCTAAATGCGCAGGCCTCAGCAATCGTGCAACAAAAGGTACCACCTAAGTGCCGAGATCCAGGTAAATTCACTATCCCTTGCACCTTAGGTAAAACCACGGTAAGCAACTGCATGATCGATTTAGGCGCATCAATCAATTTATTACCATATTCTCTCTATGCGACCTTGCGCCTTGGACCACTAAAACCTGCAGGTCTCACAATTCAGCTAGCAGATAGATCGTGCAAACAACCTGCAGGCATGATAGAAGATGTCCTAGTTCGAGTAGGAGAGCTGGTGTTCCCAGCAGACTTTTATGTGCTCGAAATGGAGGGTGAATCAAGCGCCAGCGGTGCGCAGATCCTCCTAGGCAGACCGTTTCTGATGACTGCGCGCACGAAGATAGACGTGTGGAGGGGCACGCTCTCCATGGAGGTAGATGGCGAAGAAATCCATTTCAACATCTTCGAAGGGATGCAGCACCCACATGAGGACGCTACTGTGCACGCAATGGACAGCTTTGACGATTTAGTCACAGAAGCGCAGTGTGCGAGCGCAACCATAGGACCAGAGCTACTGACACAGGCAGAGCTGGAGGAGCAAGAGGAGGAGCTAAGCAGTGCTGAACCAGCACCCACACAGGTACTTGATATAGTTCATATTTGCACCGCTAACAAAATCTTGCCCTCTATTGAACAGGCACCCAAGATCGAACTGAAGCAACTCCCGGAGCACCTCAAGTACATTTTCTTGGGAGATGAGGACACCCTGCCAGTGATCATCAAGAGGGGATTGGAAAAAGAGCAGGAGGCGCGTTTACAACAGGTGCTGCGCAGGAACCAGCGCGCTATTGGATGGACTCTTGCGGATCTGCGTGGAGTGAGTCCAGACGTGTGCATGCACCGGATTCTGTTGGAAGATGGCGCCAAACCATCCAGGGAGGCTCAGCGCAGGTTAAACCCAAATATGATGGAGGTAGTGCAAAAGGAAGTCCTGAAGTTGCTTGACGCAGGGGTCATTTACCCGATCTCAGACAGCAAATGGGTCAGCCCGGTGCACGTTGTGCCAAAGAAAGGAGGAATCACGGTGGAGGAGAATGCGCAGGGCGAGCTAGTTCCCAAGCGCATACAAACTGGCTGGCGCATGTGCATCGACTACAGGAAGCTGAACGCTGTAACGCGCAAGGACCACTTCCCGCTACCCTTCATGGACCAGATGCTGGATCGCTTGGCAGGTAAGCCTTACTTTTGTTTTTTGGACGGATATTCAGGTTACAATCAGATACCCATAGCTGCGGAGGATCAAGAGAAGACCACGTTCACATGCCCCTTCGGAACATTTGCGTTTCGGCGTATGTCTTTTGGGCTGTGCAACGCGCCAGGTACATTCCAACGCCTTGTCATGAGCATTTTCTCTGATATGATTGGTATATGCATAGAAGTGTTCATGGATGATTTCACTGTATATGGGAGTACCTTTGATGCATGCTTAACACATCTAGATAAAGTCTTAGCGCGCTGCATCTCTAAGAACTTAGTACTAAATTACGAAAAATGTCATTTCATGGTAACGCACGGAGTAGTACTAGGTCATATCATTTCAGAGGAGGGTATTAAGGTAGACAAAGCTAAGATAGATATTATTTCTAATCTGCCTTATGCCACCAACGTGCGCGACGTGAAATCGTTCTTAGGGCATGCTGGGTTTTACAGGCGTTTTATTAAGGATTTCTCTAAAATTTGCATCCCCCTGTCTAACTTGTTGCAAAAAGACGTGTGCTTCGATTTTACTAATGAGTGCAGGGCGGCGTTCGATAAGCTGAAAGAAGCGCTGACCAGTGCGCCAGTGATGCGCGCACCAGACTGGAACCTGCCATTCGAGCTGATGTGTGACGCAAGTGACTACACAGTAGGAGCAGTCTTGGGGCAACGCGAGGACAAGAAGCCGCATGCCATCTACTATGCATCGCTCACACTGGACTCCGCGCAGAAGAATTACACCACCACGGAGAAGGAGCTTCTGGCAATTGTATTTGCGCTGGAGAAGTTCCGAGCATATGTTCTAGGCGCCAGAGTCATCATCTACACGGACCACGCAGCTATCCGCTACCTCATGTCCAAGAAAGAGACCAAGCCGCGCCTGATGCGCTGGGTACTTCTGCTTCAGGAATTCGACTTAGAGATCAAAGATAAGCAGGGCACAGAAAATACCGTCGCTGATCACCTGAGCAGGATCGTAAAGGATGAGGAGCCAGGGCAGATCAAGGAGACATTCCCTGACGAGCATCTGATGGCGCTAACAGGTAAGGTACCATGGTATGCGCATATCGCAAATTACCTGGTCACAGGTGCGTTCCCTCCTCATTTCAATAAAACTCAGTGCATGCGATTGAAACATGAGTCCAAGCATTATCTTTGGGATGATCCTTACATGCTTAGAATAGGTCCAGATCGGATATTAAGACGTTGCGTGCCTGCCCATGAGATTAATTCTGTGTTGCTGTTTTGTCATGCGCACGCCTGTGGAGGACATTTCGGTCCCAAGCGCACGAGCAGGAAGATCTTGGACTGCGGATTCTACTGGCCGCACCTATTCAGAGATGCCTATGACCACTGCAGGAAGTGTGACAGGTGCCAGCGCACTGGAGGAATCTCCGCGCGCAACGAGATGCCGCAGACCCCGATTCTGGTGGATGAAGTATTCGATGTTTGGGGAATCGACTTCATGGGTCCATTTCCCCCATCTGCCGGCTACGAGTACATTTTGGTGGCCGTGGATTACGTATCCAAATGGGTCGAAGCTAAGGCCACGCGCAAGGATGATGGTAAGACTGTCGCTGATTTTCTCAGAACTAACATATTTTGCAGGTACGGAGTGCCTAAGGCAGTTATCAGCGACCAGGGGACGCACTTCTGCAACAGGGTTGTGGCGCAAGTTTTCAAGCACTATGGGGTGCGCCACAAGACGTCCACCGCTTACCATCCGCAGACAAATGGACAGGCCGAAGTTTCTAACAGAGAGATCAAGCGCATCTTGGAAAAGACTGTGAGGCCGTCGCGCAAGGATTGGAGCCAGCGCCTGGATGATGCGCTATGGGCATACCGCACTGCACACAAGACGCCCATTGGAACCTCACCTTTCCGGCTGGTCTATGGGAAGGCATGCCACCTGCCAGTAGAGCTCGAGCACAAGGCATATTGGACTTTACGTATTTGCAACTTGAACTTGGAGGAGGCAGGAAAGGAACGCGCATTTGAGCTGAGCGAACTCGAAGAGCTGCGCCTAGACGCCTATGAGGGACTGCGCGATTACAAAGCGCGCACCAAGGCGTTTCATGACAGGCATATCCTCCGGCGCACATTTGAACCAGGAGACCAGGTACTGTTATTTTCATCGCGCCTGAAGCTCATGCCTGGGAAGTTGCGCAGCAAGTGGACGGGACCATACACCGTCACCAAGGTTTTCCCCTACGGCACAATTGAATTAGAAGACGGGCACCAGCATCGTTTTCAGGTTAACGGGCAGAGAGTCAAACGGTACTTGGGCGAACCTTGGGATGGCGCAACACGCAACATTGACTTGGCCGAGCCAGAGATAGTGGACGCGCAAGCTACTGCGCCAGACGCACCACCAGATGTTTCAGAGGGAGAACTAGCACCCATCGCCTATATCTCCTCTTCCTCTGCATCTACCTTCATTACGAATAATGTATCACATGCTGACCCTCCCTTGTATCCTTTGCGCAGGACCAATGAGATCGTAACACAAGCACTGGCGCAAGGACACTCAGGAGCAAGAGTGGGGGGGGGCTGCAGACGCACTTCTTGGCACGTAACGAGGTACCGTCGAGCCAACGACGTTAAACAAAGGCACTTGTCGGGAGGTAACCCGACACGTTTTAATTTGGCACATTTTATTCTGCTTGTTTTGTTTTTTGAGTGTTTTTAGTTAGATTAGGGTTTGGTAGTTTTTAGTCACACAAGTGCGCAGGACCGTGCGCCTATCAATGCGCAGGTCCGTTGCGCTAGCCAGAGGGGGGTATATAAGGCCAGACTTAGAAATTTCCCAGCACTTTTTCACTCGACCGTTACACACAAGCTCCCGCCTTCAGACCTCTGCCGTCGATCAACGCCCAACCCACCGTCCGTCTTGAGAGATTCAAGGACAACACGACCGCACAGCACCCAGGTAACCTCCGATTCCGCTTTGAGCCGCTTCTGTTAGGGTTTGCGCGGAGAAGACAGGTAACCAGGAGGCTTGGAGGGACATGGCAACAGGGCCAGCATTCGCCGCGGGGTGCAGCAGGGGCCGAGAGCTGCGCGACCCGTGGCTGTTCTACTTGTGGCGCATAGTCGCCTATGCAGTCATTGGCCGTTTCAACGGCGCGCCAAAGATCAGCCTCCTGGATATGGAGATTTTGACGGGGCTGTATTATGAGCGGAAGGTGCTGTTCATCCTGAACATGGTGCACCATTGGAGCCGCGTCAGCATGAGGGGGCCGCTGACGTGTGGAGGCCTTATCACGCACCTGCTGCGGGCCTTACATGGAGAGCCCGAGGTGCCAGAGCACACCTTGGTGCAGCCTATACCTCTGGACCGCGCCCACATGCTGCAAATCAGGGCGGTAGCCGTTCGGGACGATGGCACACTAGAGTGGTGCTACCGTCTGCAGCCAGCCAGACCACCGCGGGCCAGAGCAGAGAGCAGTGCGCGGGCCAGAGCAGAGAGCAGTGCACAGGGCGCAGCAGCCGCCGCAGCAGCAGTCGCCGTAGCCGCCGCAGCAGATGAAGAGATGGAGGAGGCTCTAGAACCAGAGGTGCCTCTAGTCAGGCGCCCAAGGACCCGGGCGCAGACTGGAGCGCACCAGCGGGCCCGCGCACCACAGGGGGAGCCAGTGACCATTTCCATCGAGGATTCTCCCCCTCGTGCACCTGCCAAGCGCCCAAGGACCGAGACTGAGGAGGCGCCTGAGGAAGCCACTGCCGAGCAGCGCATGTTGTTCAACGTCATGCGCGTGCTCGAATACTTAGCGCCAGAGGGGGCAGATTTAAGTATGAGTCCACCATCCGGGTGGAAATTTGGAGATGCGATTCCCCCCCTCCTCAGCCTGCACCATCCACCTCCTACCCGAACCCCAGAAGCCCCAGCATCACCTTCTCCAGCACCAGCCCCAGCCCCAGCAGCTCCAGCACCAGCCCCAGCCCCAGCCCCAGCAGAGCCCGCACCAGAACCAGCAGCCCCAGCAGCTGAGCCCACCCCTGAACCTGAACCAGCACCGGTACCATCACCAGTAGCTTCCCCTGCCCGGCCTTCTGTTCCGGAGTCCCCCATTAACTTTCCCAGCATAGACTCCGATTCCATATGGGAGTCACTTTCCGAGGACGAGCAGCCTGACCCCCTCACCATTGTGCCACCATCCTCCAGCACCGACTCCATGACTGATTCTTCAGAGGATGAGGCGCATGGGTCAGCAGCTGATTCTAGCTCGGAGGACTTCTAAGGCTTTGGGCAGGCGCAGTGATTTTCTTTAGGGTGGTGTCTTTTATTTTTGCTGCGTCTAGTTGACAATTATGTGTGCTGAATATTTGTGCCATACATTCTGTGACTCCCTTGCTATATTTTGTGTGACTATTTGTGTTCCCTTTTCTGTTCTTTCTTTTCGTTGCATTGCATGCATGTGCGCAGCCTCCGTGCGCTTGAGCTTGAGTCGTGGGGACACGTCTCTGTTCAAGTGTGGGGGGGGGGGCGTTACTCTTACATTTCATGTTTTGAGCATTTTTAGTATAGCCTAGTTTAAGTTGAAGAGAATTAGTAGCAGTAGTGCGCTAAGGTGCAGGATGCGCATGCGCTCCAGCTTGTTTTGCGCTATCCGTATTGCGTGCGCCGTTCTCTACTGTTTTAGCATAATTTTTTCGTTTTTTCTGCTCCTGTCAGTTGTGATATACAGGGGATGTGGAGTTGATAGAAATGCTCCAGAGAGGCGGTTAGTCGCTTGTGCTTCGAAGGCGAGGTATATGGTCGAGTGCGCGAGTGGAGGCCGGTGCTTCGCATCCTTCGGAACAAAAGAGCGCGCTCAGTCACGCAGATGCAAAAAGGCAAAGTACCCAAAGCATGGCGAGGTGGGAAAACAGACCACCTTCTCTCTGGAAATCCAGCTAAGGAAGGCGGGCGCGGATGTAAACGCGTGCGCTGACCGGCGCAGACAAACCAAGGAGGGAGAGCGGAACGAGTTCCATAGCTGCTATCCGAAGGCTGAGATTGGAACTGTTCTGGGAATGAAACAAATTGGAAAGGAAGCTGTACAAAAGAAAAATACCAGCAGAAGTAGATGATTTGCGTTACAAAGAATCAGCATGCGCACTACTTAGTACCTGCGTGCGCAAGACCAAAAGGATATCATCAAAGGCTCAGGTTCCCAGGAAGTGTGCGAACGAATCACGCACTGGAAGAAGCTCGCGCAAGAAACCATATACCTATCTTCGGAGAGGGAGCTGACAACCAGGAGCCTAAGAAGAGCTATCTCCCAGTCATCCAAAGATCTTCATCCCGGCTGAGAGGTAATGAAATTTCGGGATTATTATATTAGAACTATTGAGTGCAGTTGTGCGCAGGTGATAGAGCAGCACAAGCTGAGTGACTGTGCATTTTGCGCTAGAATGCAAGGCTGTGCGCTAGTCTCCAGAAAAGGTAATTGTATCCGCGTTTCAGTACTTGTTCGGGACGAACAAGGGGCAAGTGTGGGGGGTTTGATAGAGCCTAGTTATACACATTATTTAGGTCATAACCCTATGCTTGTTTGCAATATTTCATGAGCAAGATTACTCGTTTCCAATGTTTTTGTATATCAGGTCAGAACGAGTCCTTGAGTCGGATACGCGCTAACAGGCAGCGTTCTAGGAGTGAAAGATCAGCCTGCGGAGCTAGCGGCGCAAACAGAAGAAGAAATGGCGAAAGACAGCAGAGGTGCGCTACCCGATTGCGCCAACCAATGCCGTGCGCCAGGCGCAAAGTCCCAGTGACCAGATTTGGAAGTTGCCGAAAGTTGAACCTCCTATATAAAGGAAGTAAGTCTAGGGTTTCAGGGAGTTCAAAACAACTGTTGTTCCCGAGGCACCAGAGGACGCAAGGAGGCACTGTGCGGCAGAACTGGAAAACACACGGACTTATTGAGGAGATCTGCGCCAGCCGACTGCGCCAGCCGAGAGAAGACACTGCACGCACTGTTTGCTACCGTTTTCTTGGATTCAGTAGTTATTACTTACTATTTTATGATGTTTACCACTAGCATGTCTAGCTAAACACTTAGTGTTGGTCGGGCATGAACCTATGATGTATTACCTTTGAGACTTGAGCTTAATGCATAGTTTATTTACTTGTATTAATTCTGTGCGCGCTGAGACAGTTAGTTGCATGAGTAGGGGAAGCCTTGAACCGCAAACTTACTTGTGTTGCTTGCTTGTCACCTGTTAAACTAGTTGCATGCGTAGGGGAAGCCTTGAACCGCAAACTTACCGTGACAATTAGGAGTAACGAGTTAGGATAGGCAGTTGCTACTGTGACAGGATTCGCAGCTGTTTAGTCTAGTTCTAGGATTAATAGCACATGAACTTTGAACGGAACATGCGCACGTGTTAGGAAGCCTTTACCGGACACTAACCCAAGTAAACCACAAGCTATAGATGTTTAGAGTCGATGATAAGGAATGCATTCATAGAGGATTGTCTGCCCAATACTTCTCATAAAGATAGTACTTCATCTCTACTGCTTGCGCACGTCTAGTGCAATTTCCTGCGTTACGATATTCACTGCTACTCGCGCATCGCGCAAAACCCCCAATCACTCACGCAACCCCCGTTTTCTTAAGTGTAGGTTACTGGCTAAGACTCACTGCTTGCTCCCTGTGGAGATCGACCCTTACTTAACCGCTGTACTAGTGGGAGAGGAAGGATTATATTTGACGCGCACGACGACGCGCGATCAAACACGTTTAACAAACCCTATTGCAAAACAGACCTGTCCACATATCCAGAAGGACGTTGAGTGGACAAGCAGCTGTTCGGGAGAATGAAGCTATTGTGACAAGCCATAGAGAGAGATCTCTACACTAAGGGGAGCTCAGTGCGCATCCAGACGAGTCGGTGGTAGAAGGACTTGAAGAGGGAGTCTTGCAAGTTTGTACTTCATTGTCCGATCGTTACTAGTGGACTGCTGCTTGATGTGGTTAGAAGAACTCCCCCCCCCCACATTACGGACACATTGTCCCGAAATGGGTTTCCAAATCCCTGCGTCTCGTTTTTACTTTACATTATTTACTTTCCACTCGAAACAAGTCGAACTATTCCTAACGCATTTCCTCAGCAGTTGTCACAACAACAGCTGGGACAAGTTCTATCGTCAGTACTAGAACTACAAATGGTATCAGAGCGGACATCCGACACACAGGGTGAGATCGGAGGAAACTCAGAATGAGTGGAAGAGACATGGGGAGACCTCCCAGTTTGGAGGAAGATGAGTTTGGCTACTAGAAGTCGAAGATGAAAGCCTACATCAGATCAATAAATGAGTATGCATGGAAGGTAGTTGTTGAAGGCTGGGTTGTACCATCAAGCGCAGCAGATGCTCTTGGAGTAAAAGCACCGAAGCCAGAAAAAGAATGGACTGAAGAAGAGAAGAAATTATTCCAAGGAAATAGTCAGGCTTTGTATGCTATTATCGCTGCAGTTGATAAACGGAACTATAAGTTGATTGCTGGTGTTGAAATAGCAAAAGTTGCGCGGACCATTCTGGAAACAACTTTTGAAGGAAATGCTAAAGTAAAAAAGACCAGAATGCATATGCTGAGGCTTAGCTATGAACAACTAGTGATGAAAGATGATTTGATCATAGTAGATTTCAAAAACCGCCTGATGGATATAGTAAATGAAATGGGGATACTCGAAAAGCATGCATCAGAAACTGAACAGGTTGAAAAAGTTCTCAGATCACTCCCTCAGAAGTTTGATGTCAATGTAACAGCCATTGAGGAAACAGCTGATTTCAAAAAACTGAAGTTGGACTCCCTCATGGGATCTCTCAGAGTCAATGAGAAGAAGATAAACAGCAGAAAGTCAGCAGAGAAAAAGATAAGAGGAATTGCTTTAAAGGCTATTGCAACAGACGCTGAAACAGAGTCTGACGGTGAGATGAATGATGATCAAATAGGCATGATGACCAAACAGTTTGGTAGGTTCATGAAAAGGATAGACAAAAGGAGATCTAATTACAAAGCTCGTGGTGATCAGGGATACCAAGGGAAGAAGGAGGAGCGTAGTGACCAGAGATATCCTGGAAGGAAAGATGACAGATCTCAAAAGGGCAAACGTAGAGAAACAATCAAAATCCAAATGAAGAGATTCATTGCAGAGCCTATCAAGGACATTGTCACATACAACGGTACTGTGCCAACACCTTGTTCAAAAAGAAACCCATGATTGCCACATACATAGATGATGAGTCTGAGAGCAGTGATACTAGATAAGATCAGAGTAAATTTGTTGCACTAACAATTGTAACTGAGGATATCACAGATCTTGTCACACTAATTGCCAAGGAAGGAGCTGAGGAAATAGATCTTGATAGTGACTCTGAATCTAGTGATGATGAGGAAATTAATGAGGAAACTCTGCGTAGAAACCTGACAAATATGTACACCAAATGGAAGCTGGTGGCAAAGACAAATGAAAAACTTAGTATTAATATCAGACAGTTAAAGGAGGAGAAGAAAAGTCTGGATGAAGCCCTTGCTGCACCAAAGACCAGACTCAGTAAGAAAATTTGTGATCATAGTAAGACAAAGCAGGAGCTGGATGGTTTGAAAAAGCGACTAAGGATGATGAATTTTGGAACAAAAAACTTGAATGAGATCCTTGGTGCTCAGAGGTATGGTACAGGACGGTCGGGTCTTGGGAACACATCCGAAAGCAGCAAAGGCAAGACACAGTTTGTCAGATGAAAGATGTTAAAGGAAAGTTCCAGCTTCATCTACAATAACTATTATATCACTCCCTGAACCAAAGATACTAGGATCTGTCATTACTGCCATACTCGAGGACACATACAAAGAAACTGTAGAAAGTTCCTAGCTAAGTATGCACATGTCGAGACACGCTTAATGCAAGAATGGAGACCAAAAGAAACATAGAAAGGAGGTATACTTTGTTGCTTATAGTTCAACTGTCAACTTGAACAAAGATATGTGGTACTTTGATAGCGGTTGTTCAGCACATATGACAGGTAATTCAGCTTTTCTTAAGCATCTAATGCCATGCAGGGAAGATCAGTAACGTTCGGAGATGGTGGAAAAGGAAAAGTTGTTGGAGCAGGTGTTTTGGAACTACATGGATTACCCAGTCTGATAAATTTTCTTTATGTTGAGGGTCTGTATGCCAATGCCATCAGTATTAGCCAAATATGCGATGATTTGTGCGACGTAAAGTATTAGCCAAATAGCCAATGCCATCAGTATTAGCCAAATGTTCATAGATCTAGCGCGCTGCATTTCTAAAAACCTGGTGCTTAATTATGAAAAATGCCGTTTCATGGTAACGCATGGTGTAGTGCTAGGACACATTATCTCAGAGGAGGGGATCAAGGTAGACAAAGCTAAGATAGACCTTATTTCTAATCTACCTTACGCCACAAACGTGCGCGATGTGAAGTCATTCTTAGGGCACGCCAGATTTTACAGGCATTTTATAAAAGACTTCTCTAAAATCTGTATTCCCCTGTTTAACCTCTTGCAAAAGGATGTGTGCTTCGATTTTTCTGATGAGTGCAGGACCGCGTTCGATAAGCTGAAGGAAGCGCTGACCAGTGCGCCAGTGATGCGCGCACCAGACTGGAACCTGCCATTTGAACTGATGTGCGACGCCAGCGATTATGCAGTAGGTGCAGTCCTAGGGCAGCGAGTGGACAAGAAGCCGCACGCCATCTATTATGCATCGCGCACACTGGACGCTGCGCAGAAGAACTACACCACCACGGAGAAGGAGCTTCTGGCAATTGTGTTTGCGCTAGAGAAGTTCCGTGCATATGTTCTAGGCGCCAGGGTCATCATATACACCGACCACGCAGCCATCCGCTACCTAATGTCCAAGAAAGAAACTAAGCCGCGCCTGATGCGCTAGGTGCTCCTACTGCAGGAATTCAACTTGGAGATCAAGGATAAGAAGGGCACAGAGAACACAGTTGCGGATCACCTGAACAGAATCGTGAAGGAGGAGGAGCCAGGGCAGATCACTGAGACATTTCCTGACGAGCATCTGATGGCGCTGACAGGTAAGGTACCATGGTATGCGCACATTGCGAATTACCTGGTCACAAGTACATTTCCTCCGCATTTCAATAAAACCCAGTGCATGAGATTGAAACATGAGTCCAAGCATTATATTTGGGATGATCTTTATATGCTTAGAATAGGACCAGATCAGATATTGAGGCGCTGCGTGCCTGACCATGAATTTAACTCTGTTTTGATGTTTTGTCATGCGCACGCATGTGGAGGACACTTTGGTCCCAAGCGCACTAGCAGGAAGGTCCTGGACTGCGGATTTTATTGGCCGCACCTGTTTAGAGACGCATATGACTATTGCAGGAATTGTGACAGGTGCCAGCGCACGGGAGGCATATCAGCGCGCAACGAGATGCCGCAGACGCCAATTCTAGTGGATGAAGTGTTTGACATATGGGGAATTGACTTCATGGGGCCTTTTCCCCCGTCTACAGGATATGAATACATATTGGTCGCGGTGGACTATGTCTCCAAATGGGTCGAAGCTAAGGCCACACGGAAGGATGATGGTAAGACGGTCGCTGAATTTCTGAAAACTAACATCTTTTGCAGATACGGGGTGCCTAAGGCAATCATCAGCGACCAGGGGACGCACTTTTGCAACAGAATCGTGGCGCAAGTTTTCAAGCATTATGGGGTGCGCCACCAGACGTCCACTGCTTATCATCCTCAGACAAATGGACAGGCCGAGGTCTCCAACAGAGAAATCAAGCGCATCCTGGAGAAGACTGTGAGACCATCGCGCAAGGATTGGAGCCAGCGCTTGGACGATGCGCTGTGGGCATACCGCACTGCGCATAAGACACCAATCGGGACTTCACCGTTTCGGTTGGTCTACGGAAAAGCATGCCACCTGCCAGTAGCGCTAGAACACAAAGCATATTGGGCCCTACGCATTTGTAACTTGAACCTAGATGAGGCTGGCAAAGAGCGCGCGTTTGAGCTGAGTGAATTAGAAGAGCTGCGCCTGGATGCCTATGAGGGACTGCGCGATTACAAGGAGCGGACAAAGGCGTTTCATGACAAGCATATCCTCAGACGCACTTTTGAGCCAGGAGACCAGGTATTATTATTCTCATCACGCCTGAAGCTCATGCCTGGAAAGCTGCGCAGCAAATGGACTGGACCGTACACAGTCACCAAGATTTTCCCCTATGGAACTATCGAGTTAGAAAACGAGCACCGGCATCGTTTTCAGGTCAATGGGCAGAGAGTCAAACGGTATCTAGGAGAACCTTGGGACGACACAGTGCGCGACATTGACTTGGCAGAACCTGAGATAGCAGATGCGCCAGCTGCTGCGCCAGAGGCACCACCAGATGCACCAGAGGGAGAATTGGAAACTATTGCTCACATTTCTTCTTCCTCTTCATCTACCCTCGTTACTGCAGACTTCTCACATATTATCCATGTTGACTACCCTTCTCACCCTTTGCGCAGGACCAAGCAGAACACAGCACATGCACAAGCGCAGGGTCACTCAGGAGCAAGAGTGGGGGAGGTCGCTGGCACCCATTTGGGCACGTAACGAGGTACAGTCGAGCCAACGACGTTAAACAAAGGCACTTGTCGGGAGGTAACCCGACTCGTTTTACTTTTTTATGTCTATCTTTTAGTCTTTCTAGTGTCTTTTAGTTAGTCTAGGTCTCGTAGTTTTTTTTAGTCGAGCAGCAGTGCGCAGGTCCGTGCGCACTTCAGTGCGCAGGACCGCGGCGCCAGTTAGAGGGGTATATAAGGGCAGGACTTAGAAAATTTCAGCACTTTTCACACTCGACCGTTGCAAGCATCTCCAGCCTTCACACCTCCACCCGCTGTCCGGTGCCCAACCCAGCTCCAGTCTAGAGAGATTCAAGGATCACACGGCCGCACTACCCCCAGGTAACCTTTCCCCCAGATCTGAGCACGATTCCAGTAGGGTTTTGTACGAAGGAGTGTTCTAGGGTTTTGAAATCGCACCAGGTTAGAGTGCGCCGATTGGAGTGGTGTTTAGAGGGTTTTGTAGGCGGGCAGTAGGCGCTCCTTTGGTGAAAGTTTCAGTGCATTCGGAGGAGTTTGGATTTTTGGAAGTGTTTGAGGAGTGTTGACCAGCGTTGACCCGAGCACCCCAGCCACAATGCAGCCTACCGCGGACCAGGAGACCCCAGCTGTTTTCGCCAGCAAGTACACCGCATTTCTGAGGCAGGACATGTACGGGACTCCGTACATTAGCAGGGACTTCCTGCGCGAGGCTGGGAGGACCTCGTTGTGGAGAGGCTGGCGTCAGCAGGCTGGGAGGCACTGTTGGAACTCAACAGCGCATCAGACAAGGAGGATACATGCGAATTTTTAGCGTCGCTGGAGGCGGGCAACCAGGAGATCAGGTACCAACATAGGGGCGTTTGGTACATTGCCTCAGCTAAGAGGCTGAAGCGCACACTGAGGTGCGCTAAGGTGCGCGAGGAAGACATGGACACCCACACCAACCAGGAGGCTTGGCGCGAGATGGCGATCGGGCCAGTCTTTGCCGCGGGGCGCAGCAGGGGACGAGAGCTGCGTGACCCGTGGATGTTCTACCTATGGCGCCTGGTCGCTTATGCAGTCATCGGGCGATTTAATGGTGCGCCCAATATCAACCTCCAGGACTTGGACATCTTAAAGGGGCTGTATTACGGAAGGAAGGTGCTATTTGTTTCGGACATGGTGGTCCACTTGAGCCGGGTCAGCACAAGGGGACCGCTGACTTGCGGAGGTATTATTACGCACCTGCTGCGGGCGTTGCATGGAGAGCCCGAGGTGCCAGAGCACACTCTGGTGCCGGCTGTCCCTCTGGACCGCGCCCACATACTGCAGATCAGGGCGGTGGCTGTGAGGGACGATGGCACATTGGAATGGTGCTACCGCCTGCAGCCGGCCAGAGTGCCAAGGCCAAGGGCAGAGAGCAGTGCGCAGGCAGCAGAGGCCACGCAGGAGATGGAGGAGGACGAGGCCCAAGAGCCAGTTGTGCCTCCAGTCAGGCCCGCAAGGACCCGCGCGCAGACAGGAGCACATCGGAGGGCCCGCGCACCACAGGGGGAGCCAGTCACCATTTCCATCGAGGATTCTCCCCCTCGTGCACGCGGAAAGCGCCCAAGGACCGAGGCTGAGGAGGCGCCTGAGGATGCGTCCGCAGAGCAGCGCATGATGTTCAACGTCATGCGCGTGCTCGAATATTTAGCGCCTGAGGGGGCGGACTTAAACATGAGCCCACCATCAGGGTGGAGATTTGGAGACGCAATTCCCCCTCTCCTCAGCCTGCACCAACCACCTCCAGGGTCTCCCAGTGAGCCGCATCAGCCAGCCAGCCCTCTTACTCAGCCCCCAGTGCATCCAGCAGAGCCCTTCCCAGCACCAGCAGCACCAGCAGAACCCACCCCCAAACCAGAACAAGTACCCGCACCTGCACCTTCCCCTGCCCAGCCGTCCATTCCAAGGTCCCCTATAGCCGAACCCATCCTTAGCACCAGCTCAGACTCGCTATGGGACCCCGTTCCAGAGGATGACGACGAGGCGCAGCCTGTCGCCCTATCAGTTGTACCGCCTTCCTCCAGTTCCGAATATATGACGGATTCTTCAGAGGAGGAGGCGCATAGTTCAGCGGCTGCGTCCAGCTCAGATGACCTCTAGAGCTGGGGGGAGCGCATTATTTCTTTCGGGTGGTGTCTATTTTCCTTTATATGCTGAACTTTATTTGATATTCTGTTGCTATATTTGTGTGCTAAACTCCTGTGATACATATTTTGTGCCCCTATGCTATATTTGCGCTGCTTTGTTTTTTTTTCTTAGTCTTTCTCTTCTTTATTTTGCTTGCATCAGTTCTGCATGTGCGCGTCCTCCGTGCGCTTGAGCTTGAGTCGTGGGGACACATCTCGGTTTAAGTGTGGGGGGGGAGCGTTACACTTACATTTTACGTTTTTTTTAGCATTTTTAGTGTAGCTTAGTTTAATTAAAGGAAACAGTAGCAGTAGTGCGCTTGAGTGCGGGCTGCGCGCACTGTTCAGCTTATTTGCGCTACCCATTTTGCGCCGTGCGCCATCAACTATTTTTAGTATATTTTTCGTTTTTCTGCTTCTGTTAGTTGGGATATACAGGGGATGTGGAGTTGACAGAAACGCTCTAGAGAGGCGGTTAGTCGCTCGCGCTTTAGAGGAGAGGTATATGATCGAGAGCGCGAGTGGAGGCCTGTGGATCGCGACCTTCGGAACAAGAGAGCGCGCTCAGTCACGCAGATGCCGAAGGCAAATCCCAAAAGCGTGGCGAGGTGGGAAAACAGACCACCTTCCCTCTGAAAGTTGAGCCAAGGAAGGCGGGCGCGGGTGTAAACGCGTGCGCCGACCTGCGCAGATAGACCAAGGAGGGAGAGCGGGGCGGTGTTCCATAGCTGTTATCCGGAGGCCGAGACTGGAACCGTTCTGGGAATATGAGAAATCATAGACAAAGCTGTACAAAAGGAAAAAAATACCAGCAGATGATATGCGCTACAAAAGAATCAGCATGCGCACAAGTACCAGCTAGCGCAAAATCCACAGAAAATCATCAAAAGGCTTGAGTTCCCAAGAAGTGCACGGAAGAATCACGCACGGGAAGAAGCTGGCGCTGTTAACCATATACCCATCCTCGGAGTAAGAGCTGACAGCTTGGCGCCTATAAAGAGCTATCTCCCAGCCATCCGAAATGATTTTCATCCCAGCTGAGAGGTAATGAATTGCGAAATCCCTATACTTAAACTGTTGACAGCAGTTGTGCGCAGGTGGTAGAGCAGCGCAAGGTGTTCAGTCGTGCAGATCGTGCCAGAGTGCAAGACTGTGCGCTAGACTCCAGCGAGGTAAGGGTATCCGTGCTTGGGTGCTTGTTCGAGGACGAACAAGGGGCAAGTGTGGGGGGTTTGATAGAGCCTATTTATACGCATTATTTAGATCATAACCCTGTGCTTGTTTGCATTATTTTGTGTACAAGATTACTGGTTTCCAGTGTTTTTGTATTTCAGGGTAAAACGAGGGCCTAAGTCGGATACGCGCTAACAGGCAGCGTTTAGGACGCGCATCACACAGCCTGCGGAGCTAGCGGCGCAAACAGAAGAATTGGCAGAGTCGACCTCGGTGCGCTAACCGATTGCGCTAAGCAGATGCCGTGCGCCAGGCGCAGATGTTGGTGTTTCCAAATCCTGACACGACCAGATTTGGAAGTTGCCAAGAGTGAGCCTCTGAGTAGTATATAAAGAAGAGACACAGAGACACACAGATGATTCTCAGGACTCACAATTTGTACACCCAGAAGGCACTGCGCAGCAGGACTGGAAAACACACGAGCTTGTTGAGAGGATCTGGGCTAGCCGACTGCGCCAGCCAAGACAGCAACCTGCACGCACTGTTTGCTATTGTTTTCTTGGACACTTTAGTTATTATTTACTATTTCTATGATGTTTATCACTAGCATGTCTAGCTAAACGCTTAGTATCGGTTGGACATGAATCTATGAGTATTTCCTTTTGAGACTTGCGCTTAATGCATAGCTTGCTTGCTTATATTAATTCTGTGCACATTACTGGCAGCTTGTTACATGAGTAGGGGAAACCTTGAACCGCAATCTTACTCTTGTTGCTTGTTGTTGTTTGTTAAACTAGTTGAATAGCCTGACGGTGCCAACTAGGAGTAACGCGCTAGGTTAGGCAATTACTACCTTGATCGGATTCGTAGTTGTTTAGTCTAGTGTAAGAATTAATAGCACATGAACTTTGATCGGAACATGCGCACATGTTAGGAAGCCTTGATCGGGCACTAACATTAGCAAATCGAGCTATAGACATTTAGAGTCGATGATAAGGAATACACTCATAGAGGATTGTCTGCGCCGATACTTCTCATAAGTCATAGTACTTAATCTCTATTGCCTGCGCACGTCTAGTGCAATTTCCTGCGTTACGATACCACTGTTACTTGCGCATCGCGCAACCCCGATCACTCACCCCCCAATCTTCGTAAGTGTACGTTACTGGCTAAAACTGAACTACTTGCTCCCTGTGGAGATCGACCCTTACTTAACCGCTGTACTAGTGGAAGAGGAAGGATTATATTTGATGCGTACAACGACGCGCGATCAGAGAACCCCCCCCCCCCCCCCCCCCCCCACTCCCTCCTCATGACGGATACATTATCCCAAAGTGGGTTACCAAATCCCTACGTCTCATTTTTACTTTACATTATTTACTTTCCACTCGAAATAAGTCGAACTATTCCTAACACATTTCCTCAGCAGTTGTCACAACAACAGCTGGGACAAGTTCTATCCCCAGTACTAGAATTACATTAACTGCTTTGATCAACATTCTAATTCTTCGATGTACCGATTTCTAGGACATACCGACTTCTAGGACAAGACCGACGACCCGTATATGAGGGATTCTGATCAAATTTCTTCATAATCTTTCCAAATTTGTTTTACCAGCAGTGCAAGTTGTTGCATCAGACTGACTTCCTCGAGTTCTCTCAACTACGGTGACGCTCCCCTTAGATCGGCGACCTCTTGTCAGCGTACGAGAACGTTGCTCAGCACTTTGATTGACGCTCCCCCTAGAGCATAAACTTGATCTTCAACGAGACTGCTCTCCACATGAACACAAGGATCAAGCATCTATCACACTCGTCAAGTAGTGATCTATCTTAGGCTTCATCAATGATTGCACTCTCGCTCTATGCTTATCGCCTTTTCTTCGTGCTTACGTTTGACGTCTTCCACTCATTGAGTCACTGTACTTATATACTGGCAGCCTCCGGTAGATTATAGAAATCCTAGTTCAACTAGGATTTGTCAGATTTAAGAACATTTCCATAAAGCTTTTCAACAGACCGAATCTTCTTTAAGATCTTCGCAGGTTGTTAGACAATTATGTTACAACAACTATTTCCTAAAACAGTTTAGAAAACTTGCTAGATACTTTTCCGAATTTTCTCTTCGCGGGATGTTGAATAACTCCGCAGCAGCTATTTTTTAAAACCATTAGGAAGCTTCCTCAGATTAAGAACCTTCGACCATCCGCTGGCCATCTTCAGGCTGCTCCAGGTACTTGTTGTAGCAACTCCTGGATCACGTTGAATAGATTTTGTCAAGGATGCCACAAACCAATCATTCTATAAATCTCAGAAAAATCTATGGAACCCGTCTTCAATCAAATTACCCCGAGAGCCGTATGTTGTAGAATTTATCAAAGCAATGAAATCCATTAAAAATATTTTTTTTTATATTTTACTTGGTGAATAAAGGATTTTGGACGGTGCTCAAATTGAGTGGTTGAAAATTGATTTAGGTTCTCGATGCCTTTCTATAGCGCGTGATCAGCTATCCAGTGTCTAAAATTCACTTCTCGCATAAGGATATTGTTGAGGTATGACATACCTTGACAAAATTGCACGATGATTCTACTTCAGCAATCCCTGAAGATTTGAAGCTGGAGCACAATTTGAAGAATGCACGAGATACATCAACCAAGCAACAGATTCTGCTTCAGCACTTCGTGATGTCCCAGCGCTAGAGCAGAAGACCCGATCGTCTTGATGGTGTACGAAGAGGCTCCAGCAAGTTGCGGTAGGCATTGCGAAAGTTCACGGAGCCGTGCAAATGTCATCTAGAGTCAAGCAAACGAAAGCACAAGGACGGAAAAAGATAATGATCTGAGAGTTTAAATTAGGCAATGGAATCCTCAACAACCTTGCTAGACTCTAGGCGAAAAATTTGATAATGATGGCAATAAGGTTGCCGCCCCTGGTGATCTGAGAAGCTATAAAAGGAAGGTTGCAGACGAAAACACAGAGAAAACACAAAAGCACACACAGATAGAGAGCGCGAGAGAAACACACAAAGATCAACCTATGGTAGAAGGGTATACACAATGAGTTGAAGACTTGTGTTGCACGCAGAGGGAATCAGAACTCGTGGAGTTTGGTTCAGCATTGATCCCCGGAATTCAATTGGTTGCGCACACTGTCAGCTTGTTTTGCGCTATCCATATTGCGTGCGCTGCTATCATCTGTTTTAGTATTATTTTTTTCGTTTTTCTGCTCCTGTTAGTTGGGATATACAGGGGATGTGGAGTTGACAGAAACGCTCTAGAGAGGCGGTTAGTCGTTCACGCTTCGGAGGTGAGGTATATGGTCGAGAGCGCTAGTGGAGGCCTGTGCTTCGCGACCTTCGGAACAAGAGAGCGCGCTCAGTCACGTAGATGCCGAAGGCGAATACCCAAAGCGTGGCGAGGTGGGAAAACAGACCACCTTCCCTCTGGAAGTCGAGCTAAGGAAGGCGGGCGCGGGAGTAAACGCGTGCGCTGACCTGCGCAGACAGACCAAGGAAGGAGAGCGGAGCGTTGTTCCATAGCTGCTATCCGAAGGCCGAGACTGGAACCGTTCTGGGAACGTAAGAAATTGTAGAGAAAGCTGTACAAAAGAAAAAATACCAGCAGATGATATGCGCTAAAGAATCAGCATGCGCACTACTCAGTACCAGCGTGCGCAAGTTCACGAAAAAGAAAAAATCATCAAAAAGGCTCAGGTTCCCGGGAAGTGCGCGGAAGAATCACGCACAGGAAGAAGCTTGCGTTATCAACCATATACCCATCCTCAAAGTGAGAGCTGACAACCTGGAGCCTATGAAGAGCTATCTCCCAGCCATCCGAAATGATCTTCATCCTAGCTGAGAGGTAATGAATTGCGAAATCATTATATTAGAACTGCAGAAGGCAGATGCGCGCAGGTGGTAGAGCAGCGCAAGGTGATCAGTAGTGCAGATCGCGCCAGAGTGCAAGACTGTGCGCTAGACTCCAGAGAGGTAATGGTATCCGTGCTTGAGTGCTTGTTCGGGACGAACAAGGGAACAAGGGGCAAGTGTGGGGGGTTTGATAGAGCCTATTTATACACACTATTTAGATCCTAACCCTATGCTTGTTTGCATTATTTTATGTACAAGATTACTGGTTTCCAGTGTTTTTGTATTTCAGGGCAAAACGAGGGCCTAAGTCGGATACGCGCTAACAGGCAGCGTTTTGGACGTGCATCACACAGCCTGCGGAGCTAGCGGCGCAAACAGAAGAATTGGCAGAGTCGACCGGTGCGCTAACCGAGTGCGCTAACCAAGTGTGCCGTGCGCCATGCGCAGATGGTGGTGTTTCCAAATCCTGACACCACCAGATTTGGAAGTTGCCAAGAATGAGCCTCTGAGCAGTATATAAAGAAGAGAAGAAGGCTAGGGTTTTATCATCATATCATCATTCAGAGAGGACCACAGCACACGGGAGAACGACAGAACTGAAAAACACACGAGCTTGCTGAGAGGACCTGCGCTAGCCGACTGCGCCAGCCAAGGCTGCAACCTGCACGCACTGTTTCCTATTGTTTTCTTGGACACTTTAGATATTATTTACTAATTCTATGATGTTTACTACTAGCATGTCTAGCTAAACGCTTAGTATCGGTTGGGCATGAATCTATGAGTATTTCCTTTGAGACTTGCGCTTAATGCATAGCTTGTTTGCCTGTATTAATTTTGTGCACATTGTTGGCAGCTAGTTACATGAGTAGGGGAAGCCTTGAACCGCAATCTTACTCTTGTTGCTTGTTGTTGTATGTTAAACTAGTTGAATAGCCTGACGGTGCCAACTAGGAGTAACGCGCTAGGTTAATCAGTTGCTACTGTGACAGGATTCGCATCTGTTTAGACTAGTCTTAAGAATTAATAGCTCATGAACTTTGATCGGAACATGCGCACAAGTTAGGAAGCCTTGACCGGACACTAACTTTAGTAAACCAAACTATAGACATTTAGAGTCAATGATAAGGAATACACTCATAGAGGATTGTTTGCGCCGATACTTCTCATAGTCATAGTACTTAATCTCTACTGCCTGCGCACGTCTAGTGCAATTCCTGCGTTTACTACTGTTTACTCGCGCATTGCGCAACCCCAATCACTCACACCCCCAGTTTTCGTAAGTGCAGGAACTAGTTAAAGCTAATCTACTGCTTCCCTGAGGATTCGACCCCGACTTAACCGCTGTACTAAGTGGGAGAGGAAGGAATTAATTTGACGCGTACAACGACGCGCGGATCAGTGGGACAAGCTAATGTAGTGAAGCCTTGTGAATTTTGTGGTGAATTCAGCGCCGGATGAGAACATTATCCAGAGGCGCGACGCGGTAACGTCTTCTCCTGGAGAGCAAGCAATGTCTGAAGGAGACGCGGTCAACACAACGACCGCGCCCGAAGCTAACAATAAGAGCGCGCCAGATGATAACATTAACTCCCAACGCGAAAATATAAAGTCCACTACTGGCGCGGTACTCTCTAACTTGAATTTTAAATTTTGCCGTACTAACCCCCCTTTGCCCTTTCCATTGCAGGTTAAGGCTCCTAGAAAGTAATTGATCGACAAGGAAGTGTGGGATCTCTTCAAAAGGGTTGAAATCAATATCCCATTACTCGAGGCAATTAAGCAGATTCCACGCTACGCTAAATTTCTCAAGGAGCTGTGTACCAACAGTCGACGTTCAACTCAACCTGAGCAGGAAATGTTTAAAGCTAATGTCTCTGCAGTTATTCAGCAAAAAATACCTCCTAAATGCGGAGACCCAGGTATGTTTACTATCCCTTGTGTTATTGGCAACATTAGAATCGAAAACTGCATGCTTGATCTTGGTGTATCCATAAATGGTCCTTATTCTTTGTTCTCGAGATTATGTAGTGGACCTTTGAAGCCGCCTGCACTAACAATTCAATTGGCAGATAGATCTTGTAAGCGACCTGAAGGTATCATAGAAGATGTTTTAGTGCAGGTTGGGGACTTGATCTTTCCAGCTGACTTCTACGAGCTCAGAATGGATGGTAATGATCCGGCCGATCATCCACCGATTTTACTTGGTCGCCTCTTCTTGAAAACGTCAAAGATGAAGGTTGATTGCCACTCTGGGGTTCTGACCATGGAGGTGGAAGACGAGACGATAAAATTTGTTCTATTCAAGGCTATGCAACACCCACCTGAGCACGCAACGGTGAATGCGTTAGATGCATTGGATGATGTCGTCCAAGAGGCACAAAGAGCCGGCGACAAAGACCTATTGTGGACAGCGCTAGAGAGTGCCATTTTCACACAGGAGGATTTTTACGCTCTCTACGAGGATATACAGGCCATACTCGCACAACTCGACATTTCTCGTCCTCTGATGCCCAAGTATGAGGTTAATCAAATTCAATTGTTTAAAACTGAAATTCACAGCGTCTCAGTTAGGCAAATTTGTGAATAAGCAGTTGCTGCAGCACTCGTGCGTCACACACCAAAATTGCTCTCTCTGAATTCTGTGTATACACTCGTGTATCCCTCAGCTTCGATCAACCTCTCAGCTCCGAACTCCTCTCGCTTAAATAGCAGCACCAGCTTTAAGCAATGTCCAGGATTAGGCAATGTCCCAAAAAGAACAATTATCTCCGAAAATCTAGGAGATTAGATTTGATCTTTATCTTCAATCCAAATCTCCTTCTCTGGCTAGGAACCCTCACTGGAAAATACTCCACAGCATTTTAGTAATTCTTCAGATGCTCTCCGTAGAGTTACCAGCCCTTCTAGACAAGCCCAGGTTGCTGCTGCTTCTCGGACAGATGATGCAGCTACTTGAACAAGCTCCTGCTATAGCATCCCCTGCTGCAGTTGCTGCTAGTTCACTTGTGCTGGTCTGCTTGTTTACTTGTGCTGTAGCAACTCCTTGTTCACTTGTGCTGGTTTTGTCAAACACTGCCATACTACATTATCAATCTCCCCCTTGGCATTTTGACAAAACCTTCAGAGAGTTTGTTTCCAGAATAAAGTTTCTTAACATCTCCTTCTTCTCCTTATCGTCTCCTCCCCCTTTTTGGAAAAGATGACAAGGGGGCGGTCTCCCGGCCGTCCTATGGAGGTAAAACACAGAGCCCCAGAGAGGCTCGCAGGTCTTCGAACCGGGCTGCATCCAGAGCTTTTGTGAAGATATCAGCAAGTTGTTTGGCAGACACCACATGCTGTAGCACAATGATATTCTTTTCAACTAGATCACGGATGAAGTGATGACGAATGTCAATGTGCTTGGTTCTGCTGTGCTGAACAGGATTCTTAGATATGCTGATGGCACTCATGTTGTCACAGTAGAGGGTCATTTCATCTTGAGCAATCCCATACTCACTCAGCATTTGCTTCATCCACAGCATTTGTGCACAGCAGCTCCCAGCAGCTATGTATTCAGCCTCGGCAGTGGATAGGGAAATGCTGTTTTGTTTCTTGCTGAACCAAGAAACCAGGTTATTTCCTAGGAAGAAACATCCTCCCGAAGTGCTCTTCCTGTCCTCTGAGCATCCTGCCCAGTCTGCATCACTGTATCCTACCAGATTAGCATTTGTGTCCTTAGTATACCATAAGCTATAGTCCATGGTTCCTCCAACATACCGAATGATGCACTTGACCAACTGCAAGTGACTATCTTTGGGACAAGCTTGAAATCTGGCACAGACTCCTACTGCAAAGGAAATGTCAGGGCGGCTAGCAGTCAGGTATAGCAAACTCCCAATCATACTTCTGTAGATAGTCTGGCTCACTTCCACACCGTGCTCATCTTTAATGGCTTTAACATGAGTGGCAGCAGGAGTTCGTTTGTGACTGGCCTTATCTAGCTGGAATTTCTGCACAAGATTCTTGCTGTATTTGCTTTGAGCAATAAAGATGCCATCTTCTTTCTGGGTAATCTCCAGACCAAGGAAGTATGACAGTTCTCCTACCATGCTCATTTGAAATTCTTGCTGCATGTGATTCACAAACTGCTTCACTAGGTGCTGAGACTTTGATCCAAAGACTATATCATCCACATATATTTGAGCAATGATCACATCTGACTGAGTTCTTTTGACAAATAGAGTTTTGTCAGCTCCCCCTCGATTGTAGCCATGTTTTTCTAAGAACACTGTCAACCTCTCATACCATTTGGTCTGTCTAAATGGACAGTTTTGTTTTTGAACACCCACTTTGTGCCTATAATATTTACTCCATTTGGTCTGTCTACCACATCCCAAACATCATGTCTTTCAAACTCTGCCAATTCTTCCTGCATCGCCATTATCCAGAATTCATCACTCATGGCTTCCTTGAAATTCTTGGGTTTAATGCTCGACATAAAACATGTATTGAGGTAGGCATGGCTTCTGGTTCTTCTTCTTTCTGACGGGTCTCCAATTACATTTGTCAGGGGATGATTCTTCTGAATCTTCTTCGGAGGCTGCCTTGAAGGAGGATTAGAAGTCTCAGAGTTCACATCTTCAGACATGCTTTCAAATTGTATATCTGGGTTTTCTGCTTCAGCACTTGCTGTAGCATCTTCTGGAGCCACAGCTTGTTCACTTCTGTTCTGACTAACAGACACCTCCTCAAGATCAGAGTCTTCATCATCAGTGACAGTATCAGAGGGAGGCACTTCTACAGCATCGTTGACAACAACATTTATGGATTACTGTATGTGTCCGCTGGTTGTAGACTCGATAAGCTCTGCTGTTTATTGAGTACCCCAAAAACAGACCAGGATCACTTTTTGGGTCAAGTTTCTGTCTATACTCCCGATCTCTTAGAATAAAACAGTCACTTCCAAAGACGTCAAAGTATTTAATCGTGGGCTTCTTCTGATTCCAGAGCTCATAGCAGGTCTGGTTGGTTCCTCTCAGTAAGGTGACTCTATTTATGATGTAACATGCGGTATTCATGGCCTCTGCCTAGAATTTCAGGGGAACCCTCTTAGCATGGATCATGACTCTGGCCATTTCTTGGATTGTTCGATTCTTTCGTTCCACTACACCATTCTGCTGAGGGGTAATGGGAGAGGAGTACTGATGTGAGATACCCCTTTGTCGACAGAAATCATCCGTATCTTTGTTTTCAAATTCCCTGCCATGATCACTGCGAATGCTGCTGATTCTGAGATTTTTCTCTTGCTCTAGACGAGACACCAGTGACACAATAACTCTCACAGTATCTGATTTTTCTCTGATAAAATCAATCCAGGTGAATCTGGAGTAGTCATCAACGCAGACAAATGCATACCTTTTTCTGCCCAGACTCTCGACTTCCATTGGTCCCATCAGATCCATGTGAATCAACTGTAGAGGCCTGGTAGTACCAATATCTTTGACTCTTGGATGCGAAGCCTTCTTTTGTTTCCCAATCTGACAGTCTCCACAGATAGAGTCTGTCTCCCCTTTTAGCAGCGGTATTCCTCTGACTTGACCTTCTGTAGCAATTCTCTTCAGAGTTCTCAGGTTAACATGCCCCATCCTTCTATGCCATAGAATCATTTCCTCAGCCTTTGTCAGCATACATTTCTGAATCGGTGAGTTTGAACTCACATTGAGAAGATAACAGTTACTTTTTGATCTGGCTCCTTCCATTATACATTTTCCAGATTTGTCGAGGACTTTGCATGAGTCTTTCGTAAATTTTACCTGTTTAGTCCCATCACACAGCTGACGAATGCTTATGAGATTTGCCTTTAGCCCTTCCACTAGAAGAACATTGCTCAGGCTCGGCATTCCTTCAACTGCCAAAGTTCCCTTTCCCAGAACTCTTCCTTTTAGCCCGTTACCAAACTTCATCCGTTGTTCCAGACAGAGTGTAATGGTTTTCAAGAAGGATCTTTCTCCTGTCATGTGTCCTGAACAACCACTATCAAAGTACCAGCTTATCTTGTCCGAGGTGCTAGCTGTGCTGACAAGAGCGAGGAGCTGAGTCTGCGCATCATTCTGCCTGACAGGTTCCCTGGCTGAAGCAATTCCGGCATGAGCTGAGGAACAGTTTCTTTTTATGTGACCTTTGCGATCGCAGCTGTAACATTTTTTATACTTTGAAGTTCTCTTGTTATGGTGATACAAAGGTTGCTGTAGCAAGTCCTGGTTCAATCTTCCTTGTGTTTTTCTGCCTCTTCTGACTGACCTGTATCTGGCCAAGTTGCATTCATCTTCACTCATATCTTTCTCGTCTTCACTTCCACAGGCAGAGAGAGCCCTCTTTTTCATCGGTTTGCTAGTGCAGTTAATTTGTCGATGACCGTAGCCTGCACAGTTCCAGCATTGGACTCCCTTTTTCATTTCTTTCTTCTCATCTTCATCCTGAGCTGGTTCCTTCCCCTTCCTTTTATTTTCACTACCCCTTCTGAATTGTTTTCGCGAGGAAGAGCTTTTCCCAGTTCTGGATTCCATGTTCTTCAGGAGCTTTCCAAGGTTCTTAACAAGCATACTCAGCTGATCATCTGGAACTAGCTTCTTGGATTCTGCTTCAGCTTTTAGTCCAACATCCTTGTCCTTAGCAGTGATGTTTTCTTTAACCAGCTTCATCTCAAATTGTTTGAGAGACCCCATCAACTCTTCAAGCCTCATAAATCTAACATTTTGAGCTTCTTCAATGGCCGTCACTTTCATGTCAAATCTTATGGGCAGCGATTTGAGAACCTTTCTGATCAGCTTTTCTTCAGGAATGGGTTCACCAAGAGCATGGGCTTCATTTGCAAGATCACAGAGTTTAGCATTAAACTCAGTGACAGTCTCTTCTTCTAACATTCTCAGATTCTCAAACTGAGTAGCAATGATCTGGAGTCTTGACAGCTTCACTCTATCAGTTCCTTCATGTGCAGTTTGCAGAATTTCCCACGCTTGTTTGGCCATGTCACAGTTTGATATCAGCCTGAAATTGTTAGCATCAACTGTAGCAAAAATTGCATTCAGGGCCTTTGAATTACCAGTTGCTGCAGCTCCCTCTTCAGCAGTCCATTGTTCTTCAGGCTTTATCCGTGTGACTCCCTGTTCATCCATGGTAATTGGGGGAGACCACTGTACCATTATTGCTCTCCAGGTCTTCTCATCAATGGCCTTGAGAAAGGCTTTCATCCTAGCCTTCCAATATCCATAGTTGCTTTCTTCCAACAATGGAGGTCTGCTTGTGCTCTGTCCTTCCTTCATTGTCGTGGCTACTTCAGAGACACTGTAGGATCTTTTACTCTGTGTGTCGAGCTCCCGCTCTGATACCAATTGAAATTCACAGCGTCTCAGTTAGGCAGATTTGTGAACAAGCAGTTGCTGCAGCACACTCTTGTTCACTCGGAAATTGTCTCAGCAAACAATGAACAAGACAAAAGTTTGTTCACCCAGTTCGGCCAACTGCCTACGTCTGGGGAGGACTATTCTCCAGTCCTCAATCCACTAAACACGAAGGTCTCCAAGTACACTCGGTTACAACTCCACGCAACCTATGCTACTCAACCTTGTGTGGATCACTTGACACAATCAGAACAGGCTCTGACTAGTGTCTGCACACCCTCTACAAATGTCAATCTAGAATAGCTACAGACTTCTCAAGACTCAGCCTATTCTAAACTACACTCACTCAGCAGGGTTGCTGTAGCAACTGCTGTAACACACAGCTGAAGCACAATTTGTCCGCGTCGCTCCAAATCCTTCTGCCGAGCCGTTCGAACGATTCCATGAGCGCTGCACACTCTGGAATACTCCCCCTCACTTAGTGACCACCTGCCACTAGCGAGAACCACCGCTTAGACACTCGACCGAGCCACACACCCGTCAGTTCTTCCGCGGCTGCCCTTGATCAACCAACAAGCACCACTGCTCTGAATTGGCTTCCAGATGAAGCCCGAATCAGACTCTGCAAGTCCTGATTACCTTCTGCTTCTGTCACCACAGCTCTGCGCTCACGCTCTGCTCTCGGGTGATGATCGAAGAATTCGTCCGTCACACACCAAAATTGCTCTCTCTGAATTCTGTGTATGCACTCGTGTATTCCTCAGCTTCGATCAACCTCTCAGCTCTGAACTCCTCTCGCTTAAATAGCAGCACCAGCTTTAAGCAATGTCCAGGATTAGGCAATGTCCCAAAAAGAACAATTATCTCCTAAAATCTTGGAGATTAGATTTGATCTTTATCTTCAATGCAAATCTCTGGCTAGGAACCCTCACTGGAAAATACTCCACATCATTTTAGTAATTCTTCAGATGTTCTCCGTAGAGTTACCAGCCCTTCTAGACAAGCCCAGGTTGCTGCTGCTTCTCGGACAGATGATGCAGCTACTTGAACAAGCTCCTGCTATAGCATCCCCTGCTGCAGTTGCTGCTAGTTCACTTGTGCTGGTCTGCTTGTTTACTTGTGCTGTAGCAACTCCTTGTTCACTTGTGCTGGTTTTGTCAAACACTGCCATACTACATTATCAAAAACTAATTCTTCTTTTGCCATCTTCTATGCAGGCATCGGTTGTAGAACTGAAACCTCTTCCTAAACATTTGAAATACGCATTTTTGGGAGAAAATGACACTCTTCTAGTGATCATCAAGAGTGGACTTGAGAATAAGCAAGAACAGAAGCTCATAGAGGTACTTAAGACTAACAAATTGGCCATAGGTTGGAAGCTTGGGGACATACGAGGGATAAACCTGATGGTGTGCATGCACAGAATTCTACTAGAAGATGGGACTAAGCCTTCGAGAGAGCCGAAGCGTCGCTTGAACCACGTAATGATGGAGGTAGTGTGCAAAGAGGTACAAAAACTTTTAGATGCTGATGTAATCTACCCTATTTCAGATAGCCAATGGGTGAGCCCCGTACATGTGGTGCCAAAGAAGACAGGCATCACAGTTGAAAAAAATGAAGCCGGCGAGATGGTGACTACACGTGTCCATTTAGCACATTTGCAGTAACGCGTAAGGATCACTTTCCTCTTCCATTTATTGACCAGATGTTAGACAAATTGGCAGGTAAGCCCTATTTTTGTTTTCTTGATGTTTTTTCGGGCTGTAACCAAATCCCTATCGCACTTGAGGATCAAGAAAAAACTACCTTCACATGTCAATTTGGCACATTTGCATTTAGACATATGTCATTTGGTTTGTGTAATGCGCCTGGAACCTTTCAAAGGTTGGTTACCAGTATATTCTCTGACATGATTGGTAGTTTCGTTGAGGTCTTTATGGATGATTTTACTGTGCATGGTGATACTTTTGATGCATGCTTAAATAACTTGAGTAGAGTACTTGAACGGTGTGTGTCTATGAATTTATTGTTGAATTTTGAAAATTGTTATTTCATGGTTACACATGGTGTGGTCTTAGGGCATATAGTCTCGCATGAGGGGATTCAGATTGATAAAACAAAAATAGATTTGATTTCTAGTCTTCCTTACCCTTCTACGGTGCGTGACATTAAACCGTTTCTTGGGCATGCTGGTTTTTACCGTCGTTTTATTAATGATTTTTCCAAGAAAGCCCTGCCTTTATCTAACTGATCGCGCGTCGTTGTGCACGTCAAATTAATCCTTCCTTCTCCACTTAGTATAGCGGCTAAGTCAGGGTCGATTCCACAGGGAACAAGCAGACTCGCTCTAACTAGTAACCTACACTTACGAAAATTGGGGTGTGAGTGATTGGGTTGCGCAAGGTCGCAAATAAACAATAGTTAACGCAGGATTTGCACTAGACGTGCGCAGGTAGTAGAGATTAAGTACTATGACTATGAAAAGTATCGGCGTAGACAATCCTCTATGAATGTATTCCGTATCATCGACTCTAAACGTGTATAGTTTGATTTACTGATGTTAGTGTCCGATCAAGGCTTCCTAACATGTGCGCATGTTCCGATCAAAGTTCATGAGCTATTAATTCTTGAAACTAGTCTAAGCAGCTACGAATCCTGTCACAGTAGCAACTAATTATCCTAGCGCGTTACTCCTAGTTGTCACCGTCAAGCTATCAACTAGTTTAACATATAACAAACAAGTAACAAGAGTAAGATTGCAGTTCAAGGCTTCCCCTACTCATGCAACTAGCTGTCAACCGTGTGCATAGAATTAATACAAGCAAACAAACTATGCATTAAGCACAAGTCTCAAAGGAAATACTCATAGAATCATGCCCAACCGATACAAAGCGTTTAGCTAGACATGCTAGTAGTAAACATCATAGAAATAGTAAATAACAACTAAAGTATCCAAGAAAACAATAACAAGCAGGTGCGTGCAAGTTGCAGTGTCTCGGCTGGCGCAATCGGCTAGCGTAGGTCCTCTCAGTAGCTCGTGTGTTTTTCAGTTTTGCCTCTCTCTCCTGTTTCTCTGTGTGTCATGGTGTGTCTCTCAAACCCTAGCCTTCCTCTCTTTATATACTGCTCATGAGGCCCAAGGACGGCCTTGGCAACTTTCAAATCTGATGGTGTCAAGATTTGGAAACACCAATATCCTGCGCATGGCGCACTGCACACACTGGTTAGCGCAATCGGTCTGCGCACCGTAGTTGAGTCTACCACTTCCTATCTGTTTGCGCTGCTAGCTCCGCAGGCTGTGTGTTGCGCTCCTCAAACGCTGTCTGTTAGCGCGTATCCGACTTAGGCCCTTGTTTTGCCCTGAAATACAAAAACACCAGAAACCAGTAATCTTGTACACAAAATAATGCAAACACGCATAGTGTTAGGATCTAAATAGCGCGTATAAAGAGGCTCTATCAAAGCCCCCACACTTGCCCCTTGTTCGTCCCGAACGAGCACTCAAGCACGGATACAATTACCTCTCTGGAGTCTAGCGCACAGTTTTGCACTCTGGCGCGATCCGCACTACTATTCAACTTGCGCTGCTCTATCACCTGCGCGCATCTGCCTTCAACAGTTTAATATAATAATTTCGCAATTCGTTACCTCTCAGCTGGGATGAAGATCATTTCGGATGGCTGGGAGATAGCTCTTCATAGGCTCCGGGTTGTCAGCTTTCACTCCGAGGACGGGTATATGGTTAATAGCGCAAGCTTCTTCTGGTGCGTGAATCTTCCGCGCACTTCCTGGGAACTCAAGCCTTCTTGATGATTTTCTTGTGAACGTGCGCACGCTGGTACGGAATTGTGCGCATGCTGATTCTTTTGTAGCGCATATCATCTGCTGGTATTTTTTTCTTTTTGTAGAGCTTTATCTATGGTTCCTATGTTCCCAGAGCGGTTCTAGTCTCAACCTCCGGATAGCAGCTATGGAACAACGCTTCGCTCTCCCTACTTGGTCCACTTGCGCAGGTCAGCGCACGCGTTTACATCCGCGCCCGCCTTCCCTAGCTCGACTTCCAGAGGAAAGGTGGTCTGTTTTCCCACCTCGCCACGCTTTGGGTATTCGCCTTCGGCATCTGCATGGCTGAGCGCGCTCTCTTGTTCCCAAGGTCGCGAAGCACCGGCCTCCACTAGCGCTCTCGACCATATACCTCACCTTCGAAGCAAAAACGACTAACCGCCTCTCTGGAGCTTTTCTGTCAACTCCACATCCCTATATATCCCAACTAACAGGAGCAGAAAAAACAAAAAAAAATATACTAAAACAGTTGATTGCAGCGCATGCAATATGGACAGCGCAATACAAGCTGAAAAGTGTGTGCAACCCGCACACAAGCGCACCACTGCTACTATTTCCTTCAACTAAACTAAGCTACACTACAAAGCTCAAAAAAACGTGAAATGTAAATGTAACGCTCCCCCCCCCCCCACACTTAAACAGAGACGTGTCCCCACGACTCATGCTCAAGCGCAACGGAGAGCGCACACATGCAAGCAAAACAAAGAATAAGAAGAATAGTTGGTTCAAAAAGATAAGAAATAGGAAACCACCCGAAAGAAATGCGCGCCTGATCGCGCGTCGTTGTACGCGTCAAATATAATCCTTCCTCTTCCACTAGTACAGCGGTTAAGTAAGGGTCGATCTCCACAGGGAGCAAGTAGTTCAGTTTTAGCCAGTAACCTACACTTACGAAGATTGGGGGGTGAGTGATTGGTGTGCGCGATGCGCAAGTAACAGTGGTATCGTAACGCAGGAAATTGCACTAGACGTGCGCAGGCAATAGAGATTAAGTACTATGACTTATGAGAAGTATCGGCGCAGACAATCCTCTATGAGTGTATTCCTTATCATCGACTCTAAATGTCTATAGCTCGATTTGCTAATGTTAGTGTCCGATCAAGGCTTCCTAACATGTGCGCATGTTCCGATCAAAGTTCATGTGCTATTAATTCTTACACTAGACTAAACAACTACGAATGCGATCAAGGTAGTAATTTCCTAACCTACCGCGTTACTCCTAGTTGGCACCGTCAGGCTATTCAACTAGTTTAACAAACAACAACAAGCAACAAGAGTAAGATTGCGATTCAAGGCTTCCCCTACTCATGTAACAAGCTGCCAGTAATGTGCACAGAATTAATATAAGCAAGCAAGCTATGCATTAAGTGCAAGTCTCAAAAGGAAATACTCATAGATTCATGTCCAACCGATACTAAGCGTTTATCTAGTAATGCTAGTGATAAACATCATAGAAATAGTAAATAATAACTAAAGTGTCCAAGAAAATAATAGCAAACAGTGCGTGCAGGTTGCTGTCTTGGCTGGCGCAGTCGGCTGGCACAGATCCTCTCAACAAGCTCGTGTGTTTTCCAGTCCTGCTGCGCAGTGCCTCCTGGGTGTACGAATTGTGAATCCTGAGAATCGTCTGTGTGTCTCCTAACCCTAGCCTCCTTCTCTTCTTTATATACTGCTCAGAGGCTCACTCTTGGCAACTTCCAAATCTGGTCGTGTCAGGATTTGGAAACACCAACATCTGCGCCTGGCGCACGGCATCTGCTTAGCGCAATCGGTTAGCGCACCGAGGTCGACTCTGCCAATTTCTTCTGTTTGCGCCGCTAGCTCCACAGGCTGTGTGATGCGTGTCCTAAACGCTGCCTGTTAGCGCGTATCCGACTTAGGCCCTCGTTTTGCCCTGAAATACAAAAACACTGGAAACCAGTAATCTTGTATACAAAATAATGCAAACAGGCACAGGGTTATGATCTAAATAATGAGTATAAATAGGCTCTATCAAACCCCCCACACTTGCCCCTTGTTCGTCCTCGAACAAGCACTCAAGCACGGATACCATTACCTCTCTGAAGTCTAGCGCACAGTCTTGCACTCTGGCGCGATCTGCACTACTGATCACCTTGCGCTGCACTACCACCTGCGCACATCTGCTCTCAACAGTTTAAGTATAGGGATTTCGCAATTCATTACCTCTCAGCTGGGATGAAAATCATTTTGGATGGCTGGGAGATAGCTCTCTATAGGCGCCGGGCTGTCAACTCTCACTCCGAGGATGGGTATATGGTTAACAGCGCCAGCTTCTTCCCGTGCGTGATTCTTCCGTGCACTTCCTGGGAACTCAAGCCTTTTGATGATTTTCTGTGGAATTTGCGCTCGCTGGTACTTGTGCGCATGCTGATTCTTTTGTAGCGCATATCATCTGCTGGTATTTTTTCCTTTTGTACAGCTTTGTCTATGATTTCTCATATTCCCAGAACGGTTCCAGTCTCGGCCTCCGGATAACAGCTATGAAACACCTCCCCGCTCTCCCACTTTGGTCTGTCTGCGCAGGTCGGCGCACGCGTTTACACCCGCGCCCGCCTTCCTTGGCTCAACTTCCAGAGGGAAGGTGGTCTATTTTCCCACCTCGCCACGCTTTTGGGTATCTCGCCTTCGGCATCTGCGTGACTGAGCGCACTCTCTTGTTCCGAAGGTCGCGAAGCACAGGCCTCCACTCGCTCTCTTTACCATATACCTCTCCTCTGAAGCGCGAGCGACTAACCGCCTCTCTAGAGCGTTTCTGTCAACTCCACATCCCCTGTATATCCCAACTAACAGGAGCAGAAAAACGAAAAAAAATATACTAAAAACAGTTGATAGCGCACGACGCAATATGGATAGCGCAAACAAGCTGAACAGTACGCGCAACCCGCACTCAAGCGCACTACTGCTACTGTTTCCTTCAATAAAACTAAGCTACACTATAAAGCTCAAAAAAACGTGAAATGTACATGTAACGCTCCCCCCCCCCCCCTCCACACTTAAACAGAGACGTGACCCCACGACTCAAGCTCAAGCGCACGGAGAGCGCGCACATGCAGAACTGATGCATGCAAGCAAAATAAAGAATATAAAAATGAAGAACATATAGTCAAAGCAGCGCAAATATAGCATAGGGGCACAAAATATGTATCACATGAGTTTAGCACACAAATATAGCAACAGAATATCAAATAAAGTTCAGCATATAAAGGAAAATATACACCACCCGAAAGAAATAATGCGCTCCCCCCCCCCCGCAGCTCTAGAGGTCATCTGAGCTGGACGCAGCCGCTGAACTATGCGCCTCCTCCTCTGAAGAATCCGTCATATATTCGGAACTGGAGGAAGGCGGTACAACTGATAGGGCGACAGGCTGCGCCTCGTCGTCATCCTCTGGAACGGGTTCCCATAGCGAGTCTGAGCTGGTGCTAATGATGGGTTCGGCTATAGGGGACCTTGGAATGGACGGCTGGGCAGGGGAAGGTGCAGGTGCGGGTACTTGTTCTGGTTCGGGGGTGGGTTCTGCTGGTGCTGGGAAGGGCTCTACTGGATGCACTGGGGGCTGAGTAAGAGGGCTGGCTGGCTGATGCGGCTCACTGGGAGACCCTGGAGGTGGTCGGTGCAGGCTGAGGGGAGGGGGAATTGCGTCTTCAAATCTCCACCCTGATGGTGGGCTCATGCTTAAGTCCGCCCCCTCTAGCGCTAAATATTCGAGCACGCGCATGACGTTGAACATCATGCGCTGCTCTGCTGATGCTTCCTCAGGCGCCTCCTCAGCCTCGGTCCTTGGGCGCTTTCCGCGTGCACGAGGGGGAGAATCCTCGATGGAAATGGTGACTGGCTCCCCCTGTGGTGCGCGGGCCCTCCGATGCGCTCCAGTCTGCGCGCGGGTCCTTGCGCGCCTGACTGGAGGCACAACTGGCTCTGGGGCCTCGTCCTTCTCCATCTCCTGTGCGGCCTCTGCTGCCTGCGCACTGCTCTCTGCCCTTGGCCTTGGCACTCTGGCCGGCTGCAGGCGGTAGCACCATTCCAATGTGCCAGCGTCCCTCACAGCCACCGCCCTGATCTGCAGCATGTGGGCTCTAGCACCTCGGGCTCTCCATGCAACGCCCGCAGCAGGTGCGTAATAATACCTCCGCAAGTCAGCGGTCCCCTTGTGCTGACCCGGCTCCAGTGGACCACCATGTCCGAAACAAATAGCACCTTCCTTCCGTAATACAGCCCCTTTAAGATGTCCAAGTCCAGGAGGTTGATCTTGGGCTCACCATTAAATCGCCCGATGGCTGCATAAGCGACCAGGCGCCATAGGTAGAACATCCACGGGTCACGCAGCTCTCGTCCCCTGCTGCGCCCCGCGGCAAAGATTGGCCCGGTCGCCATCTCGCGCCAAGCCTCCTGGTTGGTGTGCGTGTCCATGTCTTCCTCGCGCACCTTAGCGCACCTCAGTGTGCGCTTCAGCCTCTTAGCTGAGGCAATGTACCAGACGCCCCTATGTCGGTACCTGATCTCCTGGTTGCCCGCCTCCAGCGACGCTAAAAATTCGCACGTATCCTCCTTGTCTGATGCGCTGTTGAGTTCCAACAGCGCCTCCCAGCCTGCTAACGCCAGCCTCTCCACAACGAGGTCCTCTAGTCCGACCTCGCGCAGGAAGTCCCTGTTAATGTACGGAGTCCCGTACATGTCCTGCCTCAGAAATGCGGTGTACTTGCTGGCGAAAACAACTGGGGTCTCCTGGTCCACGGCAGGCTGCATTGTGGCTGGGGTGCTCGGGTCAACGCTGGTCAACACTCCTCAAACACTTCCAAAAATCCAAACTCCTCCGAATGCACTAAAACTTTCACCAAAGGAGCGCCTACTGCCCGCCTACAAAACCCTCTAAACAACACTCCAATCGGCGCACTCTAACCTGGTGCGATTTCAAAACCCTAGAACACTCCTCCGTACAAAACCCTACTGGAATCGTGCTCAGATCTGGGGGAAAGGTTACCTGGGGGTAGTGCGGCCATGTGATCCTTGAATCTCTCTAGTCTGGAGCTGGGTTGGGCGTCGGACAGCGGGTGGAGGTGTGAAGGCTGGAGCTGCTTGCAACGGTCGAGTGTGAAAAGTGCTGAAATTTTCTAAGTCCTGCCCTTATATACCCCCCTGACTGGCGCAGCGGTCCTGCGCACTGAAGTGCGCACGGACCTGCGCACTGCTGCTCGACTAAAAAAAACTACGAGACCTAGACTAACTAAAAGACACTAGAAAGACTAAAAGAAAGACATAAAAAAGTAAAACGAGTCGGGTTACCTCCCGACAAGTGCCTTTGTTTAACGTCGTTGGCTCGACTGTACCTCGTTACGTGCCCAAATGGGTGCCAGCGACCTCCCCCACTCTTGCTCCTGAGTGACCCTGCGCTTGTGCATGTGCTGTGTTCTGCTTGGTCCTGCGCAAAGGGTGAGAAGGGTAGTCAACATGGATAATATGTGAGAAGTCTGCAGTAACGAGGGTAGATGAAGAGGAAGAAGAAATGTGAGCAATAGTTTCCAGTTCTCCCTCTGGTGCTTCTGGTGGTGCCTCTGGCGCAGCAGCTGGCGCATCTGCTATCTCAGGTTCTGCCAAGTCAATGTCGCGCACTGTGTCGTCCCAAGGTTCTCCTAGATACCGTTTGACTCTCTGCCCATTGACCTGAAAATGATGCCGGTGCTCGTTTTCTAACTCGATTGTTCCATAGGGGAAAACCTTGGTGACTGTGTACGGTCCAGTCCATTTCCTGCGCAGCTTTCCAGGCATGAGCTTCAGGCGTGATGAGAATAATAATACCTGGTCTCCTGGCTCAAAAGTGCGTCTGAGGATATGCTTGTCATGAAACGCCTTTGTCCGCTCCTTGTAATCAAGCAGTCCCTCATAGGCATCCAGGCGCAGCTCGTATAATTCAGTCAGCTCAAACGCGCGCTCTTTGCCAGCCTCATCTGGGTTCAAGTTGCAAATGTGTAGGGCCCAATATGCTTTGTGTTCTAGCTCTACTGGAAGATGGCATGGTTTTCCGTAGACCAACCGAAACGGTGAAGTCCCGATTGGTGTCTTATGCGTAGTGCGGTATGCCCACAGCGCATCATCCAGGCGCTGGCTCCAATCCTTGCGCGATGGTCTCACAGTCTTCTCCAGGATGCGCTTGATTTCTCTGTTGGAGACCTCGGCCTGTCCATTTGTCTGAGGATGATAAGCAGTGGACGTCTTGTGGCGCACCCCATAATGCTTGAAAACTTGCGCCACGATCCTGTTGCAAAAGTGCGTCCCCTGGTCGCTGATGATTGCCTTAGGCACCCCGTATCTGCAAAAGATGTTATTTTTCAGAAATTCAGCGACCGTCTTACCATCATCCTTCCGTGTGGCCTTAGCTTCGACCCATTTGGAGACATAGTCCACCGCGACCAATATGTATTCATATCCTGCAGACGGGGGAAAAGGCCCCATGAAGTCAATTCCCCATATGTCAAACACTTCATCCACTAGAATTGGCGTCTGCGGCATCTCGTTGCGCGCTGATATGCCTCCCGTGCGCTGGCACCTGTCACAATTCCTGCAATAGTCATATGCGTCTCTAAACAGGTGCGGCCAATAAAATCCGCAGTCCAGGACCTTCCTGCTAGTGCGCTTGGGACCAAAGTGTCCTCCACATGCGTGCGCATGACAAAACATCAAAACAGAGTTAAATTCATGGTCAGGCACGCAGCGCCTCAATATCTGATCTGGTCCTATTCTGAGCATATAAGGATCATCCCAAATATAATGCTTGGACTCATGTTTCAATCTCATGCACTGGGTTTTATTGAAATGCGGAGGAAACGTACCTGTGACCAGGTAATTCGCAATGTGCGCATACCATGGTACCTTACCTGTCAGCGCCATCAGATGCTCGTCAGGAAATGTCTCAGTGATCTGCCCTGGATCCTTCTCCTTCACGATTCTGCTCAGGTGATCCGCAACTGTGTTCTCTGTGCCCTTCTTATCCTTGATCTCCAGGTCGAATTCCTGCAGTAGGACCACCCAGCGCATCAGGCGCGACTTAGTTTCTTTCTTGGACATTAGGTAGCGGATGGCTGCGTGGTCTGTGTATATGATGACCCTGGCGCCTAGAACATATGCACGGAACTTCTCTAGCGCAAACACAATTGCCAGAAGCTCCTTCTCCGTGGTGGTGTAGTTCTTCTGCGCAGCGTCCAGTGTGCGCGATGCATAATAGATGGCGTGCGGCTTCTTGTCCACTCGCTGCCCCAGGACTGCACCTACTGCATATTCGCTGGCGTCGCACATCAGTTCAAATGGCAGGTTCCAGTCTGGTGCGCGCATCACTGGCGCACTGGTCAGCGCTTCCTTCAGCTTATCGAACGCGGTCCTGCACTCATCAGAAAAATCGAAGCATACATCCTTTTGCAAGAGGTTAGACAGGGGAATACAGATTTTAGAGAAGTCTTTTATAAAACGCCTGTAAAATCCGGCGTGCCCTAAGAATGACTTCACATCGCGCACATTTGTGGCGTAAGATAGATTAGAAATAAGGTCTATCTTAGCTTTGTCTACCTTGATCCCCTCCTCTGAGAAAATGTGTCCTAGCACTACGCTATGCGTTACCATGAAATGGCATTTTCATAATTAAGCACTAGGTTCTTAGAAATGCAGCGCGCTAAGACCTTATCTAGATGAGTTAAGCACACATCAAAGGTACCTCCATATACAGTAAAATCATCCATGAACACTTCTATGCATATACCAATCATATCAGAGAAAATTCTCATGACAAGTCGTTGGAACGTACCTGGCGCGTTGCACAGCCCAAATGACATGCGCCGAAACGCATGTACCGAACGGGCAGGTGCACGTGGTCTTCTCCTGATCCTCCGCAGCTATGGGTATCTGATTGTACCCTGAATATCCGTCCAAGAAACAAAAATAGGGCTTACCTGCTAATCTGTCCAGCATCTGATCCATAAAGGGTAGCGGGAAATGGTCCTTGCGCGTTACTGCGTTAAGCTTCCTGTAGTCGATGCACATGCGCCATCCAGTCTGGATGCGCTTGGGAACTAGCTCGCCCTGCGCATTCTCTTCCACTGTGATTCCTCCCTTCTTAGGCACAACGTGCACTGGACTGACCCATTTACTGTCCGAGATGGGGTAGATGACTCCTGCGTCAAGCAACTTTAGAATTTCCTTCTGCACTACCTCCATCATATTTGGGTTCAATCTGCGCTGAGCCTCTCTGGATGGTTTGGCACCATCTTCCAACAGAATTCTATGCATGCATACGTCTGGGCTCACTCCACGCAGATCTGCCAGGGTCCATCCTATAGCGCGCTGGTTCCTGCGCAGCACCTGCTGTAAACGCACTTCCTGCTCCTCTTCTAAGCCTTTCTTTATGATCACTGGCAGGGTGCCTTCATTTCCCAGGAAAATGTATTTGAGGTGCTCGGGAAGCTGCTTCAGCTCTACCTTGGGTGCCTGTTCAATAGAGGGCAAGATTTTATTGGCAGTGCAAATATGAACTATATCGTGTACCTGTTTGAGTTCTGGTTCAGCACTGCTCAGTTCCTCGTCCTGCTCCTCCAACTCTGTCTGTCCCAGTGGCTCTGGTCCTATTGTTGCGCTTGCGCATTGCGCATCTGTGACTAAATCATCTAAGCTGTCCATTGCGTGCACTGTGGCGTCCTCATGAGGATGCTGCATCCCCTTGAATATATTGAAATGGATCTCTTCGCCATCTACCTCCATGGAAAGCGTGCCCCTCCACACGTCTATCTTTGTGCGCGCGGTCATCAGAAAAGGTCTACCCAGTAGGATCTGCGCACTGCTGGTGCTTGATTCACCCTCCATTTCTAGCACATAAAAATCTGCTGGAAACACCAGCTCTCCTACTCGCACAAGAACATCCTCGATCATGCCTGCAGGTTGTTTGCAAGACCGATCTGCTAGCTGAATAGTGAGACCTGCAGGCTTTAGTGGTCCAAGGCGCAATGTCGTATATAGGGAATAAGGTAACAAATTGATGGATGCGCCTAAATCAATCATGCAGTTGCTCACTATGGTCTTACCTAAAGTGCAAGGGATAGTGAATGTACCTGGGTCTCGGCACTTAGGTGGTACCTTATGTTGCATGATCGCTGAGGCCTGCGCATTGAGCATTACCTGTGCGCATTCGCCTTTCCTCCTCTTGTTTGTGCACAGCTCCTTTAAAAACTTGGCGTACCTGGGAATCTGCCGAACTGCTTCGATAAGGGGAATGTTGATTTCCACCTTGCTGAATAACTCGTACAGCTCTTTGTCCAGCGCTTCCTTTCTAGCCGATGGTGCCTGCACATGAAAAGGTGCAGGTATATTAGTACGATTCGTGCCCTTGTCGTTTATTTGTGTGATACCTGGCGCTTCGCCCTGCTGGCTTGTGGCTGGCACTTCTGGTTGCGCATCTTGCTCTGGTTGCGCATTCTGTTCTGCTGGATCCGGGACTTGTGCAGCTGGTTGCGCGGGCGCCTTCGTGGTCTGCTCTGCTCCTATTGTGCGCCCAGTCCTTAGTGTTACTGCATTGACTCCTCCTTTGGGGTTCTGAATCACTTGCGAAGGCAGGTTGCCATCGCTCTTTTTCAGCTCACACACCGTGGTGGCGATCTGTGATAGCTGCTTTTCAATGGACTCGAACCTCTTGTCATACTTCTCGTCATTTTTGCGCACCGTGTCTGCTAGCTGCCCCACGATATCTTCCAAAGATCGCCTCGGTTGCTGATTGTTATGCGCTGGTGCGTCAGTGCGGCGATGCGGTGGATTGTAGGGCGCAGCTTGTTGCGTCTGTTGTGGTGCGCGCTGATCTGTGGACTGCCTCTGGAAATTGTTCTCCTCCTTCCATCTGAATCCATTTGCTGCCAGTCCAAAGCGCGGCTGATTCTGCCTCTGTGGTCCTCTGTTATCCCATCCTCCAAGAGCATTGACATCTCTAGATTCCTCGAAAAGTGTGGGACACTCATCAGTTTTGTGCTCGGTGGACCTGCAGGATTCACATACCTTTGGCGCAACTGGTTGTGCGCTTTGCGCACTCATCAACTTCTGCAGCATGGCCTTCATTTCCTTGATCTCAGCGCTTGTTTCTACCTGATGCACAGAACGAGTACGACTATTTTCAAGTGTTAGCTGATGTCTTACCTGACCAGCAGAGTCTTCTATTAGCTGCCACGCGTCTTCTGGATACATGTTGCAAATGTCGCCTCCTGCGCATGCGTTCAATAACCTCAGCTCCATGGGTAGCAATCCATTCAGGAAGTTCTCTATCAGCACATTCTGGGGCAGGCCATGATTGTAGCAGTTGGCCTCTAGCTCCCTGAAACGCTCGTAATACTCTGACAGTGACTCTCCTGCGCTCTGCCTCGGCGCGGCCAGTTCTCTCCTGAGTAGCGCGATCTTTGCTGCTGGATAGAATTTGTCCAGGAACTTCTTCTTGCAGCTGCTCCCATGTGTGAATTGATCCTGCGGGTAAGTTCATCAGCCAATGTCTGGCTGTATCACACAGTGAAAATGGGAATGCCTTCATCTTCAGCGCCTCATCGCTCTCCCCTTCGGTCTTCATGTTCTCGCATATGACTAGGAACTCTCGCACATCCTTGACTGGATTTTCATTGTTCATTGATAGAGCCTAGTTAGACACATTATTTAGAGCATAACCCTATGCTTGTGTGCAATATTTCATGAGCAAGATTACTCGTTTCCAATGTTTTTGTATATCAGGTCAGAACGAGTCCTTGAGTCGGATACGCGCTAACAGGCAGCGTTCTAGGAGTGAAAGATCAGCCTGCGGAGCTAGCGGCGCAAACAGAAGAAGAAATGGCGAAAGACAGCAGAGGTGCGCTACCCGATTGCGCCAATCAATGCCGTGCGCCAGGCGCAAAGTCCCAGTGACCAGATTTGGAAGTTGCCAAAAGATGAACTTCCTGGGCACTATTTAAACAAAGAAAGTCTAGGGTTTCAGGAGATCGGAACATCATCACTCAGTGGCATTCCAGAGGCACTGCGCGGCAGAACTGGAAAACACACGGACCTGTCAAGGAGAGTTGCGCCAGCCGACTGCGCCAGCCAAGAGAAGACACTGCACGCACTATTTGCTACCGTTTTCTCTGATACAGTAGTTGTTATTTACTATTTTATGATGTTTATCACTAGCATGTCTAGCTAAACACTTAGTGTTGGTCGGGCATGAACCTATGATGTATTACCTTTGAGACTTGAGCTTAATGCATAGTTTATTTACTTGTATTAATTCTGTGCGTACTGAGACAGTTAGTTGCATGAGTAGGGGAAGCCTTGAACCGCAATCTTACTTGTGTTGCTTGCTTGTCACCTGTTAAACTAGTTGCATGCGTAGGGGAAGCCTTGAACCGCAAACTTACCGTGACAATTAGGAGTAACGAGTTAGGGTAGGCAGTTGCTACTGTGACAGGATTCGCAGCTGTTTAGTCTAGTTCTAGGATTAATAGCACATGAACTTTGAACGGAACATGCGCGTGTGTTAGGAAGCCTTTACCGGACACTAACCCAAGTAGGACACAAACTATAGACATTTAGAGTCGATGATAAGGAATGCATTCATAGAGGATTGTCTGCCCAGCACTTCTCATAAACATAGTATCTCATCTATACTGCTTGCGCACGTCTAGTGCAATTTCCTGCGTTACGATATTCACTACTACTCGCGCATCGCGCAAAACCCCCAATCACTCACGCAACCCCCGTTTTCTTAAGTGTAGGTTACTGGCTAAAACTCACTGCTTGCTCCCTGTGGAGATCGACCCTTACTTAACCGCTGTACTAGTGGGAGAGGAAGGAATTATATTTGACGCGCACAACGACGCGCGATCAAATTTTGGCGCCGTTGCCGGGGAGCAACACAGCTAAGTTTTAGCTAGCTTACATTTCTCATTTTAGTAACTAGTTATTTCATTTTGTTTTGTTTTCTCGTTGTTGTTTCTGACAGCGCACAATCACATCAGCCTGCGCAACCTTGAAACAGTTGCGCTGCGCAGATTCTAGTTGCGCACTGACAGACGCAACAACTTCGTTGCCATTTAATTTCGTTTCTTGAGTTTGGATCAGGACATGGAGGATAACAGTGCGGTTGGAGATAACCTGGGAGACAGAACCCCAGAGGAAGCAAGGGCACATAACCGCGCAGCCCTATTCAGAGAGGAAGTGCAGCGTGAGGTCGACGCACGGATGGCCGCTGAACCATACATTGCGCCACCCGTTCGTCCAGTCGCGAGGCGCAGGACAGTGCGCGAAATGTCAGCCCCACTCACTGTTAACCAGCCATGGTGCATAGTGCTTCCGCCCAACGGACAGTTCGAACTGAGGAGCTCACTCATCCATCACATGCCCAAGTTTCACGGAATGAACAACGAAAATCTAGTCAAGCATGTGCGGGAGTTCCTAATCATTTGCGAGAACATGAAGACCTTGGGGGAGAACGAAGAAGCGCTGAAGATGAAGGCGTTCCCATTTTCATTGAGCGATGCAGCCAAACACTGGCTGATGAGCCTACCCGCAGGATCAATCCACACATGGGAGCAGCTGCAGAAGAAATTCTTAGACAAATTTTATCCAGCAGCGAAGATTGCGCTGCTCAGAAGGGAATTGGCCGCGCCAAGGCAGAGCGCAGGGGAGTCTCTGTCAGAATACTACGAGCGTTTCAGGGAGCTAGAAGCCAACTGCTACAATCACGGGCTTCCTCAGAATGTGCTGATAGAGAACTTTCTGAATGGACTGCTGCCCATGGAGCTGCGACTACTGAATGCATGCGCAGGAGGGGACATTTGCAACATGTACCCGGAGGATGCATGGCAGCTGATAGAAGATTCTGCTGGGCAGGTAAGACATCAATTGACACTTGAAAGTAGTCGTAATCGTTCTGTGCATCAGGTAGAGGCAAGCGCTGAGATCCAAGAAATGAAGGCCATGCTACAGAAGCTGATGAGTGCGCAGAGCGCACAACCAGTTGCGCCAAAGGTATGTGAATTCTGCAGGTCCACTGAGCACAAGACAGACGAATGCCCAACACTTTTTGAAGAAACTGGAGATGTAAATGCCCTTGGAGGGTGGGACAACAGAGGACCGCAGAGGCAGAATCAGCCGCGCTTTGGGCTTGCTGCAAATGGATTCAGATGGAGAGAAGAGAACAATTTCCAGAGGCAGCCCACTGATCAGCGCGCGCCACAGCAGACGCAACAAGCTGCACCCTACGATCCACCGCATCGCCGCACAGACGCACCAGCGCAGAACAATCAGCAACCAAAGCGATCCTTGGAAGATATCATGGGGCAGCTAGCAGACACAGTGCGCAAGAATGACGAAAAGTATGACAAGAGGTTCGAATCCATAGAAAAGCATCTATCACAAATTGCAACCACGGTGTATGAGCTGAAAAAGAGCGATGGGAACCTGCCTTCGCAAGTGATTCATTACCCTAAGGGAGGAGTTAATGCAGTAACACTGAGGACTGGGCGCACAGTGGGAACAGAGCAGACCGCGCAGGCGCCCGCGCAACCAGTTGCGCAAGTCCCAGATCCAGCAGCTCAGAGTGCGCAACCAGAGCCAGAGGCGCAATCAGAAGCGCCAACCACGAACCAGCAGGGCAAAGCGCCAGGTATGTCTCACTCGACAAACAAGGACAAAAATTGTACTAACATACCTGCTCCTTTCCCTGTGCAGGCACCACTGGCGAGAAAAGAAGCACTGGACAAGGAACTATACGAGCTGTTCAGCAAGGTGGAAATCAACATACCTCTCATAGAAGCTATTCGACAGATTCCCAGGTATGCGAAGTTTTTAAAAGAGCTGTGCACAAATAAAAGGAGGACAGGCGAATGCGCACAGGTAATGCTAAATGCGCAGGCCTCAGCAATCGTGCAACAAAAGGTACCACCTAAGTGCCGAGATCCAGGTACATTCACTATCCCTTGCACCTTAGGTAAAACCACGGTAAGCAATTGCATGATCGATTTAGGCGCATCAATCAATTTATTACCATATTCTCTCTATGCGACTTTGCGCCTTGGACCACTAAAACCTGCAGGTCTCACAATTCAGCTAGCAGATAGATCGTGCAAACAACCTGCAGGCATGATAGAAGATGTCCTAGTTCGAGTGGGAGAGCTGGTGTTCCCAGCAGACTTTTATGTGCTCGAAATGGAGGGTGAATCAAGCGCCAGCGGTGCGCAGATCCTCCTAGGCAGACCGTTTCTGATGACTGCGCGCACAAAGATAGACGTGTGGAGGGGCACGCTCTCCATGGAGGTAGATGGCGAAGAAATCCATTTCAACATCTTCGAAGGGATGCAGCACCCACATGAGGACGCTACTGTGCACGCAATGGACAGCTTTGACGATTTAGTCACAGAAGCGCAGTGTGCGAGCGCAACCATAGGACCAGAGCTACTGACACAGGCAGAGCTGGAGGAGCAAGAGGAGGAGCTAAGCAGTGCTGAACCAACACCCACACAGGTACTTGATATAGTTCATATTTGCACCGCTAACAAAATCTTGCCCTCTATTGAACAGGCACCCAAGATCGAACTGAAGCACCTCCCGGAGCACCTCGAGTACATTTTCTTGGGAGATGAGGACACCCTGCCAGTGATCATCAAGAAGGGATTGGAAAAAGAGCAGGAGGCGCGCTTACAACAGGTGCTGCGCAGGAACCAGCGCGCTATTGGATGGACTCTTGCTGATCTGCGCGGAGTGAGCCCAGACGTGTGCATGCACCGAATTCTGTTGGAAGATGGTGCCAAACCATCCAGGGAGGCTCAGCGCAGGTTAAACCCAAATATGATGGAGGTAGTGCAAAAGGAAGTCCTGAAGTTGCTTGACGCAGGGGTCATATACCCAATCTCAGACAGCAAATGGGTCAGCCCGGTGCACGTTGTGCCAAAGAAAGGAGGAATCACGGTGGAGGAGAATGCGCAGGGCGAGCTAGTTCCCAAGCGCATACAAACTGGCTGGCGCATGTGCATCGACTACAGGAAGCTGAACGCTGTAACGCGCAAGGACCACTTCCCGCTACCCTTCATGGACCAGATGCTGGATCGCTTGGCAGGTAAGCCTTACTTTTGTTTTTTGGACGGATATTCAGGTTACAATCAGATACCCATAGCTGCGGAGGATCAAGAGAAGACCACGTTCACATGCCCCTTCGGAACATTTGCGTTTCGGCGTATGTCTTTTGGGCTGTGCAACGCGCCAGGTACGTTCCAACGCCTCGTCATGAGCATTTTCTCTGATATGATTGGTATATGCATAGAAGTGTTCATGGATGATTTCACTGTATATGGGAGTACCTTTGATGCATGCTTAGCACACCTAGATAAAGTCTTAGCGCGCTGTATCTCTAAGAACTTAGTGCTAAATTACGAAAAATGTCATTTCATGGTAACGCACGGAGTAGTACTAGGTCATATCATTTCAGAGGAGGGTATTAAGGTAGACAAAGCTAAGATAGATATTATTTCTAATCTGCCTTATGCCAGCAACGTGCGCGACGTGAAATCGTTCTTAGGGCATGCTGGGTTTTACAGGCGTTTTATTAAGGATTTCTCTAAAATTTGCATACCCCTGTCTAACCTGTTGCAAAAAGACGTGTGCTTCGATTTTACTGATGAGTGCAGGGCGGCGTTCGATAAGCTGAAAGAAGCGCTGACCAGTGCGCCAGTGATGCGCGCACCAGACTGGAACCTGCCATTCGAGCTGATGTGTGACGCAAGTGACTACGCAGTGGGAGCAGTCTTGGGGCAGCGCGAGGACAAGAAGCCGCATGCCATCTACTATGCATCGCGCACACTGGACTCCGCGCAGAAGAACTACACCACCACGGAGAAGGAGATTCTGGCAATTGTATTTGCGCTGGAGAAGTTCCGAGCATATGTTCTAGGCGCCAGAGTCATCATCTACACGGACCACGCAGCTATCCGCTACCTCATGTCCAAAAAAGAGACCAAGCCGCGCCTGATGCGCTGGGTACTTCTGCTTCAGGAATTCGACTTAGAGATCAAAGATAAGAAGGGCACGGAAAATACCGTCGCTGATCACCTGAGCAGGATTGTAAAGGATGAGGAGCCAGGGCAGATCAAGGAGACATTCCCTGACGAGCATCTGATGGCGCTAACAGGTAAGGTACCATGGTATGCGCATATCGCAAATTACCTGGTCACAGGTGCGTTCCCTCCTCATTTCAATAAAACTCAGTGCATGCGATTGAAACATGAGTCCAAGCATTACCTTTGGGATGATCCTTACATGCTTCGAATAGGTCCAGATCGGATATTAAGACGTTGCGTGCCTGACCATGAGATTAACTCTGTGTTGATGTTTTGTCATGCGCACGCCTGTGGAGGACACTTTCGGTCCCAAGCGCACGAGCAGGAAGATCTTGGACTGCGGATTCTACTGGCCGCACCTATTCAGAGATGCCTATGACCACTGCAGGAAGTGTGACAGGTGCCAGCGCACTGGAGGGATCTCCGCGCGCAACGAGATGCCGCAGACCCCGATTTTGGTGGATGAAGTGTTCGATGTTTGGGGAATCGACTTCATGGGTCCATTTCCCCCATCTGCCGGCTACGAGTACATACTGGTGGCCATGGATTACGTATCCAAATGGGTCGAAGCTAAGGCCACGCGCAAGGATGATGGTAAGACTGTCGCTGATTTTCTCAGAACTAACATATTTTGCAGGTACGGAGTGCCTAAGGCAGTTATCAGCGACCAGGGGACGCACTTCTGCATCAGGGTTGTGGCGCAAGTTTTCAAGCACTATGGGGTGCGCCACAAGACGTCCACCGCTTACCATCCGCAGACAAATGGACAGGCCGAAGTTTCTAACAGAGAGATCAAGCGCATCTTGGAAAAGACTGTGAGGCCGTCGCGCAAGGATTGGAGCCAGCGCCTGGATGATGCGCTATGGGCATACCGCACTGCACACAAAACGCCCATTGGAACCTCACCATTCCGGCTGGTCTATGGAAAGGCATGCCACCTGCCAGTAGAGCTCGAGCACAAGGCATATTGGGCCTTACGTATTTGCAACTTGAACTTGTATGAGGCAGGAAAAGAGCGCGCATTTGAGCTGAGCGAACTAGAAGAACTGCGCCTGGACGCATATGAGGGACTGCGCGATTACAAGGAGCGCACCAAAGCATTTCACGACAAGCATATCCTCCGGCGCACGTTTGAACCAGGAGATCAGGTATTATTGTTTTCATCCCGCCTGAAGCTCATGCCTAGGAAGTTGCGCAGCAAGTGGACGGGACCATACACCGTCACCAAGGTTTTCCCCTACGGCACAATTGAATTAGAAGACGGGCACCAGCATCGTTTTCAGGTTAACGGGCAGAGAGTCAAACGGTACTTGGGCGAACCTTGGGATGGCGCAGCACGCAACATTGACTTGGCCGAGCCAGAGATAGTGGACGCGCAAGCTGCTGCGCCAGACGCACCACCAGATGCTTCAGAGGGAGAACTAGCACCCATCGCCTATATCTCCTCTTCCTCTGCATCTACCCTCATTACGAATAATGTATCACATGCTGACCTTCCCTTTTATCCTTTGCGCAGGACCAATGAGATCGTAACACAAGCACTGGCGCAAGGACACTCAGGAGCAAGAGTGGGGGAGGCTGCAGACGCACTTCTTGGCACGTAACGAGGTACCGTCGAGCCAACGACGTTAAACAAAGGCACTTGTCGGGAGGTAACTCGACACATTTTATTTTGGCACATTTTATTCTGCTTGTTTTGCTTCTTTTTTTTTTTTTTTTTTTTTGAGTGTTTTTAGCTAGTTTAGGGTTTGGTAGTTTTTTTTTAGTCACACAAGTGCGCAGGACCGTGCGCCTATCAATGCGCAGGTCAGTTGCGCTAGCCCGAGGGGGGTATATAAGGCCAGACTTAGAAAAATTCCCAGCACTTTTCACTCGACCGTTGCACACGAGCTCCCGCCTTCAGACCTCTGCCGTCGATCAGCGCCCAACCCACCGTCCGTCTAGAGGGATTCAAGGACAACACGACCGCACAGCACCCAGGTAACCCCCCGATTCCGCTTTGAGCCGCTTCTGTTAGGGTTTGCGCGGAGGAGACAGTTTTTAGGGTTTTGAAATCGCACCAAGCTAGAGTGCGCGGCTTGGAGTGCTGTTTTGTGCGTTGAGTAGGCGACCAGTAGGCGCTCGTTCGGTGCAAGTTTCAGAGGATTCTGGGCAGTTTCGATTTTTAGGGTTTTGGGGAGCATTAACCGCGATTGACCGGAGCCCAGCGCAAGATGAGACCCGCCACAGACTAGGAGACCCCAGCGGCTTTCGCTAACAAGTATGCAGCGTTCATCAGCCTGGACATGTATGGGACACCGTACATCTGCCGAGATTTCCTGCGCGAGGTAGGATTAGAGGACCTCGTGGCGCAGAGGCTAGCGATTGCCGGCTGGGAGGCGCTCATGGACTTCAGCAGCGCATCAGACCAGGAAGATACGTGTGAGTTCCTGGCGTCTCTGGAGGCAGGGGACAGGGAGATCAGATATAGACACAGGGGTGTCTGGTTCCTAGCCTCGGAAAGGAGGCTGAGGCGCGCATTCGGGTGCGCCAAGGTGCGTGAGGAGGAGTTAGACACGCACAATAACCAGGAGGCTTGGCGCGACATGGCAACAGGGCCAGCATTCGCCGCGGGGCGCAGCAGGGGCCGAGAGCTGCGCGACTCATGGCTGTTCTACTTATGGCGCATCGTGGCCTACACAGTCATTGGCCGTTTCAACGGCGCACCAAAGATCAGCCTCCTGGATATGGAGATTTTAAAGGGGCTTTATTATGGGCGGAAGGTGCTGTTCATCCTGAACATGGTGCATCATTGGAGCCGAGTCAGCATGATTGGGCCGCTGACGTGTGGAGGCCTTATCACGCACTTGCTGCGGGCCTTACATGGAGAGCCCGAGGTGCCAGAACACACCTTGGTGCAGGCTATACCTCTGGACCGCGCCTACATGCTGCAAATCAGGGCGGTAGCTGTTCGGGACGATGGCACACTAGAGTGGTGCTACCGTCTGCAGCCAGCCAGACCACCGCGGGCCAGAGCAGAGAGCAGTGCGCAAGGCACAGCAGCAACCGCAGCAGCCGCCGCAGCAGATGAAGAGATGGAGGAGGCCCTAGAACCAGAGGTGCCTCTAGTCAGGCGCCCAAGGACCCGGGCGCAGACTGGAGCGCACCAGAGGGCCCGTGCACCACAGGGGGAGCCAGTGACCATTTCCATCGAGGATTCTCCCCCTCGTGCACGTGCCAAGCGCCCAAGGACTGAGACTGAGGAGGCGCCCGAGGAAGCCACTGCCGAGCAGCGCATGTTGTTCAACGTCATGCGCGTGCTCGAATACTTAGCACCAGAGGGGGCGGATTTAAGTATGAGTCCACCATCCGGGTGGAAATTTGGAGACGCGATTCCCCCTCTCCTCAGCCTCCACCATCCTCCTCCTACCAGAACCCCAGCCCAGCCAGCCAGCCCTCCTGCTCAGCCCTCAGCAGCACCGTCTCCAGCACCAGCCCCAGCACCCCCAGCAGAGTCAGCACCTGCATCAGCCCCAGCGCCAGCAGCAGAACCCACCCCTGAACCCGAACCAGTACAACCACCAGTAGTTTCCCCTGCCCGGCCTTCTATTCCGGAGTCCCCCATTAACTTTCCCAGCGTAGACTCCGATTCCATATGGGAGTCACTTTCCGAGGATGACCTCGCAGCACAGCCTCCTCCCCTCACCGTAGTACCACCAGCCTCCAGCACCGACTCCTTAACAGATTCTTCAGAGGAGGAGGCGCATGATTCAGAGGCTGATTCTAGCTCGGAGGACTTCTAAGGCCTTGGGCAGGCGCAGTGATTTTCTTTAGGGTGGTGTCTTTTATTTTGCTGCGTCTAGTTGACTATTATGTGTGCTGAATATTTGTCCCCTACATTCTGTGCCTCCCTTGCTATATTTTGTGTGACTATTTGTGTTCACTCTTATGTTCTTTATTTTCGTTGCATTGCATGCATGTGCGCCGTCTCCTTGCGCTTGAGCTTGAGTCGTGGGGACACGTCTCTGTTCAAGTGTGGGGGGGGGGGGGAGGGGGGGGGGGCGTTGCTCTTACATTTCATGTTTTGAGCATTTTTAGTATAGCTTAGTTTAAGTTGAAGAGAATTAGTAGCAGTAGTGCGCTAAGGTGCAGGATGCGCATGCGCTCCAGCTTGTTTTGCGCTATCCGTATTGCGTGCACCGTTCTCTACTGTTTTAGCATAATTTTTTCGTTTTTTTTCTGCTCCTGTTAGTTGGGATATACAGGGGATGTGGAGTTGATAGAAATGCTCCAGAGAGGCGGTTAGTCGCTTGTGCTTCGAAGGCGAGGTATATGGTCGAGTGCGCTAGTGGAGGCCGGTGCTTCGCAACCTTCGGAACAAAAGAGCGCGCTCAGTCACGCAGATACCAAAGGCGAAATACCCAAAGCGTGGCGAGGTGGGAAAATAGACCACCTTCCCTCTGGAAGCCGAGCTAAGGAAAGCGGGCGCGGTTGCAAACGCGTGCGCCGACCGGCGCAGACGGACCAAGGAGGGAGAGCGGAACGAGTTCCATAGCTGCTATCCGAAGGCTGAGATTGGAACTGTTCTGGGAATGAAACAAATTGGAAAGGAAGCTGTACAAAAGAAAAATACCAGCAGAAGCAGGTGATTTGCGTTACAAAGAATCAGCATGCGCACTACTTAGTACCTGCGTGCGCAAGACCAAAAGGATATCATCAAAGGCTCAGGTTCCCAGGAAGTGTGCGACCGAATCACGCACTGGAAGAAGCTCGCGCAAGAAACCATATACCTATCTTCGGAGCGGGAGCTGACAACCAGGAGCCTAAGAAGAGCTATCTCCCAGTCATCCAAAGATCTTCATCCCGGCTGAGAGGTAATGAAATTTCGGGATTATTATATTAGAACTATTGAGTGCAGTTGTGCGCAGGTGATAGAGCAGCACAAGTTGAGCAACTGTGCATTTTGCGCTAGAATGCAAGGCTGTGCGCTAGTCTCCAGAAAAGGTAATTGTATCCGCGTTTCAGTACTTGTTCGGGACGAACAAGGGGCAAGTGTGGGGGGTTTGATAGAGCCTAGTTATACACATTATTTAGAGCATAACCCTATGCTTGTTTGCAATATTTCATGAGCAAGATTACTCATTTCCAATGTTTCTGTATATCAGGTCAGAACGAGTCCTTGAGTCGGATACGCGCTAACAGGCAGCGTTCTAGGAGTGAAAGATCAGCCTGCGGAGCTAGCGGCGCAAACAGAAGAAGAAATGGCGAAAGACAGCAGAGGTGCGCTACCCGATTGCGCCAATCAATGCCGTGCGCCAGGCGCAAAGTCCCAGTGACCAGATTTGGAAGTTGCCAAAAGATGAACTTCCTGGGCACTATTTAAACAAAGAAAGTCTAGGGTTTCAGAAGATCGGAACATCATCACTCAGTGGCATTCCAGAGGCACTGCGCGGCAGAACTGGAAAACACACGGACCTGTCAAGGAGAGTTGCGCCAGCCGACTGCGCCAGCCAAGAGAAGACACTGCACGCACTATTTGCTACCGTTTTCTCTGATACAGTAGTTGTTATTTACTATTTTATGATGTTTACCACTAGCATGTCTAGCTAAACACTTAGTGTTGGTCGGGCATGAACCTATGATGTATTACCTTTGAGACTTGAGCTTAATGCATAGTTTATTTACTTGTATTAATTCTGTGCGTACTGAGACAGTTAGTTGCATGAGTAGGGGAAGCCTTGAACCGCAATCTTACTTGTGTTGCTTGCTTGTCACCTGTTAAACTAGTTGCATGCGTAGGGGAAGCCTTGAACCGCAAACTTACCGTGACAATTAGGAGTAACGAGTTAGGGTAGGCAGTTGCTACTGTGACAGGATTCGCAGCTGTTTAGTCTAGTTCTAGGATTAATAGCACATGAACTTTGAACGGAACATGCGCGTGTGTTAGGAAGCCTTTACCGGACACTAACCCAAGTAGGACACAAACTATAGACATTTAGAGTCGATGATAAGGAATGCATTCATAGAGGATTGTCTGCCCAGCACTTCTCATAAACATAGTATCTCATCTATACTGCTTGCGCACGTCTAGTGCAATTTCCTGCGTTACGATATTCACTACTACTCGCGCATCGCGCAAAACCCCCAATCACTCACGCAACACCCGTTTTCTTAAGTGTAGGTTACTGGCTAAAACTCACTGCTTGCTCCCTGTGGAGATCGACCCTTACTTAACCGCTGTACTAGTGGGAGAGGAAGGAATTATATTTGATGCGCACAATGACGCGCGATCATTCATCCCGTGGAACTTGGGCATGTGATGAATGAGCGAGCTTCTTAGTTCAAAATGACCGCCTGGCGGAAGCACGATGCACCATGGCTGGTTAACTGTGAGTGGGGCTGACATCTCGCGCACTGTTCTGCGTCGCGCGCCTGTTGCACGGGTGGCGCATGATACACTTCAGCGGCCCTCCTTGCTTCAACCTCGCGCTGCACTTCCTCTCTGAATAGGGCTGCGCGGTTGTGTGCTCTTGCTTCCTCTGGGGTTCTGTCCCCTAAGTTGTCCCCAACGACACTGTTATCCTCCATGACCTGTTCTAAATCTCAAAGAAAACGAAATTAAAAGATAACTAATGTTGCTGCGTCTGTCAATGCGCAACTAGAATCTGCGCAGCGCAATTGTTTCAAGGTTGCGCAGGCTGATGGTGATTGCGCGCTGTCAGAAACAACAATGAGAAAACAAAACAAACATAAAATAACTAGTTACTAATAAGGAAAAACGTAAACTAGCTATAACTTAGCTGTGTTGCTCCCCGGCAACGGCGCCAAAATTTGATCGCGCGTCGTTGTACGCGTCAAATATAATCCTTCCTCTTCCACTAGTACAGCGGTTCAGTAAGGGTCGATCTCCACAGGGAGCAAGTAGTTCAGTTTTAGCCAGTAACCTACACTTACGAAGATTGGGGGGTGAGTGATTAGTGTGCGCGATGCGCAAGTAACAGTGGTATCGTAACGCAGGAAATTGCACTAGACGTGCGCAGGCAATAGAGATTAAGTACTATGACTTATGAGAAGTATCGGCGCAGACAATCCTCTATGAGTGTATTCCTTATCATCGACTCTAAATGTCTATAGCTCGATTTGCTAATGTTAGTGTCCGATCAAGGCTTCCTAACATGTGCGCATGTTCCGATCAAAGTTCATGTGCTATTAATTCTTACACTAGACTAAACAACTACGAATCCGATCAAGGTAGTAATTGCCTAACCTAGCGCGTTACTCCTAGTTGGCACCGTCAGGCTATTCAACTAGTTTAACAAACAACAACAAGCAACAAGAGTAAGATTGCGGTTCAAGGCTTCCCCTACTCATGTAACAAGCTGCCAGTAATGTGCACAGAATTAATATAAGCAAGCAAGCTATGCATTAAGTGCAAGTCTCAAAAGGAAATACTCATAGATTCATGTCCAACCGATACTAAGCGTTTAGCTAGACATGCTAGTGATAAACATCATAGAAATAGTAAATAATAACTAAAGTGTCCAAGAAAACAATAGCAAACAGTGCGTGCAGGTTGCTGTCTTGGCTGGCGCAAATCCTCTCAACAAGCTCGTGTGTTTTCCAGTCCTGCTGCGCAGTGCCTCCTGGGTGTACGAATTGTGAATCCTGAGAATCGTCTGTGTGTCTCCTAACCCAAGCCTCCTTCTCTTCTTTATATACTGCTCAGAGGCTCACTCTTGGCAACTTCCAAATCTGGTCGTGTCAGGATTTGGAAACACCAACATCTGCGCCTGGCGCACGGCATCTGCTTAGCGCAATCGGTTAGCGCCGCTAGCTCCGCAGGCTGTGTGATGCGCGTCCTAAACGCTGCCTGTTAGCGCGTATCCGACTTAGGCCCTCGTTTTGCCCTAAAATACAAAAACACTGGAAACCAGTAATCTTGTACACAAAATAATGCAAACAGGCACAGGGTTATGATCTAAATAATGCGTATAAATAGGCTCTATCAGCGCCCTCACTGCAGCCCTAGATATCCTCGGAGCTGGACTCAGCCGCGGATCCGTGCGCCTCCTCCTCTGAAGAATCTGTCTCGTACTCGGTACTGGAGGCTGGCGGCACTACAGAAATGGCGCTGGGCTGAGCCACGAGGTCGTCCTCTGAGATAGGATCCCATAGTGAATCTGAGCTGGAACTTATTATGGGATCGGCTTCAGGGGACCGCTGAGCAGAAGGCTGTGCAGGGGGTGCTGCAGGTGCTGGTACTGGGTCTACTGCTGGGGTGGGCTTTGCTGCTGGGGTTGGCGCTGCTGTATGGACCGGGGACTGGGTAGGAGGGCTGGCTGGCTGGCGCGGCTGGCTGGGGGATCCTGGAGGTGGCCTGCGCAGGCTGAGGAGAGGGGGGATAGAATCTCCAAATCTCCACCCTAATGGTGGGCTCATGCTCAAATCTGCCCCCTCGGGCGCTAAATACTCGAGCACGCGCATGACGTTGAACATCATGCGCTGCTCATCTGATACCTCCTCAGGCGCCTCCTCGGCCTCTGTCCTGGGGCGCTTTCCTTGGGCACGCGAGGGAGAATCATCAATGGCTATGGTAACGGGCTCCCCCTGCGGTGCACTCGCCCTCCGAAGCGCTCCAGTCTGCGCACGAGTCCTCATGCGCCTGACTGGAGGCGCAACTGGCTTTGGGGCCTCGTCCATCTCCATTTCCTCCGCAGCTTCCTCTGGTTGCGCGCTGCGCTCTGCTCTTTGCCTCGGCGCTCTGGCCGGCTGCAGCTGGTAGCACCACTCCAATGTCCCATCCTCTCTCACGGCTACCGCTCTGAGCTGCAGCATATGGGCACGGTCCAGGGGAACAGCTGGCACTACTGTGTGCTCGGGTACCTCCGGCTCTCCATGCAACGCACGCAGCAGGTGCGTGATCATTCCTCCACAAGTCAGCGGACCCTTCGTGCTGACCTGACTCCAATGGACCACCATGTCCGAGACAAACAACACATTCTTCCCATAGTAAAAACCCTTCAAAATGTCCATGTCCAACAGGCTGATCTTCGGCGCACCATTAAAACGCCCGATGATTGCATAGGCGACCATGCGCCAAAGGTAGAACATCCACGGGTCGCGCAGCTCGCGTCCTCGGCTGCGCCCCGCGGCAAAAACTGGGCCGGTCGCCATCTCACGCCACGCCTCCTGATTCGTGTGCGTGTCTATATCCGCCTCACGCACCTTTGCGCACCTCAGCGTGCACTTCAGCCTCTTAGCCGAGGCAATGTACCAGACTCCTCTGTGCCGGTACCTGATCTCCTGATCGGCCGTCTCCAGGGATGCCAAAAACTCGCAGGAGTCCTCCTTGTCCGCTGCGCTGTTGATGTCCAACAGCGCCTCCCAGCCTGCCAGCGCGAGCTTCTCCACAATGAGGTCCTCCATTTCGACCTCGCGCAGGAAGTCCCTGCTGATGTACGGGGTCCCGTACATCTCCAGCCTCATGAAGGCTTCAAACTTGCTGGCGAATGATGCTGGGGTCTCTTGATCCTCGGCAGGCTGCATGGTGCACTAGGGTTCCTCCGGTCAACTAAGGTCAATGCTCCACAAATGCTCAAAAAAACCAAACTCAGACAAATGCCCTGAAACTTTTACCCACAAGTCGCCTAACGTCCGCCTACAAAACCCACTAACCAGAACTCCAAATGGTGCAGGCTATCTAGGGGCGATTTCAAAACTAGGGCAACGCTCCTATAGCACAAACCCTAACCAAATCGGCTCAAATCTGGGGGGAAGGGTTACCTGGTGAGTGTGCGACGGTAAGCTCTGCGATTCTCTCTAAACGGATGCCTGGTTGAGTGCCGGACGGTGAGCGGATGCTGAGGGCGGGAGCTTGCTTTGCATCGGTCGACTGTAAAAAATGCTGAAATTATTCTAAATCCTGGCCTTTTATACCCCCTGTCTGGCGTAGCTGTCCTGCGCACCGAAGTTGCGCATTGACCTGTGCACTGCTGCGCGACTAAAAAAAACTACAAGTCCTAAACTAGCTAAAAGACACTAGAAAAACTAAAAACGTGTAAAAGTAGAACGAATCGGGTTACCTCCCGACAAGTGCCTTTGTTTAACGTCGTTGGCTCGACTGTACCTCGTTACTTGCGTAAAAGTGTGCCGGCGACCTCCCCCACTATTTCTCCTGAGTGACCCCGCGCTCGTGCGTGTGTGGCGTTCTTCTTGTTCCTGCGCAAAGGATCGGAAGGGTGGTCAGCATGGTTAAAAGTATGTGATAAATCATAAGTAACGAAGGTAGGAAAAGAGGAAGAAGAAATATGAGCAATAGTTCCCAGTTCTCCCTCTGGTGCATTTGGTGGCGGTTCTGGCGCAGCAACCTGCGCATCTGCTATCTCTGGCTCCGTGATCGCGCGTCGTTGTACGCGTCAAATATAATCCTTCCTCTTCCACTACTACAGCGGTTAAGTAAGGGTCGATCTCCACAGGGAGCAAGTAGTTCAGTTTTAGCCAGTAACCTACACTTACGAAGATTGGGGGGTGAGTGATCGGGGTTGCGCGATGCGCAAGTAACAGTGGTATCGTAACGCAGGAAATTGCACTAGACGTGCGCTGGCAATAGAGATTAAGTACTATGACTTATGAGAAGTATCGGCGCAGACAATCCTCTATGAGTGTATTCCTTATCATCGACTCTAAATGTCTATAGCTCGATTTGCTAATGTTAGTGTCCGATCAAGGCTTCCTAACATGTGCGCATGTTCCGATCAAAGTTCATGTGCTATTAATTCTTGCACTAGACTAAACAACTACGAATCCGATCAAGGTAGTAATTGCCTAACCTAGCACGTTACTCCTAGTTGGCACAGTCAGGCTGTTCAACTAGTTTAACAAACAACAACAAGCAACAAGAGTAAGATTGCGGTTCAAGGCTATCCCTACTCATGTAACAACTTGCCAGTAATGTGCACAGAATTAATATAAGCAAGCAAGCTATGCATTAAGCGCAAGTCTCAAAGGAAATACTCATAGATTCATGCCCAACCGATACTAAGTGTTTAGCTAGACATGCTAGTGGTAAACATCATAGAAATAGTAAATAATAACTAAGGTGTCCAAGAAAACAATAGCAAACAGTGCGTGCAGGTTGCTGTCTTGGCTGGCGCAGTCGGCTGGCGCAGATCCTCTCAACAAGCTCGTGTGTTTTCCAGTCCTGCTGCGCAGTGCCTCCTGGGTGTACGAATTGTGAGTCCTGATAATCGTCTGTGTGTCTCTTAACCCTAGCCTCCTTCTCTTCTTTATATACTGCTCAGAGGCTCACTCTTGGCAACTTCCAAATCTGGTCGTGTCAGGATTTGGAAACACCAACATCTGCGCCTGGCGCACGGCATCTGCTTAGCGCAATCGGTTAGCGCACCGAGGTCGACTTTGCCAATTTCTTCTGTTTGCGCCGCTAGCTCCGCAGGCTGTGTGATGCGCGTCCTAAACGCTGCCTGTTAGCGCGTATCCGACTTAGGCCCTCGTTTTGCCCTGAAATACAAAAACACTGGAAACCAGTAATCTTGTACACAAAATAATGCAAACAAGCACAGGGTTATGATCTAAATAATGCGTATAAATAGGCTCTATCAAACCTCCCACACTTGCCCCTTGTTCGTCCTCGAACAAGCACTCAAGCACGGATACCATTACCTCTCTGGAGTCTAGCGCACAGTCTTGCACTCTGGCGCGATCTGCACTACTGATCACCTTGTGCTGCTCTACCACCTGCGCACAACTGCTGTCAACAGTTTAAGTATAGGGATTTCGCAATTCATTACCTCTCAGCTGGGATGAAAATCATTTCGGATGGCTGGGAGATAGCTCTTTATAGGCGCCAGGCTGTCAGCTCTTACTCCGAGGATGGGTATATGGTTAACAGCGCCAGCTTCTTCCCGTGCGTGATTCTTCCGTGCACTTACTGGGAACTCAAGCCTTTTGATGATTTTCTGTGGATTTTGCGCTCGCTGGTACTTGTGCGCATGCTGATTCTTTTGTGCGCATATCATCTGCTGGTATTTTTTCCTTTTGTACAGCTTTGTCTATGATTTCTCATATTCCTAGAACGGTTCCATTCTCGGCCTCCGGATAACAGCTATGGAACACCGCCCCGCTCTCCCTCCTTGGTCTATCTACGCAGGTCGGCACACGCGTTTACACCCGCGCCTGCCTTCCTTGGCTCGACTTCCAGAGGGAAGGTGGTCTTTTTTCCCACCTCGCTACGCTTTTGGGTATTTGCCTCCGGCATCTGCGTGACTGAGCGCGCTCTCTTGTTCCGAAGGTCGCGAAGCACAAGCCTCCACTCGCGCTCTTGACCATATACCTCTCCTCTGAAGCGCGAGCGACTAACCGCCTCTCTAGAGCGTTTCTGTCAACTCCACATCCCCTGTATATCCCAACTAACAGGAGCAGAAAAATGAAAAAAATATACTAAAAACAGTTGATAGCGCACGACGCAATATGGATAGCGCAAACAAGCTGAACAGTACGCGCAACCCGCACTCAAGCGCACTACTGCTACTGTTTCCTTCAATAAAACTAAGCTACACTATAAAGCTCAAAAAAACGTGAAATGTACATGTAACGCTCCCCCCCCCACACTTAAACCGAGACGTGTCCCCACGACTCAAGCTCAAGCGCACGGAGAACGCGCACATGCAGAACAAATGCATGCAAGCAAAATAAAGAATATAAAAATGAAGAACATATAGTCAAAGCAGCGCAAATATAGCATAGGGGCACAAAATATGTAGCACAAGAGTTGAGCACACAAATATAGCAACAGAATATCAAATGAAGTTCAGCATATAAAGGAAAATAGACACCACCCGAAAGAAATAATGCGCTCCCCCCCAGCTCTAGAGGTCATCTGAGCTGGACGCAGCCGCTGAACTATGCGCCTCCTCCTCTGAAGAATCCGTCATATATTCGGAACTGGAGGAAGGCGGTACAACTGATAGGGCGACAGGCTGCGCCTCGTCGTCATCCTCTGGAACGGGTTCCCATAGCGAGTTCGAGCTGGTGCTAATGATGGGTTCGGCTATAGGGGACCTTGGAATGGACGGCTGGGCAGGGGAAGGTGCAGGTGCGGGTACTTGTTCTGGTTCGGGGGTGGGTTCTGCTGGTGCTGGTGCTGGTGCTGCTGGTGCTGCTGGTGCTGGGAAGTGCTCTGCTGGATGCACTGGGGGCTGAGTAAGAGGGCTGGCTGGCTGATGCGGCTCACTCGGAGACCCTGGAGGTGGTCGGTGCAGGCTGAGGAGAGGGGGAATTGCGTCTCCAAATCTCCACCCTGATGGTGGGCTCATGCTTAAATCCGCCCCCTCTCGCGCTAAATATTCGAGCACGCACATGACGTTGAACATCATGCGCTGCTCTGCTGATGCTTCCTCAGGCGCCTCCTCACCCTCGGTCCTTGGGCGCTTTCCGCGTGCACGAGGGGGAGAATCCTCGATGGAAATGGTAACTGGCACCCCTTGTGGTGCACGGGCCCTCTGGTGCGCTCCAGTCTGCGCGCGGGTCCTCGCGCGCCTGACTGGAGGCACAACTGGCTCTGGGGCCTCATCCTCCTCCATCTCCTGCGCGGCCTCTGCTGCCTGCGCACTGCTCTCTGCCCTTGGCCTTGGCAATCTGGCCGGCTGCAGGCGGTAGCACCATTCCAATGTGCCATCGTCCCTCACAGCCACCGCCCTGATCTGCAGCATGTGGGCGCGGTCCAGAGGGACAGCCGGCACCAGAGTGTGCTCTGACACCTCGGGCTCTCCATGCAACGCCCGCAGCAGGTGCGTAATAATACCTCCGCAAGTCAGCGGTCCCCTTGTGCTGACCCGGCTCCAGTGGACCACCATGTCCGAAACAAATAACACCTTCCTTCCGAAATACAGCGCCTTTAAGATGTCCAAGTCCAGGTGGTTGATCTTGGGAGCACCATTAAATCGCCCGATGACTGCATAAGCGACCAGGCGCCATAGGTAGAACATCCACGGGTCACGCAGCTCTCGTCCCCTGCTGCGCCCCACGGCAAAGACTGGCCTGGTCGCCATCTCGCGCCAAGCCTCCTGGTTGGTGTGCGTGTCCATGTCTTCCTCGCGCACCTCAGTGTGCGCTTCAGCCTCTTAGCTGAGGCAATGTACCAGATGCCCCTATGTCTGTACCAGATGCCCCTATGTCTGTACCAGGCTGAGGAGAGGGGGAATTGCCTCTTAGCGACGCTAAGAATTCGCACGTATCCTCCTTGTCTGATGCGCTGTTGATTTCCAACAGCGCCTCCCAGCCTGCTAACGCTAGTCTCTCCACAACGAGGTCCTCCAGTCCGACCTCGCGCAGGAAGTCCCTGCTAATGTACGGAGTCCCGTACATGTCCTACCTCAGAAATGCGGTGTACTTGCTGGCGAAAACAGCTGGGGTCTCCTGGTCCGCGGCAGGCTGCATTATGGCTGGGGTGCTCGGGTCAACGCTGGTCAACACTCCTCAAACACTTCCAAAAATCCAAACTCCTCCGAATGCACTGAAACTTTCACCAAAGGAGCGCCTACTGCCCGCCTACAAAACCCTCTAAACAACACTCCAATCGGCGCACTCTAACCTGGTGCGATTTCAAAACCCTAGAACACTCCTCCGTACAAAACCCTACTGGAATCGTGCTCAGATCTGGGGGAAAGGTTACCTGGGAGGTAGTGCGGCCGTGTGATCCTTGAATCTCTCTAGACTGGAGCTGGGTTGGGCGCCGGACAGCGGGTGAAGGTGTGAAGGCTGGAGCTGCTTGCAACGGTCGAGTGTGAAAAGTGCTGAAATTTTCTAAGTCCTACCCTTATATACCCCTCTGACTGGCGCAGCGGTCCTGCGCACTGAAGTGCACACGAACCTGCGCACTGCTGCTCGACTAAAAAAACTACGAGACCTAGACTAACTAAAAGACACTAGAAAGACTAAAAGAAAGACATAAAAAAGTAAAACGAGTCGGGTTACCTCCCGACAAGTGCCTTTGTTTAACGTCGTTGGCTCGACTGTACCTCGTTACGTGCCCAAATGGGTGCCAGCGACCTCCCCCACTCTCGCTCCTGAGTGACCCTGCGCTTGTGCATGTGCTGTGTTCTGCTTGGTCCTGCGCAAAGGGTGAGAAGGGTAGTCAACATGGATAATATGTGAGAAGTCTGCAGTAACGAGGGTAGATGAAGAGGAAGAAGAAATGTGAGCAATAGTTTCCAGTTCTCCCTCTGGTGCATCTGGTGGTGCCTCTGGCGCAGCAGCTGGCGCATTTGCTATCTCAGGTTCTGCCAAGTCAATGTCGCACACTGTGTCGTCCCAAGGTTCTCCTAGATACCGTTTGACTCTCTGCCCATTGTTCCATAGGGGAAAACCTTGGTGACTGATAAAGCCTATTTATACGCATTATTTAGATCATAACCCTGTGCTTCTTTGCAATATTTTGTGTACAAGATTATTGGTTTCCAGTGTTTTTGTATTTCAGGGCAAAATGAGGGCCTAAGTCGGATACGCGCTAACAGGCAGCGTTTAGGACGCGCATCACACAGCCTGCGGAGCTAGCGGCGCAAACAGAAGAATTGGCAGAGTCGACCACGGTGCGCTAACCGATTGCGCTAAGCAGATGCCGTGCGCCAGGCGCAGATGTTGGTGTTTCCAAATCCTGACACGACCAGATTTGGAAGTTGCCAAGAGTGAGCCTCTGAGCAGTATATAAAGAAGAGAAGGAGGCTAGGGTTAAGAGACACACAGACGATTATCAGGATTCACAATTCGTACACCCAGGAGGCACTGCGCAGCAGGACTGGAAAACACACGAGCTTGTTGAGAGGATTTGCGCCAGCCGACTGCGCCAGCCAAGACAGCAACCTGCATGCACTGTTTGCTATTGTTTTCTTGGACACTTTAGTTATTATTTACTATTTCTATGATGTTTATCACTAGCATGTCTAGCTAAACGCTTAGTATCAGTTGGACATGAATCTATGAGTATTTCCTTTTGAGACTTGCGCTTAATGCATAGCTTGCTTGCTTATATTAATTCTGTGCACATTACTGGCAGCTTGTTACATGAGTAGGGGAAGCCTTGAACCGCAATCTTACTCTTGTTGCTTGTTGTTGTCTGTTAAACTAGTTGAATAGCCTGACGGTGCCAACTAGGAGTAACGCGCTAGGTTAGGCAATTACTACCTTGATCGGATTCGTAGTTGTTTAGTCTAGTGTAAGAATTAATAACACATGAACTTTGATCGGAACATGCGCACATGTTAGGAAGCCTTGATCGGACACTAACATTAGCAAATCGAGCTATAGACATTTAGAGTCGATGATAAGGAATACACTCATAGAGGATTGTCTGCGCCGATACTTCTCATAAGTCATAGTACTTAATCTCTATTGCCTGCGCACGTCTAGTGCAATTTCCTGCGTTACGATACCACTGTTTACTTGCGCATCGCGCAACCCCGATCACTCACCCCCCAATCTTCGTAAGTGTAGGTTACTGGTTAAAACTGAGCTACTTGCTCCCTGTGGAGATCGACCCTTACTTAACCGCTGTACTAGTGGAAGAGGAAGGATTATATTTGACGCGCACAACGACGCGCGATCAAATTTTGGCACCGTTGCCGGGGAGCAACACAGCTAAGTTATAGCTATTTTACGTTTTTTTCCTTATTAGTAACTAGTTATTTTCAGTTTGTTTTGTTTTCTCGTTGTTGTTTTTGACAGCGCGCAATCACCATCAGCCTGCGCAACCTTGAAACAGTTACGCTGCGCAGATTCTAGTTTCACACTCACAGACGCAGCACCATTAGTTATCTTTTAATTTCGTTTTCTTTGAGATTTAGAACAGGTCATGGAGGATAACAGTGTCGTTGGGGACAACTTAGGGGACAGAACCCCAGAGGAAGCAAGAGCACACAACCGCGCAGCCCTGTTCAGAGAGGAAGTGCAGCGCGAGGTTGAAGCAAGGAGGCCCGCTGAAGTGTATTATGCGCCACCCGTGCAACAGGCCGCGCGACGCAGAACAGTGCGCGAGATGTCAGCCCCACTCACAGTTAACCAGCCATGGTGCATCGTGCTTCCGCCAGGCGGTCATTTTGAACTAAGAAGCTCGCTCATTCATCACATGCCCAAGTTCCACGAGCGTTTCAGGGAGCTAGAGGCCAACTGCTACAATCATGGCCTGCCCCAGAATGTGCTGATAGAGAACTTCCTGAATGGACTGCTGCCCATGGAGCTGAGATTGTTGAACGCATGCGCAGGAGGCGACATTTGCAACATGTATCCAGAAGACGCGTGGCAGCTGATAGAAGACTCTGCTGGTCAGGTAAGACATCAGCTAACACTTGAAAATAGTCGTACGCGTTTTGTGCATCAGGTAGAAACAAGCGCTGAGATCAAGGAAATGAAGGCCATGCTGCAGAAATTGATGAGTGCGCAAAGCACACAACCAGTTGCGCCAAAGGTATGTGAATTCTGCAGGTCCACCGAGCACAAAACTGATGAGTGTCCCACACTTTTCGAGGAATCTGGAGATGTCAATGCTCTTGGAAGATGGGATAACAGAGGACCACAGAGGCAGAATCAGCCGCGCTTTGGACTGGCAGCAAATGGATTCAGATGGAAGGAGGAGAACAATTTCCAGAGGCAGTCCACAGATCAGCGCGCACCACAGCAGACGCAACAAGCTGCGCCCTACAATCCACCGCATCGCCGCACTGACGCACCAGCGCATAACAATCAGCAACCGAGGCGATCTTTGGAAGATATCGTGGGGCAGCTAGCAGACACGGTGCGCAAAAATGACGAGAAGTATGACAAGAGGTTCGAGTCCATTGAAAAGCATCACAGATCGCCACCACTGTGTATGAGCTGAAAAAGAGCGATGGCCACCTGCCTTCGCAAGCGATTCAGAACCCCAAAGGAGGAGTCAATGCAGTAACACTGAAGACTGGGCGCACAATAGGAGCAGAGCAGACCTCGAAGGCGCCCGCACAACCAGCAATGCAAGTCCCGGATCCAGCAGAACAGAATGCGCAACCAGAGCAAGACGCGCAACCAGAAGTGCCAGTCACAAGCCAGCAGGGCGAAGCGCCAGGTAGAACGCAATTAAAAGACAAAGGCACGAATCGTACTAAGATACCTGCACCTTTTCCTGTGCAGGCACCATCGGCTAGAAAGGAAGCGCTGGACAAGGAACTATACGAGTTATTCAGCAAGGTGGAAATCAACATTCCCCTTATCGAAGCAGTTCGGCAGATTCCCAGGTACGCCAAGTTTTTAAAGGAGCTGTGCACAAACAAGAGGAGGAAAGGCGAATGCGCACAGGTAATGCTCAATGCGCAGGCCTCAGCGATCGTGCAACATAACGTACCACCTAAGTGCCGAGACCCAGGTACGTTCACTATCCCTTGCATTTTAGGTAAGACCACAGTGAGCAACTGCATGATTGATTTAGGCGCATCCATCAATTTGTTACCTTATTCCCTATATACGACATTGCGCCTTGGACCACTAAAGCCTGCAGGTCTCACTATTCAGCTAGCAGATCGGTCTTGCAAACAACCTGCAGGCATGATCGAGGATGTTCTTGTGCGAGTAGGAGAGCTGGTGTTTCCAGTAGATTTTTATGTGCTATAAATGGAGGGTGAATCAAGCACCAGCAGTGCGCAGATCCTACTGGGTAGACCTTTTCTGATGACCGCGCGCACAAAGATAGACGTGTGGAGGGGCACGCTTTCCATGGAGGTAGATGGCGAAGAGATCCATTTTAATATATTCAAGGGGATGCAGCATCCTCATGAGGACGCCACAGTGCACGCAATGGACAGCTTAGATGATTTAGTCACAGATGCGCAATGCGCAAGCGCAACAATAGGACCAGAGCTACTGGCACAGACAGAGTTGGAGGAGCAGGACGAGGAGCTGAGCAGTGCTGAACCAGAACTCAGACAGGTACACAATTTAGTTCATATTTGCACTGCCAATAAAATCTTGCCCTCTATTGAACAGGCACCCAAGGTCGAGCTGAAGCAATTGCCAGAGCACCTCAAATACATTTTCTTGGGAAATGAGGACACCCTGCCAGTGATCATAAAGAAAGGATTAGAAGAGGAGCAGGAAGTGCGTTTACTGCAGGTGCTGCACAAGAACCAGCGCGCTATAGGATGGACACTGGCAGATCTGCGTGGAGTGAGCCCAGACGTATGCATGCATAGAATTCTGTTGGAAGATGGTGCCAAACCATCCAGAGAGGCTCAGCGCAGATTGAACCCAAATATGATGGAGGTAGTGCAGAAGGAAATTCTAAAGTTGCTTGACGCAGGAGTCATCTACCCCATTTCGGACAGTAAATGGGTCAGTCCAGTGCACGTTGTGCCTAAGAAGGGAGGAATCACAGTGGAAGAGAATGCGCAGGGCGAGCTAGTTCCCAAGCGCATACAGACTGGATGGCGCATGTGCATCGACTACAGGAAGCTTAACGCAGTAACGCGCAAGGACCATTTCCCGCTACCCTTTATGGATCAGATGCGGATAGATTAGCAGGTAAGCCCTATTTTTGTTTCTTGGACGGATATTCAGGGTACAATCAGATACCCATAGCTGCGGAGGATCAGGAGAAGACCACGTTCACCTGCCCGTTCGGTACATTTGCGTTTCGGCGCATGTCATTTGGGCTGTGTAATGCGCCAGGTACGTTCAAACGACTTATCATGAGCATTTTCTCTGATATGATTGGTATATGCATAGAAGTGTTCATGGATGATTTTACTTTATATGGAGGTATCTTTGATGCGTGCTTAACTCATCTAGATAAGGTCTTAGCGCGCTGCATTTCTAAGAACCTGGTGCTTAATTATGAAAAATGCCATTTCATGGTAACGCATGGTGTAGTGCTAGGACACATTATCTCAGAGGAGGGGATCAAGGTAGACAAAGCTAAGATAGACCTTATTTCTAATCTACCTTACGCCACAAACGTGCGCGATGTGAAGTCATTCTTAGGGCACGCTGGGTTTTACAGGCGTTTTATAAAAGACTTCTCTAAAATCTGTATTCCCCTGTCTAACCTCTTGCAAAAGGATGTGTGCTTCGATTTCTCTGATGAGTGCAGGACCGCGTTCGATAAGCTGAAGGAAGCGCTGACAAGTGCGCCAGTGATGCGCGCACCAGACTGGAACCTGCCATTTGAACTAATGTGCGACGCAAGCGATTATGCAGTAGGTGCAGTCCTGGGGCAGCGAGTGGACAAGAAATCGCACGCCATCTATTCTGCATCGCGCACATTGGACGCTGCGCAGAGGAACTACACCACCACGGAGAAGGAGCTTCTGGCAATTGTGTTTGCGCTAGAGAAGTTCCGTGCATATGTTCTAGGCGCCAGGGTCATCATATACACAGACCACGCAGCCATCCGCTACCTAATGTCCAAGAAAGAAACTAAGCCGCGCCTGATGCGCTGGGTGCTCTTACTGTAGGAATTCGACCTGGAGATCAAGGATAAGAAGGGCACAGAGAACACAGTTGCGGATCACCTGAGCAGAATCCTGAAGGAGGAGGAGCCAGGGCAGATCACTGAGACATTTCCTGACGAGCATCTGATGGCGCTGACAGGTAAGGTACCATGGTATGCGCACATTGCGAATTACCTGGTCACAGGTACGTTTCCTCCGCATTTCAATAAAACCTAGTGCATGAGATTGAAACATGAGTCCAAGCATTATATTTTGGATGATCCTTATATGCTTAGAATAGGACCAGATCAGATATTGAGGCGCTGCGTGCCTGACCATGAATTTAACTCTGTTTTGATGTTTTGTCATGCGCACGCATTTGGAGGACACTTTGGTCCCAAGCGCACCAGCAGGAAGGTCCTGGACTGCGGATTCTATTGGCCACACCTGTTTAGAGACGCATATGACTATTGCAGGAATTGTGACAGGTGCCAGCGCACAGGAGGCATATCAGCGCGCAACGAGATGCTGCAGACGCCAATTCTAGTGGATGAAGTGTTTGACATATGGGGAATTGACTTCATGGGGCCATTTCCCCCGTCTGCAGGATACGAGTACATATTGGTCGCGGTGGACTATGTCTCCAAATGGGTCGAAGCTAAGGCCACACGGAAGGATGACGGTAAGACGGTCGCTGAGTTTCTGAAAACTAACATCTTTTGCAGGTACGGGGTGCCTAAGGCAATCATCAGCGACCAGGGGACGCACTTTTGCAACAGGATCGTGGCGCAAGTTTTCAAGCATTATGGGGTGCGCCACAAGACGTCCACTGCTTATCATCCTCAGACAAATGGACAGGCCGAGGTCTCCAACAGAGAAATCAAGCGCATCCTGGAGAAGACTGTGAGACCATCGCGCAAGGATTGGAGCCAGCGCCTGGACGATGCGCTGTGGGCATACCGCACTGCGCATAAGACACCAATCGGGACGTCACCGTTTCGGTTGGTCTACGGAAAAGCCTGCCACCTGCCAGTAGAGCTAGAGCACAAAGTATATTGGGCCTTACGCATTTGCAACCTGAACTTAGATGAGGCTGGAAAGGAGCGCGCGTTTGAGCTGAGTGAATTAGAAGAGCTGCGCCTGGATGCCTATGAGGGACTGCGCGATTACAAGGAGCGGACAAAGGCGTTTCATGACAAGCATATCCTCAGACGCACTTTTGAGCCAGGAGACCAGGTATTATTATTCTCATCACGCCTGAAGCTCATGCCTGGAAAGCTGCGCAGCAAATGGATTGGACCGTACACAGTCATCAAGGTTTTCCCCTATGGAACAATCGAGTTAGAAAACGAGCACCGACATCGTTTTCAGGTCAATGGGCAGAGAGTCAAACAGTATCTAGGAGAACCTTGGGACGACACAGTGCGCGACATTGACTTGGCAGAACCTGAGATGGCAGATGCGCCAGCTGCTGCGCCAGAGGCACCACCAGATGCACCAGAGGAAGAACTGGAAACTATTGCTCACATTTCTTCTTCCTCTTCATCTACCCTCGTTACTGCAGACTTCTCACATATTATCCATGTTGACTACCCTTCTCACCCTTTGCGCAGGACCAAGCAGAACACAGCACATGCACAAGCGCAGGGTCACTCGGGAGCAATAGTGGGGGAGGTCGCTGGCACACATTTGGGCACGTAACGAGGTACAGTCGAGCCAACGACGTTAAACAAAGGCACTTGTCGAGAGGTAACCCGACTCGTTTTACTTTTTTTATGTCTTTCTTTTAGTCTTGGTGTGCTAAACTCCTGTGATACATTTTGTGTCCCTATGCTATATTTGCGCTGCTTTGACTATATGTTCTTCATTTTTATATTCTTTGCTTTGCTTGCATGCATATGTTCTGCATGTGCGCGTCCTCCGTGCGCTTGAGCTTGAGTCGTGGGGACACGTCTCGGTTTAAGTGTGGGGGGGAGCGTTACACTTACATTTTACGTTTTTTTAGCATTTTTAGTGTAGCTTAGTTTTATTGAAGGAAACAGTAGCAGTAGTGCGCTTGAGTGCGGGTTGCGCGTACTGTTCAGCTTGTTTGCGCTATCCATTTTGCGCAGTGCGCCATCAACTGTTTTTAGTATATTTTTTCGTTTTTCTGCTCCTGTTAGTTGGGATATACAGGGGATGTGGAGTTGACAGAAACGCTCTAGAGAGGCGGTTAGTCGCTCGCGCTTCAGAGGAGAGGTATATGGTCGAGAGCGCGAGTGGAGGCCTGTGTTTCGCGATCTTCGGAACAAGAGAGCGCGCTCAGTCACGCAGATGCCGAAGCCAAATACCCAAAAGCGTGGCGAGGTGGGAAAACAGACCACCTTCCCTCTGGAAGTTGAGCCAAGGAAGGCGGGCGCGGGTGTAAACGCGTGCGCCGACCTGCGCAGATAGACCAAGGAGGGAGAGCGGGGCGGTGTTCCATAGCTGTTATCCGGAGGCCGAGACTGGAACCGTTCTGGGAATGTGAGGAATCGTAGACAAAGCTGTACAAAAGAAAAAACACCAGCAGATGATATGCGCTACAAAAGAATCAGCATGCGCACAAATAAGTACCAGCGTGCGCAAAGTCCACAGAAAATCATCAAAAGGCTTGAGTTCCCAGGAAGTGCGCGGAAGAATCACGCACCGGAAGAAGCTTGCGCTGTTAACCATATACCCATCCTCGGAGTGAGAGCTGACAACCTGGCGCCTATAAAAAGCTATCTCCCAGCCATCCGAAATGATTTTCATCCCAGCTGGGAGGTAATGAATTGCGAAATCCCTATACTTAGACTGTTGACAGCAGTTGTGCGCAGGTGGTAGAGCAGCGCAGGGTGTTCAGTCGTGCAGATCGCGCCAGAGTGCAAGACTGTGCGCTAGACTCCAGAGAGGTAGTAGTATCCGTGCTTGAGTGCTTGTTCGAGGACGAACAAGGGGCAAGTGTGGGGGGTTTGATAGAGCCTATTTATACGCATTATTTAGATCATAACCCTGTGCTTGTTTGCAATATTTTGTGTACAAGATTACTGGTTTCCAGTGTTTTTGTATTTCAGGGCAAAACGAGGGCCTAAGTCGGATAAGCGCTAACAGGCAGCGTTTAGGACGCGCATCACATAGCCTGCGGAGCTAGCAGCGCAAACAGAAGAATTGGCAGAGTCGACCACGGTGCGCTAACCGATTGCGCTAAGCAGATGCCGTGCGCCAGGCGCAGATATTGGTGTTTCCAAATCCTGACACGACCAGATTTAGAAGTTGCCAAGAGTGAGCCTCTGAGCAGTATATAAAGAAGAGAAGGAGGCTAGGGTTACAGAGACACACAGACGATTCTCAAGATTCACAATTCGTACACCCAGGAGGCACTGCGCAGCAGGACTGGAAAACACACGAGCTTGTTGAGAGGAATTGCGCCAGCCGACTGCGCCAGCCAAGACAGCAACCTGCACGCACTGTTTGCTATTGTTTTCTTGGACACTTTAGTTATTATTTACTATTTCTATGATGTTTATCACTAGCATGTCTAGCTAAACGCTTAGTATCGGTTGGACATGAATCTATGAGTATTTCCTTTTGAGACTTGCGCTTAATGCATAGCTTGCTTGCTTATATTAATTCTGTGCACATTACTGGCAGCTTGTTACATGAGTAGGGGAAGCCTTGAACCGCAATCTTACTCTTGTTGCTTGTTGTTGTCTGTTAAACTAGTTGAATAGCCTGACGGTGCCAACTAGGAGTAACGCGCTAGGTTAGGCAATTACTACCTTGATCGGATTCGTAGTTGTTTAGTCTAGTGTAAGAATTAATAGCACATGAACTTTGATCGGAACATGCGCACATGTTAGGAAGCCTTGATCGGACACTAACATTAGCAAATCGAGCTATAGACATTTAGAGTCGATGATAAGGAATACACTGATAGAGGATTGTCTGCGTCGATGCTTCTCATAAGTCATAGTACTTAATCTCTATTGCCTGCGCACGTCTAGTGCAATTTCCTGCGTTACGATACCACTGTTTACTTGCGCATCGCGCAACCCCGATCACTCACCACCCAATCTTCGTAAGTGTAGGTTACTGGCTAAAACTGAGCTACTTGCTCCCTGTGGAGATCGACCCTTACTTAACCGCTGTACTAGTGGAAGAGGAAGGATTATATTTGACGCGCACAACGACGCGCGATCAGTGACTGTGTGCGGTCCAGTCCATTTGCTGCGCAGCTTTCCAGGCATGAGCTTCAGGCGTGATGAGAATAATAATACCTGGTCTTCTGGCTCAAAAGTGCATCTGAGGATATGCTTGTCATGAAACGCCTTTGTCCGCTCCGTGTAATCGCGCAGCCCCTCATAGGCATCCAGGCGCAGCTCTTCTAATTCACTAAGCTCAAACGCGCGCTCTTTGCCAGCCTCATCTAGGTTCAAGTTGCAAATGCGTAGGGCCCAATATGCTTTGTGTTCTAGCTCTGCTGGCAGGTGGCATGCTTTTTCGTAGACCAACCGAAACGGTGAAGTCCCGATTGGTGTCTTATGCGCAGTGCGGTATGCCCACAGCGCATCGTCCAGGCGCTGGCTCCAATCCTTGCGCGATGGTCTCACAGTCTTCTCCAGGATGCGCTTGATTTCTCTGTTGGAGACCTCGGCCTGTCCATTTGTCTGAGGATGATAAGCAGTGGACGTCTTGTGGCGCACCCCATAATGCTTGAAAACTTGCGCCACGATCCTGTTGCAAAAGTGCGTCCCCTGGTCGCTGATGATTGCCTTAAGCACCCCGTATCTGCAAAAGATGTTAGTTTTTAGAAATTCAGCGACCGTCTTACCATCATCCTTCCGTGTGGCCTTAGCTTCGACCCATTTGGAGACATAGTCCACCGCGACCAATATGTATTCATATCCTGCAGACGGGGGAAAAGGCCCAATGAAGTCAATTCCCCATATGTCGAACACTTCATCCACTAGAATTGGCGTCTGCGGCATCTCGTTGCGCGCTTATATGCCTCCCGTGCGCTGGCACCTGTCACAATTCCTGCAATAGTCATATGCGTCTCTGAACAGGTGCAGCCAATAAAATCCGCAGTCCAGGACCTTCCTGCTAGTGCGCTTGGGACCAAAGTGTCCTCCACATGCGTGCGCGTGACAAAACATCAAAACAGAGTTAAATTCATGGTCAGACACGCAGCGCCTCAATATCTGATCTGGTCCTATTCTAAGCATATAAGGATCATCCCAAATATAATCCTTGGACTCATGTTTCAATCTCATGCACTGGGTTGTATTGAAATGCGGAGGAAACGTACCTGTGACCAGGTAATTCGCAATGTGCACATACCATGGTACCTTACCTGTCAGCGCCATCAGATGCTCGTCAGGAAATGTCTCAGTGATCTGCCCTGGCCTCTCCTCCTTCACGATTCTGCTCAGGTGATCCGCAACTGTGTTCTCTGTGCCCTTCTTATCCTTGATCTCCAGGTCGAATTCCTGCAGTAGGAGCACCTAGCGCATCAGGCGCGGCTTAGTTTCTTTCTTGGACATTAGGTAGCGGATGGCTGCGTGGTCTGTGTATATGATGACCCTGGCGCCTAGAACATATGCACGGAACTTCTCTAGCGCAAACACAATTGCCAGAAGCTCCTTCTCCGTGGTGGTGTAGTTCTTCTGCGCAACATCCAGTGTGCACGATGCATAATAGATGGCGTGCGGCTTCTTGTCCACTCGCTGCCCCAGGACTCAACCTACTGCATAATCGCTGGCGTCGCACATCAGTTCAAATGGCAGGTTCCAGTCTGGTGCGCGCATCACTGGCGCACTGGTCAGCGCTTCCTTCAGCTTATCGAACGCGGTCCTGCACTCATCAGAAAAATCGAAGCACACATCCTTTTGCAAGAGGTTAGACAGGGGAATACAGATTTTAGAGAAGTCTTTTATAAAACGCCTGTAAAATCCGGGGTGCCCTAAGAATGACTTCACATCGCGCACATTTGTGGCGTAAGGTAGATTAGAAATAAGGTATATCTTAGCTTTGTCTACCTTGATCCCCTCCTCTGAGATAATGTGTCCTAGCACTACACCATGCGTTACCATGAAATGGCATTTTTCATAATTAAGCACCAGGTTCTTAGAAATGCAGCGCCCTAAGACCTTATCTAGATGAGTTAAGCACGCATCAAAGGTACCTCCATATACAGTAAAATCATCCATGAACACTTCTATGCATATACCAATCATATCAGAGAAATTGCTCATGACAAGGCGTTGGAACGTACCTGGCGCGTTACACAGCCCAAATGACATGCGCCGAAACGCAAATGTACCGAACGGGCAGGTGAACGTGGTCTTCTCCTGATGCTCCGCAGCTATGGGTATCTGATTGTACCCTGAATATCCGTCCAAGAAACAAAAATAGGGCTTACCTGCTAATCTGTCCAGCATCTGATCCATAAAGGGTAGCGGGAAATGGTCCTTGCGCGTTACTGCGTTAAGCTTCCTGTAGTCGATGCACATGCGCCATCCAGTTTGGATGCGCTTGGGAACTAGCTCGCCCTGCGCATTCTCTTCCACTGTGATTCCTCCCTTCTTAGGCACAACGTGCACTGGACTGACCCATTTACTGTCCGAGATGGGGTAGATGACTCCTGCGTCAAGCAACTTTAGAATTTCCTTCTGCACTACCTCCATCATATTTGGGTTCAATCTGCGCTGAGCCTCTCTGGATGGTTTGGCACCATCTTCCAACAGAATTCTATGCATGCATACGTCTGGGCTCACTCCACTCAGATCTGCCAGTGTCCATCCTATAGCGCGCTGGTTCCTGCGCAGCACCTGCTGTAAACGCACTTCCTGCTCCTCTTCTAATCCTTTCTTTATGATCACTGGCAGGGTGCCTTCATTTCCCAGGAAAATGTATTTGAGGTGCTCGGGAAGTTGCTTCAGCTCTACCTTGGGTGCCTGTTCAATAGAGGGCAAGATTTTATTGGCAGTGCAAATATGAACTATATCGTGTACCTGTTTGAGTTCTGGTTCAGCACTGCTCAGTTCCTCGTCCTGCTCCTCCAACTCTGTCTGTCCCCGTGGCTCTGGTCCTATTGTTGCGCTTGCGCATTGCGCATCTGTGACTAAATCATCTAAGCTGTCCATTGCGTGCACTGTGGCGTCCTCATGAGGATGCTGCATCCCCTTGAATATATTGAAATGGATCTCTTCGCCATCTACCTCCATGGAAAGCGTGCCCCTCCACACGTATATCTTTGTGCGCGCGGTCATCAGAAAAGGTCTACCCAGTAGGATCTGCGCACTGCTGGTGCTTGATTCACCCTCCATTTCCAGCACATAAAAATCTGCTGGAAACACCAGCTCTCCTACTCGCACAAGAACATCCTCGATCATGCCTGCAGGTTGTTTGCTAGCTGAATAATGAGACCTGCAGGCTTTAGTGGTCCAAGGCGCAATGTCGTATATAGGGAATAAGGTAACAAATTGATGGATGCGCCTAAATCAATCATGCAGTTGCTCACTGTGGTCTTACCTAAAGTGCAAGGGATAGTGAACGTACCTGGGTCTCGGCACTTAGGTGGTACCTTATGTTGCACGATCGCTGAGGCCTGCGCATTGAGCATTACCTGTGCGCATTCGCCTTTCCTCCTCTTGTTTGTGCACAGCTCCTTTAAAAACTTGTCGTACCTGGGAATCTGCCGAACTGCTTCGATAAGGGGAATGTGGATTTCCACCTTGCTGAATAACTTGTATAGTTCTTTGTCCAGCGCTTCCTTTCTAGCCAATGGTGCCTGCACAGGAAAAGGTGCACGTATATTAGTACGATTCGTGCCCTTGTCGTTTAATTGCGTTATACCTGGCGCTTCGCCCTACTGGCTTGTGACTGGCACTTCTGGTTGCGCGTCTTGCTCTGGTTGCGCATTTTGTTCTGCTGGATCCGGGACTTGCGCAGCTGGTTGCGCGGGTGCCTTCGTGGTCTTCTCTGCTCCTATTGTGCGCCCAGTCCTCAGTGTTACTGCATTGACTCCTCCTTTGGGGTTCTGAATCACTTGCGAAGGCAGGTTGCCATCGCTGCTTTTCAATGGACTCGAACCTCTTGTCATACTTCTCGTCATTTTTGCGCACCGTGTCTGCTAGCTGCCCCACGATATCTTCCAAAGATCGCCTTGGTTGCTGATTGTTATGCGCTGGTGCGTCAGTGCGGCGATGCGGTGGATTGTTGTGTCTGCTGTGGCGCGCGCTGATCTGTGGACTGCCTATGGAAATTGTTTTCCTCCTTCCATCTGAATCCATTTGCTGCCAGTCCAAAGCGCGGCTGATTCTGCCTCTGTGGTCCTCTGTTATCCCATCCTCCAAGAGCATTGACATCTCCAGATTCCTCGAAAAGTGTGGGACACTCATCAGTTTTGTGCTCGGTGGACCTGCAGAATTCACATACCTTTGGCGCAACTGGTTGTGCGCTTTGCGAACTCATCAACTTCTGCAGCATGGCCTTCATTTCCTTGATCTCAGCGCTTGTTTCTACCTGATGCACAGAACGAGTACGACTATTTTCAAGTGTTAGCTGATGTCGTACCTGACCAGCAGAGTCTTCTATCAGCTGCCACGCGTCTTCTGGATACATGTTGCAAATGTCGCCTCCTGCGCATGCGTTCAATAACCTCAGCTCCATGGGTAGCAATCCATTCAGGAAGTTCTCTATCAGCACATTCAGGGGCAGGCCATGATTGTAGCAGTTGGCCTCTAGCTCCCTGAAACGCTCGTAATACTCTGACAGTGACTCTCCTGCGCTCTGCCTCGGCGCGGCCAGTTCTCTCCTGAGTAGCGCGATCTTTGCTGCTGGATAGAATTTGTCCAGGAACTTCTTCTGCAGCTGCTCCCATGTGTGAATTGATCCTGCGGGTAAGTTCATCAACCAATGTCTGGCTGTATCACACAGTGAAAATGGGAATGCCTTCATCTTCAGCGCCTCATCGCTCTCCCCTTCGGTTTTCAAGTTCTCGCATATGACTAGGAACTCTCGCACATGCTTGATTGGATTTTCATTGTTCATCCCGTGGAACTTGGGCATGTGATGAATGAGCGAGCTTCTTAGTTCAAAATGACCGCCTGGCGGAAGCACGATGCACCATGGCTGGTTAACTGTGAGTGGGGCTGACATCTCGCGCACTGTTCTGCGTCGCGCGGCCTGTTGCACGGGTGGCGCATGATACACTTCAGCGGCCCTCCTTGCTTCAACCTCGCGCTGCACTTCCTCTCTGAACAGGGCTGCGCGGTTGTGTGCTCTTGCTTCCTCTGGGGTTCTGTCCCCTAAGTTGTCCCCAACGACAATGTTCTCCTCCATGACCTGTTCTAAATCTCAAAGAAAACGAAATTAAAAGATAACTAATGCTGCTGCGTCTGTCAGTGCTAGAATCTGCGCAGCGCAACTATTTCAAGGTTGCGCAGGCTGATGGTGATTGCGCGCTGTCAGAAACAACAACGAGAAAACAAAACAAACTGAAAATAACCAGTTACTAATAAAGAAAAACGTAAACTAGCTATAACTTAGCTGTGTTGCTCCCCGGCAACGGCGCCAAAATTTGATCGCGCGTCGTTGTACGCGTCAAATATAATTCTTCCTCTTCCACTAGTACAGCGGTTAAGTAAGGGTCGATCTCCACAGGGAGCAAGTAGTTCAGTTTTAGCCAGTAACGTACACTTACGAAGATTGAGGGGTGAGTGATCGGGGTTGCGCGATGCGCAAGTAACAGTGGTATCGTAACACAGGAAATTGCACTAGACGTGCGCAGGCAATAGAGATTAAGTACTATGACTTATGAGAAGTATCGGCGCAGACAATCCTCTATGAGTGTATTCCTTATCATCGACTCTAAATGTCTATAGCTCGATTTGCTAATGTTAGTGTCCGATCAAGGCTTCCTAACATGTGCGCATGTTCTGATCAAAGTTCATGTGCTATTAATTCTTGCACTAGACTAAACAACTACGAATCCGATCAAGGTAGTAATTGCCTAACCTAGCGCGTTACTCCTAGTTGGCACCGTCAGGCTATTCAACTAGTTTAACAAACAACAACAAGCAACAAGAGTAAGATTGCGGTTCAAGGCTTCCCCTACTCATGTAACAAGCTGCCAGTAATGTGCACAGAATTAATATAAGCAAGCAAGCTATGCATTAAGCGCAAGTCTCAAAGGAAATACTCATAGATTCATGCCCAACCGATACTAAGTGTTTAGCTAGACATGCTAGTGGTAAACATCATAGAAAGAGTAAATAATAATTAAGGTGTCCAAGAAAACAATGGCAAACAGTGCGTGCAGGTTGCAGTCTTGGCTGGTGCAGTCGGCTGGCGCAGATCCTCTCAACAAGCTCGTGTGTTTTCCAGTCCTACTGCGCAGTGCCTCCTGGGTGTACGAATTGTGAGTCCTGATAATCGTCTGTGTGTCTCTTAACCCTAGCCTCCTTCTCTTCTTTATATACTGCTCAGAGGCTCACTCTTGGCAACTTCCAAATCTGGTCGTGTCAGGATTTGGAAATACCAACATCTGCGCCTGGCGCACGCCATCTGCTTAGCGCAATCGGTTAGCGCACCGAGGTCGACTTTGCCAATTTCTTCTGTTTGCGCCGCTAGGTCCGCAGGCTGTGTGATGCGCGTCCTAAACGCTGCCTGTTAGCGCGTATCCGACTTAGGCCCTCGTTTTGCCCTGAAATACAAAAACACTGGAAACCATGCAAACAAGCACAGCGTTATGATCTAAATAATGCGTATAAATAGGCTCTATCACTCCGCCAATTCAACTTCGCGCGCTGTGTCATCCCAAGGTTCTCCTAAATACTTTTTGACTCTCTGCCCATTAACCTGAAAACGATGCCGGTGCTCGTTTACTAACTCGATTGTTCCGTAGGGGAAAACCTTGGTAACCGTGTATGGTCCCGTCCATTTGCTCCGTAGCTTCCCAGGCATGAGCTTTAGGCGCGAGGAGAACAATAATACCTGGTCTCCTGGCTCAAAAGTGCGTCTGAGGATGTGTTTGTCGTGAAATGCCTTTGTGCGCGCCTTGTAATCACGCAGTCCCTCATATGCATTCAGGCACAGCTCTTCTAATTCGCTTAGCTCAAATGCGCGCTCCTTACCAACCTCGTCTAGGTTCAGGTTGCAAACGCACAATGCCCAGTACGCTTTGTGCTCTAACTCCACTGGCAGGTGGCACGCTTTTCCATAAACCAACCGAAACGGTGAGGTCCTAATTGGTGTCTTATGTGCTGTGCGGTATGCCCATAGCGCATCGTCAAGGCGCTGGCTCCAGTCTTTGCGCGACGGTCTCACAGTTTTCTCCAGGATGCGCTTGATCTCTCGGTTGGAAACCTCGGCCTGTCCATTCGTCTGAGGGTGGTAAGCGGCGGACGTCTTGTGGCGCACTCCATAATGCTTGAATACCTGCGCCACTATCCTGTTGCAAAAATGCGTCCCCTGGTCGCTTATAATTGCTTAGGCACCCCGTACCTGCAAAAAATGTTAGTTCTCAAAAAGTCAGCGACCGTCTTACCATCATCCTTCCGGGTAGCCTTGGCCTCAACCCATTTGGAGACATAATCTACCGCGACCAATATATACTCATATCTGGAAGATGGAGGAAATGGCCCCATGAAGTCAATCCCCCAAATGTCGAATACTTCATCCACTAAAATTGGCGTCTGCGGCATCTCATTGCGCGATGATATGCCCCCTGTGCGCTGGCATCTGTCACAGTTCCTGCAGTGGTTATACGAGTCACTATACAAGTGCGGCCAATAAAATCTGCAATCCAGGATCTTTCTGCTCGTGCGCTTTGGACCAAAGTGTCCTCCACATGCATGCGCATGACAAAACATCAAAACAGAGTTAATTTCATGGTCAGGCACGCATCGCCTCAAAATCTGATCAGGTCCTACTCCGAGCATATACGGATCATCCCAAATGTAATACCTGGACTCATGCTTTAATCTCATGCATTGGGTCTTAGTGAAATGAGGAGGAAACGTACCTGTGACCAGGTAATTCGCAATGTGCGCATACCATGGTACCTTACCTGTCAGCACCATCAGATGCTCGTCAGGGAATGTCTCCGTGATCCGCCCTGGCTCCTCTGCTTTCACGATCCTACTCAGGTGATCCGCGACTGTGTTCTCCGTGCCCTTCTTATCTTTGATTTCCAAGTCAAATTCCTGAAGTAGGAGCACCCAGCGCATCAGGCGCGGCTTAGTCTCCTTCTTGGACATTAGGTATCAGATTGCTGCGTGGTCTCTGTAGACCATGACTCTGGCGCCAAGAACATATCCGTGGAACTTCTCCAGTGCAAACACAATTGCCAGAAGTTCCTTTTCCGTGGTGGTGTAGTTCCTCTGCGCAGCGTCCAGTGTGCGCGATGCATAATAAATGGCGTGCGGCTTCTTGTCCACGCGCTGTCCCAAGACTGCACCTACTGCATAGTCGCTTGCATCGCACATCAGTTCAAACGGCAGGTTCCAGTCTGGCGCGCGCATCACTGGCGCACTGGTCAGCGCCTCCTTCAGCTTATCAAACGCGGCCCTACACTCATCAGTAAATTCGAAACACACATCCTTTTGCAAGAGGTTAGACAGGGGTATACAAATCTTAGAAAAATCTTTTATGAAACGCCTGTAAAACCAAGCATGCCCAAGGAATGATTTCACATCGCGCACGTTAGTGGAATAAGGCAGATTAGAAATAAGATCTATTTTGGCCTTATCTACCTTGATCCCCTCCTGCGAGATAATATGTCCTAGTACTACACCGTGCGATACCATGAAATGGCATTTTTCATAATTGAGCACTAGGTTTTTTGAAATGCAGCGCGCTAAGACCTTATCAAGATGAGTTAAGCATGCGTCAAAGGTACTTACGTGTACAGTAAAATCATCCATGAACGCTTCTATGCATATAGCAATCATATCAGAAAAGATGCTCATGACTAGACGTTGGAACGTACCTGGCGCGTTACACAGCCCAAATGACATGCGCCGAAACGCAAACGTACCGAATGGGCAGGTAAACGTGGTTTTCTCCTGATCTTCCGCAGCAATGGGTATCTGATTGTATCCTGAATACCCGTCGAGGAAACAAAACTAGGGCTTCCCTGCTAATCGATCTAGCATCTGGTCCATGAATGGCAGCGGAAAATGGTCCTTGCGCGTGACTGCGTTAAGCTTTTTGGAGTCGATGCACATGCGCCATCCAGTCTGCATGCGCTTGGGAACTAGCTCGCCCTGCGCATTCTCCTCTACTGTGATTCCTCCTTTCTTCGGCACAACATGCACTAGGCTTACCCATTTGCTGTCCGAGATTGGGTAAATGACTCCTGCGTCAAGCAGCTTCAGGATCTCCTTCTGCACCACCTCCATCATATTCGGGTTCAATCTGCGCTGAGGCTCCCTGGATGGTTTGGCACCATCTTCCAATAAAATCCTATGCATGCATACGTCCGGCTCACTCCGCGCAGGTCAGCAAGTGTCCATCCTATAGCGCGCTGGTTCTTGCGCAGCACCTGCTGTAATCGCGCCTCCTGCTCCTCTTCTAATCCTTTCTTTATGATTACCGGCAGGGTGTCTTCCTTTCCCAAAAATATGTATTTGAGGTGCTCTGGGAGTTGCTTCAGCTCGACCTTGGGTGCCTGTTCAATAGAGGGCAAGATTTTATTAGCAGTGCAGTAACTATATCGTGTACCTGTCTGGATGCTGGTTCAGCACTGCTCAGCTCATCCTCTTGCGCCTCCAACTCTGCCTGTGCCAGTGTTTCAGGTTCTTCTGCTGCGCTCGCACATTGCGCATCTGCAACCAAGTCATCTATGCTGTCCATCGCGTGCACTGTGGCGTCCTCATGAGGGTGTTGCATCCCTTTGAATATGTTAAAATGAATTTCCTCGCCATCAACCTCCATTGAGAGCGTACCCCTCCACACGTCTATCTTTGTGCGCTCTGTCATCAGAAATGGTCTGCCCAGTAGGATCTGCGCACTACCTTTGCTCGACTCACCCTCCATTTCTAGGACATAGAAATCTGCTGGGAACACCAGCTCTCCTACTCGGACGAGGACGTCCTCGATCATGCCCGTTGGTTGCTTGCACGACCGATCTGCTAGCTGAATGGTGAGACCTGCAGGCTTTAGTGGTCCAAGGCGCAATGACGATGCGCCTAAGTCAATCATGCAATTGCTTACTGTGGTCTTACCTAAAGTGCAGGGGATGGTGAACGTACCTGGATCCCGGCATTTAGGTGGTACCTTATGCTGCACGATTGCTGAGGCCTGCGCATTTAGCATTACCTGTGTGCACTCGCCTTTCCTCCCTTGTTTGTGCACAGCTCCTTTAGAAACTTGGCGTACCTAGGGATCTGCCGAACTGCTTCAATAAAGGGAATGTTTATTTCCACCTTACTGAATAACTCGTAGAGCTCCTTATCAAGCGCTTCCTTCCTAGCCGATGGTGCCTGTACAGGGAAAGGTGCAGGTATGTTAGTACGATTCATGCCTTTGTCTTTTGATTGTGCCATACCTGGCGCCTCCCCCTGCTGGCTTGTGGCTGGCACTTCTGGTTGCGCATCTGGCTCTGCTGGATCTGGAGCTTGCGCAACTGGTTGGGCGGGCGCCTTTGCGGTCTGCTCTGTTCCTACTGTGCGCCCAGTCCTTAGTGTCACTGCGTTGACTCCTCTCTTGGGGTTCTGGATCACTTGCGAAGGCAGGTTGCCATCGCTCTTTTTCAGCTCATACACCGTGGTAGCGATCTGTGTCTGCTAGCTGCCCCACGATATCTTCTAAGGATCGCCTCGGTTGCTGGTTGTTTTGTGCAGGTGCGTCAGTGTGGCGGTGCGGTGGATTGTAGGGCGCAGCTTGTTGCATCGCTGTGGTGCGCGCTGATCCGTGGACTGCCTCTGGAAATTGTTTTCCTCCTTCCATCTGAACCCATTTGCGGCTAGTCCAAAACGCGGCTGATTCTGCCTCTGTGGCCCTCTATTATCCCATCCTCCTAGAGCATCGACATCTCCTGATTCCTCGAAAAGTGTGGGACACGCATCGGTTTTGTGTTCAGTGGACGTGCATAATTCGCATACCTTTGGCGCAGCTGGTTGCGCCCCCTGCGCATGCATCAACTTCTGCAGCATGGCCTTCATTTCCTTTATCTCAGCGCTTGTTTCTACCTGATGCACAGAACGAGCACGACTATTTTCAAGTGTTAGCTGATGTCTTACCTGTCCAGCAGAGTCTTCTATCAGCTGCCACGCGTCCTCTGGGTACATGTTGCAAATGTCACCTCCTGCGCATGCATTCAATAACCTCAGCTCCATGGGCAGCAATCCATTCAAGAAATTCTCTATCAGCACATTCTGGGGCAGGCCGTGGTTGTAGCAGTTGGCCTCCAGCTCCCTGAAACGCTCATAATACTCCGATAGTGACTCTCCTGCGCCCTGCCTAGGTGCGGCCAGCTCCCTCTTGAGTAGCGCGATCTTGGCTGCGGGATAGAACTTGTCCAAGAACTTCTTCTGCAGCTGCTCATCAGCCAATGCCTGGCGGTGTCACACAATGAAAATGGAACGCTTTCATCTTCAGCGCTTCGTCGCTCTCCCCTTCGGCCTTCATGTTCTCGCAAATGACTAGGAATTCTCGCACATGCTTGACTGGGTTCTCGTTGTTCATCCCGTGGAACTTGGGCATGTGATGAATGAGCGAGCTCCTGAGCCCAAAATGACCGTCTAGTGGAAGCACTATGCACCATGGCTGGTTAACCGTGATTGGGGCTGACATCTCGCGCACTGTTCTGCGTCGCGCGGCCTGTCGCGCTGGTGGCGCATTATACACTTCAACGGCCATCCTTGCTTCAACCTCGCGCTGCACTTCCTCTCTCAACCGAACTGCGCGGTCGTCTGCCCTCGCATTCTCTGGGGTTCTGTCTCCTAACTTATCTTCAACGACACTGTTATCCTCTATAACCTGTTCTAAATCTCAAAGAAAACGAAATTAAAAGACAACTAAGCTGTTGCGTCTGTCAGTGCGCAACTAGAATCTGCGCAGCGCAACTGTTTCAAGGTTTCGCAGGCTGATTGATCGCGCGTCGTTGTGCACGTCAAATTTATTCCTTCCTCTTCCACTTAGTACAGCGGTTAAGTCGGGGTCGAATCCACAGGGAGGCAGTAGATTAGCTTTAACTAGTAACCTGCACTTACGAAAACTGGGGGTGTGAGTGATTGGGGTTGCGCAATGCGCGAGTAAACAGTAGTAAACGCGGGAATTGCACTAGACGTGCGCAGGCACTATGACTATGAGAAGTATCGGTACAGATAATCCTCTATGAGTGTATTCCTTATCATCGACTCTAAACGTCTACAGTTTGGTTTGCTAATGTTAGTGTCCGATCAAGGCTTCCTAACATGTGCGCATGTTCCGATCAAAGTTCATGAGCTATTAATTCTTAAGACTAGTCTAAGCAGCTGCGAATCCTGTCACAGTAGCAACTGATTATCCTAGCGCGTTACTCCTAGTCGGCACCGTCAGGCTATTCAACTAGTTTAACATACAACAACAAGCAACAAGAGTAAGATTGCAGTTCAAGGCTTCCCCTACTCATGCAACTAGCTGCCAATAATGTGCATAAAATTAATATAAGCAAACAAGCTATGCATTAAGCGCAAGTCTCAAAGGATATACTCATAGATTCATGCCCAACCGATACTAAGTGTTTAGCTAGACATGCTAGTAGTAAACATCATAGAAACAGTAAATAATATCTAAAGTATCAAAGAAATAGCAACTAGCAGGTGCGTGCAGGTTGCAGTGTCTCGGCTGGCGCAGTCGGCTAGCGCAGGTCCTCGCAGCAAGCTCGTGTGTTTTTGAATCTGGCTCTCTCTCTCTGATATCTTGTGTCTCTGATGCTTTGATATGATACTCTCAAACCCTAGCCTTCCTCTCTTTATATACTGCTCAAGAGGCTCAACCTTAGCAACTTCCAAATCTGGTGGTGTCAAGATTTGGAAACACCACTATCTGCGCATGGCGCACGGCATCTTGGTTAGCGCAATCGGTTAGCGCACCGTGGTCGACTCTGCCAACTTCTCTGTTTGCGCCGCTAGCTCCGCAGGCTGTGTGATGCGCGTCCTAAACACTGCCTGTTAGCGCGTATCCGACTTAGGCCCTTGCTTTGCTCTGAAATACAGAAACACTGGAAACCACTAATCTTGTACACAAAATAATGAAAACAAGCATAGGGTTAGGATCTAAATAATGTGTATAAATAGGCTCTATCACTGATGTTGATTGCGCGCTGTCAGAAACAACAATGAGAATAAAGCAAACAGAAATAACTAACTATTGTAAAAGAAAACTTAAGCTGGTTAAAGCTTATCTGTGTTGCTCCCCGGCAACGGCGCCAAAATTTGATCGCGCATCGTTGTGCGCGTCAAATTAATCCTTCCTTCTCCACTTAGTATAGCGGCTAAGTCAGGGTGATTCCACAGGGAACACGCAGACTCGCTCTAACTAGTAACCTACACTTACGAAAATTGGGGTGTGAGTGATTGGGTTGCGCAAGTGCGCAAATAAACAATAGTTAACGCAGGATTTGCACTAGACGTGCGCAGGCAGTAGAGATTAAGTACTATGACTATGAAAAGTATCGGCGCAGACAATCCTCTATGAATGTATTCCTTATCATCGACTCTAAACGTCTATAGTTTGATTTACTGATGTTAGTGTCCGATCAAGGCTTCCTAACATGAGCTATTAATTCTTGAAACTAGTCTAAGCAGCTACGAATCCTGTCACAGTAGCAACTGATTATCCTAGCGCGTTACTCCTAGTTGTCACCGTCAAGCTATCAACTAGTTTAACATATAACAAACAAGTAACAAGAGTAAGATTGCGGTTCAAGGCTTCCCCTACTCATGCAACTAGCTGTCAACCGTGTGCACAGAATTAATACAAGCAAACAAACTATCCATTAAGCACAAGTCTCAAAGGAAATACTCATAGAATCATGCCCAACCGATACAAAGCGTTTAGCTAGACATGCTAGTAGTAAACATCATAGAAATAGTAAATAACAACTAAAGTATCCAAGAAAACAGTAACAAGAAGGTGCGTGCAGGTTGCAGTGTCTCGGCTGGCCCAATCGGCTAGCGCAGGTCCTCTCAGTAGCTCGTGTGTTTTTCAGTTCTGCCTCTCTCTCCTGTTTCTCTGTGTGTCGTGGTGTGTCTCTCAAACCCTAGCCTTCCTCTCTTTATATACTGCTCATGAGGCCCAAGGACGGCCTTGGCAACTTCCAAATCTGATGGTGTCAAGATTTGGAAACACCAATATCCTGCGCATGGCGCACTGCACACACTGGTTAGCGCAATCGGTCTGCGCACCGTAGTGGACTCTGCCACTTTGATAGAGCCTAGTTATACGCATTATTTAGATCATAACCCTATGCTTGTTTGCATTATTTTGTGTACAAGATTACTGGTTTCCAGTGTTTATGTATTGCAGGGCAAAACGAGGGCCTAAGTCGGATACGCGCTAACAGGCAGCGTTTAGGACGCGCATCACACAGCCTGCGGAGCTAGCGGCGCAAACAGAAGAATTGGCAGAGTCGACCACGGTGCGCTAACCGATTGCGCTAAGCAGTATGTCGTGCGCCAGGCGCAGACGGTGGAGTTTCCAAATCCTGACACCACCAGATTTGGAAGTTGCCAAGGATGAGCCTCTTGTGCAGTATATAAAGAAGAGAAGAAGGCTAGGGTTAGAGAAGATTTCACAATTCGTACACCAAGGAGGCACTGCGCAGCAGAACTGGAAAACACACGAGCATGCTGAGAGGATCTGCGCTAGCCGACTACGCCAGCCAAGACTACAACCTGCAGGCACTATTTGCTATTGTTTTCTTGGACACCTTAGTTATTATTTACTATTTCTATGATGTTTACCACTAGCATGTCTAGCTAAACGCTTAGTATCGATTGGGCATGAATCTATGAGTATTTCCTTTGAGACTTGCGCTTAATGCATAGCTTGCTTGCTTATATTAATTCTGTGCACATTGTTGGCAGCTAGTTGCATGAGTAGGGGAAGCCTTGAACCGCAATCTTACTCCTGTTGCTTGTTGTTGTTTGTTAAACTAGTTGAATAGCCTGACGGTGCCAACTAGGAGTAACGCGCTAGGATAGGCAATTACTACCTTGATCGGATTCGTAGTTGTTTAGTCTAGTTCAAGAATTAATAGCACATGAACTTTGATCGGAACATGCGCACATGTTAGGAAACCTTGACCGGACACTAACTTAAGTAAAATCAAGCTATAGACGTTTAGAGTCGATGATAAGGAATACACTCATAGAGGATTGTCTGCGCCGATACTTCTCATAGTCATAGTACTTAATCTCTACTGCCTGCGCACGTCTAGTGCAAATTCTTGCGTTTTACGACTGTTTACTCGCACATTGCGCAAAACCCCAATCACTCACACCCCCAGCTTTCGTAAGTGTAGGTCACTGGTTAAAACTGAACTGCTTGCTCCCTGTGGAGATCGACCCTGACTTAACCGCTGTACTAGTGGAAGAGGAAGGATTAATTTGACGCGTACAACGACGCGCGATCAAATTTTGGCGCCGTTGCTGGGGAGCAACACAGCTAAGTTTTAGCTAGTTTGCGTTTTTCCTTTTTAGTAACTAGTTATTTTCAGTTTGTTTTGTTTTCTCGTTGTTGTTTCTGACAGCGCGCAATCACCATTAGCCTGCGCAACCTTGAAACAGTTGCGCTACGCAGATTCTAGTTGCGCACTGACAGACGCAACAGCTTTGTTATCTTTTAATTTCGTTTTCTTTGAGATTTAAAACAGGTCATGGAGGACAACAGTGTCGTAGGGGACAACTTAGGGGACAGAACCCCGGAAGAAGCAAGAGCACATAACCGCGCAACCCTGTTCAGAGAGGAAGTGCAGCGCGAGGTTGAAGCAAGGATGGCCGCTGAAGTGTATAATGCGCCACCCGTGCGACAAGCTGCGCGACGCAGAACGGTGCGCGAGATGTCAGCCCCACTCACTGTTAACCAGCCATGGTGCATCGTACTTCCGCCAGACGGACATTTTGAATTAAGGAGCTCGCTCATTCATCACATGCCCAAGTTCCACGGGATGAACAACGAAAACCCAGTCAAGCATGTGCGAGAGTTCCTAGTCATTCGCGAGAACATGAAGACCGAAGGGGAGAGCGATGAGGCGCTAAAGATGAAGGCATTCCCATTTTCACTGTGTGACACAGCCAGACATTGGCTGATGAACTTACCCGCAGGATCAATTCACACATGGGAGCAGCTGCAGAAGAAGTTCCTGGACAAATTCTATCCCGCAGCAAAGATCGCGCTACTCAGGAGAGAACTGGCCGCGCCGAGACAGAGCGCAGGAGAGTCACTGTCAGAGTATTACGAGCATTTCAGGGAGCTAGAGGCCAACTGCTACAATCATGGCCTGCCCCAAAATGTGCTGATAGAGAACTTCATGAATGGACTGCTGCCCATGGAGCTGAGGTTATTGAACGCGTGCGCAGGAGGAGACATTTGCAACATGTATCCAGAAGACGCGTGGCAGCTGATAGAAGACTCTGCTGGGCAGGTAAGACATCAGCTAACGCTTGAAAGTAGTCGTGCTCGTTCTATGCACCAGGTAGAAACAAGCGCTGAGATCAAGGAAATGAAGGCCATGTTGCAAAAGTTGATGAGTGCGCAAAGCGCACAACCAGTTGCGCCAAAGACATGCGAATTCTGCAGGTCCACCGAGCACAAAACTGATGAATGTCCCACGCTTTTCGAGGAATCAGGAGATGTCAATGCTCTTGGAGGATGGGATAACAGAAGGCCACAGAGACAGAATCAGCCGCGCTTTGGGCTAGCCGCAAATGGATTCAGATGGAAGGAGGAAAACAATTTCCAGAGGCAGTCCACGGATCAGCGCGCGCCACAGCAGACGCAACAAGCTGCGCCCTACAATCCACCGCATCGCCGCACTGACGCACCAGCGCACAACAACCAGCAACCGAGGCGATCCTTAGAAGATATCGTAGGGCAGCTAGCAGACACGGTGCGCAAAAATGACGAGAAGTATGACAAGAGGTTCGAGTCCATTGAAAAGCAGCTATCACAGATCGCTACCATGGTGTATGAGCTAAAGAAGAGCGATGGCAACCTGCCTTCGCAAGTGATTCAGAACCCCAAAGGAGGAGTCAATGCAGTGACACTGCGGACTGGGCGCACGATAGGAACAGAGCAGACCGCGAAGACGCCCGCGCAACCAGATGCGCAAGTCCCAGATCCAGCAGAACAGAATGCGCAACCAGAGCAAGACGCGCAACCAGAAGTGCAAACCACAAGCCAGCAGGGCGAAGCGCCAGGTATAACACAATTAAAAGACAAGGGCACGCATCGTACTAATATACCTGCACCTTTCCCTGTGCAGGCACCCTTGGCTAGGAAGGAAGCGCTGGATAAGGAGCTGTACGAGTTATTCAGTAAGGTGGAAATCAACATTCCCCTTATTGAAGCAGTTCGGCAGATCCCTAGGTACGCCAAGTTTTTGAAGGAGCTGTGCACAAATAAGCGAAGGAAAGGCGAGTGCGCACAGGTAATGCTAAATGCGCAAGCCTCAGCGATCGTGCAACATAAGGTACCACCTAAGTGCCAAGACCCAGGTACGTTCACTATCCCGTGCACTCTAGGTAAAACCACAGTGAACAACTGCATGATTGATTTAGGCGCATCTATCAATTTGTTACCTTATTCCCTATATGCGACATTGCGCCTTGGACCACTAAAGCCTGCAGGTCTCACCATTCAGCTAGCAGATCGGTCGTGCAAACAACCTGCCGGCATGATAGAGGATGTTCTTGTGCGAGTAGGAGAGCTGGTGTTCCCAGCAGATTTTTATGTGCTAGAAATGGAGGGTGAATCAAGCACCAGCAGTGCGCAGATCCTACTGGGCCGACCTTTTCTGATGACCGCGCGCATGAAGATAGACGTATGGAGGGGCACGCTCTCCATGGAGGTGGATGGCGAAGAAATCCATTTCAACATATTCAAGGGGATGCAGCATCCACATGAGGACGCCACAGTGCACGCAATGGATGGCTTAGATGATTTAGTCACAGATGCGCAATGCGCAAGCGCAACGGTAGGACCAGAGCCACTGGCGCAGGCAGAGTTGGAGGAGCAGGAAGAGGAGCTGAGCAGTGCTGAAACAGAACTCAAACAGGTACACAATTTAGTCCATATTTGCACTGCTAATAAAATCTTGCCTCCTATTGAACAGGCACCCAAGATCGAGCTGAAGCAACTTCCAGAGCACCTCAAATACATTTTCTTAGGAAATGAGGAGACCCTGCCAGTGATCATAAAGAAAGGCTTAGAAGAGGAGCAGGAAGCGCGCTTACAGCAGGTGCTGCGCAAGAACCAGCGCGCCATAGGATGGACACTTACTGACCTGCGCGGAGTGAGCCCGGACGTATGCATGCATAGGATTCTGTTGGAAGATGGTGCCAAACCATCCAGGGAGGCTCAGCGCAGATTGAATCCAAATATGATGGAGGTGGTGCAAAAGGAGATCCTGAAGTTGCTTGACGCAGGGGTCATCTACCCGATCTCGGACAGCAAATGGGTCAGTCCAGTGCACGTTGTGCCAAAGAAAGGAGGAATCACCGTAGAGGAGAATGCGCAGGGCGAGCTAGTTCCCAAGCGCATTCAGACTGGATGGCGCATGTGCATCGACTACAGGAAGCTTAACGCAGTCACGCGCAAGGACCATTTCCCGCTACCCTTCATGGACCAAATGCTGGATAGATTAGCAGGCAAACCCTATTTTTGCTTCTTGGACGGATATTCAGGGTACAACCAAATACCATTAGCTGCGGAGGATCAAGAGAAGACCACGTTCACCTGCCCGTTCGGTACGTTTGCGTTTTGGCGCATGTCTTTTGGGCTGTGTAACGCGCCAGGTACGTTCCAACGTCAAGTCATGAGCATTTTTTCTGATATGATTGGTATATGCATAGAAGTGTTCATGGATGATTTTACTGTGTATGGAGGTACCTTTGATGCATGCTTGACTCATCTTGATAAGGTTTTAGCGCGCTGCATTTCTAAGAACCTAGTGCTCAATTATGAAAAATGTCATTTCATGGTATCACATGGTGTAGTACTAGGACATATAATCTCAGAGGAGGGGATCAAGGTAGATAAAGCTAAAATTGATATTATTTCTAATCTACCTTACGCCACAAACGTGCGCGATGTGAAGTCATTCTTAGGACATGCCGGGTTTTACAGGCGTTTTATAAAAGACTTCTCTAAAATCTGTATACCCTGTCTAACCTCTTGCAAAAGGATGTGTGCTTCGAGTTTACTGATGAGTGCAGGGCCGCATTTGATAAGCTAAAGGAGGCGCTGACCAGTGCGCCAGTGATGCGTGCGCCAGACTGGAACCTGCCGTTTGAACTGATGTGCGACGCAAGCGATTATGCAGTAGGTGCAGTCCTGGGGCAGCGACTGGACAAGAAGCCGCACGCCATTTATTATGCATCGCGCACGCTGGACGCTGCGCAGAGGAACTACACCACCACGGAGAAGGAGCTTCTGGCAATTGTGTTTGCGCCGGAGAAGTTCCGTGCATATGTTGTAGGCGCCAGGGTCATCATATACACAGACCACGCAGCTATCCGCTACCTAATGTCCAAGAAAGAAACTAAGCCGCGCCTGATGCGCTGGGTGCTCCTACTTCAGGAATTTGATTTGGAAATTAAGGATAAGAAGGGCACGGAGAATACAGTTGCTGACCACTGATAGAGCCTAGTTATACACATTATTTAGGTCATAACCCTATGCTTGTTTGCAATATTTCATGAGCAAGATTACTCGTTTCCAATGTTTTTGTATATCAGGTCAGAACGAGTCCTTGAGTCGGATACGCGCTAACAGGCAGCGTTCTAGGAGTGAAAGATCAGCCTGCGGAGCTAGCAGCGCAAACATAAGAAGAAATGGCGAAAGACAGCAGAGGTGCGCTACCCGATTGCGCCAACCAATGCCGTGCGCCAGGCGCAAAGTCCCAGTGACCAGATTTGGAAGTTGCCGAAAGTTGAACCTCCTATATAAAGGAAGTAAGTCTAGGGTTTCAGAGAGTTCGAAACAACTGTTGTTCCAGAGGCACCAGAGGACGCAAGGAGGCACTGTGCGGCAGAACTGGAAAACACACGGACTTATTGAAGAGATTTGCGCCAGCCGACTGCGCCAGCCGAGAGAAGACACTGCACGCACTGTTTGCTACCGTTTTCTTGGATTCAGTAGTTATTACTTACTATTTTATGATGTTTACCACTAGCATGTCTAGCTAAACACTTAGTGTTGGTCGGGCATGAACCTATGATGTATTACCTTTGAGACTTGAGCTTAATGCATAGTTTATTTACTTATATTAATTCTGTGCGTACTGAGACAGTTAGTTGCATGAGTAGGGGAAGCCTTGAACCGCAATCTTACTTGTGTTGCTTGCTTGTCACCTGTTAAACTAGTTGCATGCGTAGGGGAAGCCTTGAACCGCAAACTTACCGTGACAATTAGGAGTAACGAGTTAGGGTAGGCAGTTGCTACTGTGACAGGATTCGTAGCTGTTTAGTCTAGTTCTAGGATTAATAGCACATGAACTTTGAACGGAACATGCGCACGTGTTAGGAAGCCTTTACCGGACACTAACCCAAGTAAACCGCAAGCTATAGATGTTTAGAGTCGATGATAAGGAATGCATTCATAGAGGATTGTCTGCCCAGCACTTCTCATAAAGATAGTATTTCATCTCTACTGCTTGCGCACGTCTAGTGCAATTTCCTGCGTTACGGTATTCACTGCTACTCGCGCATCGCGCAAAACCCCCAATCACTCACGCAACCCCCGTTTTCTTAAGTGTAGGTTACTGGCTAAGACTCACTGCTTGCTCCCTGTGGAGATCGACCCTTACTTAACCACTGTACTAGTGGGAGAGGAAGGATTATATTTGACGCGCACGACGACGCGCGATCAAATTTTGGCGCCGTTGCCGGGGAGCAACACAGCTAAGTTTTAGCTAGCTTACATTTCTCATTTTAGTAACTAGTTATTTCATTTTGTTTTATTTTCTCGTTGTTGTTTCTGACAGCGCACAATCACATCCGCCTGCGCAACCTTGAAACAGTTGCGCTACGCAGATTCTAGTTGCGCACTGACAGACGCAACAACTTCGTTGCCATTTAATTCGTTTCTTGAGTTTGGATCAGGACATGGAGGATAACAGTGTGGTTGGAGATAACCTGGGAGACAGAACCCCAGAGGAAGCAAGGGCACATAACCGCGCAGCCCTATTCAGAGAGGAAGTGCAGCGTGAGGTCGACGCACGGATGGCCGCTGAACCATACATTGCGCCACCCGTTCGTCCAGTCGCGAGGCGCAGGACAGTGCGCGAAATGTCAGCCCCACTCACTGTTAACCAGCCATGGTGCATCGTGCTTCCACCAGGCGGTCACTTCGAGCTAAGGAGCTCACTCATCCATCACATGCCCAAGTTCCACGGGATGAACAATGAAAATCCAGTCAAGCATGTGCGAGAGTTCCTGGTCATTTGCGAAAACATGAAGACCGAAGGGGAAAGCGATGAAGCACTAAAAATGAAAGCATTTCCATTCTCACTAAGTGATACAGCTAGACACTGGCTAATGAATTTACCTGCAGGATCTATTCACACATGGGAGCAGCTGCAGAAGAAGTTCTTAGACAAATTTTATCCAGCAGCGAAGATTGCGCTGCTCAGAAGGGAATTGGCCGCGCAAAGGCAGAGCGCAGGGGAGTCTCTGTCAGAATACTACGAGCGTTTCAGGGAGCTAGAAGCCAACTGCTACAATCACGGGCTTCCTCAGAATGTGCTGATAGAGAACTTTCTGAATGGACTGCTACCCATGGAGCTGCGACTACTAAATGCATGCGCAGGAGGGGACATTTGCAACATGTACCCGGAGGATGCATGGCAGCTGATAGAAGATTCTGCTGGGCAGGTAAGACATCAATTGACACTTGAAAGTAGTCGTAATCGTTCTGTGCATCAGGTAGAGGCAAGCGCTGAGATCAAAGAAATGAAGGCCATGCTGCAGAAGCTGATGAGTGCGCAGAGCGCACAACCAGTTGCGCCAAAGGTATGTGAATTCTGCAGGTCCACTGAGCACAAGGCAGACGAATGCCCAACACTTTTTGAAGAAACTGGAGACGTAAATGCCCTTGGAGGATGGGACAACAGAGGACCGCAGAGGCAGAATCAGCCGCGCTTTGGGCTTGCTGCAAATGGATTCAGATGGAGAGAAGAGAACAATTTCCAGAGGCAGCCCACTGATCAGCGCGCGCCACAGCAGACGCAACAAGCTGCACCCTACAATCCACCGCATCGCCGCACAGACGCACCAGCGCAGACCAATCAGCAACCAAAGCGATCCTTGGAAGATATCATGGGGCAGCTAGCAGACACAGTGCGCAAGAATGACGAAAAATATGACAAGAGGTTCGAATCCATAGAGAAGCATCTATCACAAATTGCAACCACGGTGTATGAGCTAAAAAAGAGCGATGGCAACCTGCCTTCGCAAGTGATTCAGAACCCTAAAGGAGGAGTTAATGCAGTAACACTGAGGACTGGGCGCACAGTGGGAACAGAGCAGACCGCGCAGGCGCCCGCGCAACCAGTTGCGCAAGTCCCAGATCCAGCAGCTCAGAGTGCGCAACCAGAGCCAGAGGCGCAATCAGAAGCGCCAACCACGAACCAGCAGGGCAAAGCGCCAGGTATGTCTCACTCGATAAACAAGGACAAAAATTGTACTAACATACCTGCTCCTTTCCCTGTGCAGGCACCACTGGCTAGAAAGGAAGCACTGGACAAGGAACTATATGAGCTGTTCAGCAAGGTGGAAATCAACATACCTCTCATAGAAGCTATTCGACAGATTCCCAGGTATGCGAAGTTTTTAAAAGAGCTGTGCACAAATAAAAGAAGGACAGGCGAATGCGCACAGGTAATGCTAAATGCGCAGGCCTCAGCAATCGTGCAACAAAAAGTACCACCTAAGTGCCGAGATCCAGGTACATTCACTATCCCTTGCACCTTAGGTAAAACCACGGTAAGCAACTGCATGATCGATTTAGGCGCATCAATCAATTTATTACCATATTCTCTCTATGCGACCTTGCGCCTTGGACCACTAAAACCTGCAGGTCTCACAATTCAGCTAGCAGATAGATCGTGCAAACAACCTGCAGGCATGATAGAAGATGTCCTAGTTCGAGTAGGAGAGCTGGTGTTCCCAGCAGACTTTTATGTGCTCGAAATGGAGGGTGAATCAAGCGCCAGCGGTGCGCAGATCCTCCTAGGCAGACCGTTTCTGATGACTGCGCGCACGAAGATAGACGTGTGGAGGGGCACGCTCTCCATGGAGGTAGATGGCGAAGAAATCCATTTCAACATCTTCGAAGGGATGCAGCACCCACATGAGGACGCTACTGTGCACGCAATGGACAGCTTTGACGATTTAGTCACAGAAGCGCAGTGTGCGAGCGCAACCATAGGACCAGAGCTACTGACACAGGCAGAGCTGGAGGAGCAAGAGGAGGAGCTAAGCAGTGCTGAACCAGCACCCACACAGGTACTTGATATAGTTCATATTTGCACCGCTAACAAAATCTTGCCCTCTATTGAACAGGCACCCAAGATCGAATTGAAGCAACTCCCGGAGCACCTCAAGTACATTTTCTTGGGAGATGAGGACACTCTGCCAGTGATCATCAAGAAGGGATTGGAAAAAGAGCAGGAGGCGCGTTTACAATAGGTGCTGCGCAGGAACCAGCGCGCTATTGGATGGACTCTTGCTGATCTGCGCGGAGTGAGCCCAGACGTGTGCATGCACCGAATTCTGTTGGAAGATGGTGCTAAACCATCCAGGGAGGCTCAGCGCAGGTTAAACCCAAATATGATGGAGGTAGTGCAAAAGGAAGTCCTGAAGTTGCTTGACGCAGGGGTCATTTACCCAATCTCAGACAGCAAATGGGTCAGCCCGGTGCACGTTGTGCCAAAGAAAGGAGGAATCACAGTGGAGGAGAATGCGCAGGGCGAGCTAGTTCCCAAGCGCATACAAACTGGCTGGCGCATGTGCATCGACTACAGGAAGCTGAACGCTGTAACGCGCAAGGACCACTTCCCGCTACCCCTCATGGACCAGATGCTGGATCGCTTGGCAGGTAAGCCTTACTTTTGTTTTTTGGACGGATATTCAGGTTACAATCAGATACCCATAGCTGCGGAGGATCAAGAGAAGACCACGTTCACATGCCCCTTCGGAACATTTACGTTTCGGCGTATGTCTTTTGGGCTGTGCAACGCGCCAGGTACATTCCAACGCCTTGTCATGAGCATTTTCTCTGATATGATTGGTATATGCATAGAAGTGTTCATGGATGATTTCACTGTATATGGGAGTACCTTTGATGCATGCTTAACACATCTAGATAAAGTCTTAGCGCGCTGCATCTCTAAGAACTTAGTGCTAAATTACGAAAAATGTCATTTCATGGTAACGCACGGAGTAGTACTAGGTCATATCATTTCAGAGGAGGGTATTAAGGTAGACAAAGCTAAGATAGATATTATTTCTAATCTGCCTTATGCCACCAACGTGCGCGACGTGAAATCGTTCTTAGGGCATGCTGGGTTTTACAGGCGTTTTATTAAGGATTTCTCTAAAATTTGCATACCCCTGTCTAACCTGTTGCAAAAAGACGTGTGCTTCGATTTTACTGATGAGTGCAGGGCGGCGTTCGATAAGCTGAAAGAAGCGCTGACCAGTGCGCCAGTGATGCGCGCACCAGACTGGAACCTGCCATTCGAGCTGATGTGTGACGCAAGTGACTACGCAGTAGGAGCAGTCTTGGGGCAGCGCGAGGACAAGAAGCCGCATGCCATCTACTATGCATCGCGCACACTGGACTCCGCGCAGAAGAATTACACCACCACGGAGAAGGAGCTTCTGGCAATTGTATTTGCGCTGGAGAAGTTCCGAGCATATGTTCTAGGCGCCAGAGTCATCATCTACACGGACCACGCAGCTATCCGCTACCTCATGTCCAAGAAAGAGACCAAGCCGCGCCTGATGCGCTGGGTACTTCTGCTTCAGGAATTCGACTTAGAGATCAAAGATAAGAAGGGCACAGAAAATACCGTCGCTGATCACCTGAGCAGGATCGTAAAGGATGAGGAGCCAGGGCAGATCAAGGAGACATTCCCTGACGAGCATCTGATGGCGCTAACAGGTAAGGTACCATGGTATGCGCATATCGCAAATTACCTGGTCACAGGTGCGTTCCCTCCTCATTTCAATAAGACTCAGTGCATGCGATTGAAACATGAGTCCAAGCATTATCTTTGGGATGATCCTTACATGCTTAGAATAGGTCCAGATCGGATATTAAGACTTTGCGTGCCTGACCATGAGATTAATTCTGTGTTGATGTTTTGTCATGCGCACGCCTGTGGAGGACATTTCGGTCCCAAGCGCACGAGCAGGAAGATCTTGGACTGCGGATTCTACTGGCCGCACCTATTCAGAGATGCCTATGACCACTGCAGGAAGTGTGACAGGTGCCAGCGCACTGGAGGAATCTCCGCGCGCAACGAGATGCCGCAGACCCCGATTCTGGTGGACGAAGTGTTCGATGTTTGGGGAATCGACTTCATGGGTCCATTTCCCCCATCTGCCGGCTACGAGTACATACTGGTGGCCGTGGATTACGTATCCAAATGGGTCGAAGCTAAGGCCACGCGCAAGGATGATGGTAAGACTGTCGCTGATTTTCTCAGAACTAACATATTTTGAAGGTACGGAGTGCCTAAGGCAGTTATCAGCGACCAGGGGACGCACTTCTGCAACAGGGTTGTGGCGCAAGTTTTCAAGCACTATGGGGTGCGCCACAAGACGTCCACCGCTTACCATCCGCAGATAAATGGACAGGCCGAAGTTTCTAACAGAGAGATCAAGCGCATCTTGGAAAAGACTGTTAGGCCGTCGCGCAAGGATTGGAGCCAGCGCCTGGATGATGCGCTATGGGCATACCGCACTGCACACAAGACGCCCATTGGAACCTCACCATTCCGGCTGGTCTATGGGAAGGCATGCCACCTGCCAGTAGAGCTCGAGCACAAGGCATATTGGGCTTTACGTATTTGCAGCTTGAACTTGGAGGAGGCAGGAAAAGAACGCGCATTTGAGCTGAGCGAACTCGAAGAGCTGCGCCTAGACGCCTATGAGGGACTGCGCGATTACAAAGCGCGCACCAAGGCATTTCATGACAAGCATATCCTCCGGCGCACATTTGAACCAGGAGACCAGGTACTGTTATTTTCATCGCGCCTGAAGCTCATGCCTGGGAAGTTGCGCAGCAAGTGGACGGGACCATACACCGTCACCAAGGTTTTCCCCTACGACACAATTGAATTAGAAGACGGGCACCAGCATCGTTTTCAGGTTAATGGGCAGAGAGTCAAACGGTACTTGGGCGAACCTTGGGATGGCACAACACGCAACATTGACTTGGCCGAGCCAGAGATAGTGGACGCGCAGGCTGCTGCGCCAGACGCACCACCAGATGTTTCAGAGGGAGAACTAGCACCCATCGCCTATATCTCCTCTTCCTTTGCATCTACCCTCTTTACGAATAATGTATCACATGCTGACCCTCCCTTGTATCCTTTGCGCAGGACCAATGAGATCGTAACACAAGCACTGGCGCAAGGACACTCAGGAGCAAGAGTGAGGGGGGGGGGGCTGCAGACGCACTTCTTGGCACGTAACGAGGTACCGTCGAGCCAACGACGTTAAACAAAGGCACTTGTCGGGAGGTAACCCGACACGTTTTAATTTGGCACATTTTATTCTGCTTGTTTTGTTTTTTGAGTGTTTTTAGTTAGATTAGGGTTTGGTAGTTTTTAGTCACACAAGTGCGCAGGACCGTGCGCCTATCACTGCGCAGGTCCGTTGCGCTAGCCAGAGGGGGGTATATAAGGCCAGACTTAGAAAAATTCCCAGCACTTTTTCACTCGACCGTTACACACAAGCTCCCGCCCTCAGACCTCTGCCGTCGATCAGCGCCCAACCCACCGTCCGTCTAGAGAGATTCAAGGACAACACGACCGCACAGCACCCAGGTAACCCCCGATCCCGCTTTGAGCCGCTTCTGTTAGGGTTTGCGCGGAGGAGACAGTTTTTAGGGTTTTGAAATCGCACCAGGCTAGAGTGCGCAGCTTGGAGTGCTGTTTTGTGCGTTGAGTAGGCGACCTGTAGGCGCTCGTTCGGTGCAAGTTTCAGAGGATTCTGGGCAGTTTCGATTTTTAGGGTTTTGGGGAGCATTGACCGCGATTGACCGGAGCCCAGCGCAAGATGAGACCCGCCGCAGACCAGGTGACCCCAGCGGCTTTCGCTAACAAGTATGCAGCATTCATCAGCCTGGACATGTACGGGACACCGTACATATGCCGAGACTTCCTGCGCGAGGTAGGATTGGAGGACCTCGTGGCGCAGCGGCTAGCGATCGCCGGCTGGGAGGCGCTTATGGACCTCCGCAGCGCGTCAGACCAGGAGGATACGTGTGAGTGCCTGGCGTCTATGGAGGCAGGGGACAGGGAGATCAGATATAGACACAGGGGTGTCTGGTTCATAGCCTCGGAAAGGAGGCTGAGGCGCGCATTCGGATGCGCCAAGGTGCGTGAGGAGGAGTTAGACACGCACAATAACCAGGAGGCTTGGAGGGACATGGCAACAGGGCCAGCATTCGCCGCGGGGCGCAGCAGGGGCCGAGAGCTGCGCGACCCGTGGCTGTTCTACTTGTGGCGCATAGTCGCCTATGCAGTCATTGGCCGTTTCAACGGCGCGCCAAAGATCAGCCTCCTGGATATGGAGATTTTGACGGGGCTGTATTATGAGCGGAAGGTGCTGTTCATCCTGAACATGGTGCACCATTGGAGCCGCGTCAGCATGAGGGGGCCGCTGACGTGTGGAGGCCTTATCACGCACCTGCTGCGGGCCTTACATGGAGAGCCCGAGGTGCCGGAGCACACCTTGGTGCAGCCTATACCTCTGGACCGCGCCCACATGCTGCAAATCAGGGCGGTAGCCGTTCGGGACGATGGCACACTAGAGTGGTGCTACCGTCTGCAGCCAGCCAGACCACCGCGGGCCAGAGCAGAGAGCAGTGCGCGGGCCAGAGCAGAGAGCAGTGCACAGGGCGCAGCAGCCGCCGCAGCAGCAGCCGCAACAGCCGCCTCAGCAGATGAAGAAATGGAGGAGGCCCTCGAACCAGAGGTGCCTCTAGTCAGGCGCCCAAGGACCCGGGCGCAGACTGGAGCGCACCAGCGGGCCCGTGCACCACAGGGGGAGCCAGTGACCATTTCCATCGAGGATTCTCCCCCTCGTGCACCTGCCAAGCGCCCAAGGACCGAGACTGAGGAGGCGCCTGAGGAAGCCACTGCCGAGCAGCGCATGTTGTTCAACGTCATGCGCGTGCTCGAATACTTAGCACCAGAGGGGGCAGATTTAAGTATGAGTCCACCATCCGGGTGGAAATTTGGAGATGCGATTCCCCCTCTCCTCAGCCTGCACCATCCACCTCCTACCCGAACCCCAGAAGCCCCAGCAGCACCCTCTCCAGCACCAACCCCAGCCCCAGCCCCAGCCGAGTCAGCACCCGCAGCAGCCCCAGCAGCAGAGCCCACCCCTGCACCCGAACCAGTACCATCACCAGTAGCTTCCCCTGCCCGGCCTTCTGTTCCGGAGTCCCCCATTAACTTTCCCAGCATAGACTCCGATTCCATATGGGAGTCACTTTCCGAGGACGAGCAGCCTTACCCCCTCACCATAGTACCACCAGCCTCCAGCACCGATTCCTTGCAAGATTCTTCAGAGGAGGAGGTGCATGATTCAGAGGCTGATTCTAGCTCAGAGGACTTCTAAGGCCTTGGGCAGGCGCAGTGATTTTCTTTAGGGTGGTGTCTTTTATTTTTGCTGCGTCTAGTTGACTATTATGTGTGCTGAATATTTGTGCCCTACATTCTGTGACTCCCTTGCTATATTTTTTGTGACTATTTGTGTTCCCTTTTCTGTTCTTTATTTTCGTTGCATTGCATGCATGTGCGCAGCCTCCGTGCGCTTGAGCTTGAGTCGTGAGGACACGTCTCTGTTCAAGTGTGGGGGGGGGGGGGGGGGGGGCGTTACTCTTACATTTCATGTTTTGAGCATTTTTAGTATAGCTTAGTTTAAGTTGAAGAGAATTAGTAGCAGTAGTGCGCTAAGGTGCAGGATGCGCATGCGCTCCAGCTTGTGTTGCGCTATCCGTATTGCGTGCGCCGTTCTCTACTGTTTTAGCATAATTTTTTCGTTTTTTTTCTGCTCCTGTCAGTTGGGATATACAGGGGATGTGGAGTTGATAGAAATGCTCCAGAGAGGCGGTTAGTCGCTTGTGCTTCGAAGGCGAGGTATATGGTCGAGTGCGCGAGTGGAGGCCGGTGCTTCGCAACCTTCGGAACAAAAGAGCGCGCTCAGTCACGCAGATGCCAAAGGCAAAATACCCAAAGCGTGGCGAGGTGGGAAAACAGACCACCTTCTCTCTGGAAATCCAGCTAAGGAAGGCGGGCGCGGATGTAAACGCGTGCGCTGACCGGCGCAGACAAACCAAGGAGGGAGAGCGGAACGAGTTCCATAGCTGCTATCCGAAGGCTGAGATTGGAACTGTTCTGGGAATGAAACAAATTGGAAAGGAAGCTGTACAAAAGAAAAATACCAGCAGAAGCAGATGATTTGCGTTACAAAGAATCAGCATGCGCACTACTTAGTACCTGCGTGCGCAAGACCAAAAGGATATCATCAAGGGTTCAGGTTCCCAGGAAGTGTGCGAACGAATCACGCACTGGAAGAAGCTCGCGCAAGAAACCATATACCTATCTTCGGAGCGGGAGCTGACAACCAGGAGCCTAAGAAGAGCTATCTCCCAGTCATCCAAAGATCTTCATCCCGGCTGAGAGGTAATGAAATTTCGGGATTATTATATTAGAACTATTGAGTGCAGTTGTGCGCAGGTGATAGAGCAGCACAAGTTGAGCAACTGTGCATTTTGCGCTAGAATGCAAGGCTGTGCGCTAGTCTCCAGAAAAGGTAATTGTATCCGCGTTTCAGTACTTGTTCGGGACGAACAAGGGGCAAGTGTGGGGGGTTTGATAGAGCCTAGTTATACACATTATTTAGGTCATAACCCTATGCTTGTTTGCAATATTTCATGAGCAAGATTACTCGTTTCCAATGTTTTTGTATATCAGGTCAGAACGAGTCCTTGAGTCGGATACGCGCTAACAGGCAGCGTTCTAGGAGTGAAAGATCAGCCTGCGGAGCTAGCGGCGCAAATAGAAGAAGAAATGGCGAAAGACAGCAGAGGTGCGCTACCCGATTGCGCCAACCAATGCCGTGCGCCAGGCGCAAAGTCCCAGTGACCAGATTTGGAAGTTGCCGAAAGTTGAACCTCCTATATAAAGGAAGTAAGTCTAGGGTTTCAGAGAGTTCGAAACAACTGTTGTTCCAGAGGCACCAGAGGACGCAAGGAGGCACTGTGCGGCAGAACTGGAAAACACACGGACTTATTGAGGAGATTTGCGCCAGCCGACTGCGCCAGCCGAGAGAAGACACTGCACGCACTGTTTGCTACCGTTTTCTTGGATTCAGTAGTTATTACTTACTATTTTATGATGTTTACCACTAGCATGTCTAGCTAAACACTTAGTGTTGGTCGGGCATGAACCTATGATGTATTACCTTTGAGACTTGAGCTTAATGCATAGTTTATTTACTTGTATTAATTCTGTGCGTACTGAGACAGTTAGTTGCATGAGTAGGGGAAGCCTTGAACCGCAATCTTACTTGTGTTGCTTGCTTGTCACCTGTTAAACTAGTTGCATGCGTAGGGGAAGCCTTGAACCGCAAACTTACCGTGACAATTAGGAGTAACGAGTTAGGGTAGGCAGTTGCTACTGTGACAGGATTCGCAGCTGTTTAGTCTAGTTCTAGGATTAATAGCACATGAACTTTGAACGGAACATGCGCACGTGTTAGGAAGCCTTTACCGGACACTAACCCAAGTAAACCGCAAGCTATAGATGTTTAGAGTCGATGATAAGGAATGCATTCATAGAGGATTGTCTGCCCAGCACTTCTCATAAAGATAGTATTTCATCTCTACTGCTTGCGCACGTCTAGTGCAATTTCCTGCGTTACGGTATTCACTGCTACTCGCGCATCGCGCAAAACCCCCAATCACTCACGCAACCCCCGTTTTCTTAAGTGTAGGTTACTGGCTAAGACTCACTGCTTGCTCCCTGTGGAGATCGACCCTTACTTAACCGCTGTACTAGTGGGAGAGGAAGGATTATATTTGACGCGCACGACGACGCGCGATCAACCACCTGAGCAGAATCGTGAAGGAGGAGGAACCAGAGCAGATCACGGAGACATTCCCTGACGAGCATCTGATGGCGCTGACAGGTAAGGTACCATGGTATGCGCACAATGCGAATTACCTGGACACAGGTACGTTTCCTCCGCTTTTCAACAAAACCCAGTGCATAAGATTGAAACATGAGTCCAAACATTACCTTTGGGATGATCCATATATGCTCAGAATAGGACCTGATTAGATATTGAGGCGCTGCGTGCCTGACCATGAAATTAACTCTGTTTTGATGTTTTGTCATGCGCACGCATGTGGAGGACATTTTGGCCCCAAGCGCACAAGCAGGAAGATCCTGGATAGCGGATTTTATTGGCCGCACCTGTTCAGAGACGCATATAACTACTGCAGGAATTGTGACAGGTGCCAGCGCACAGGAGGCATATCAGCGTGCAACGAGATGCCACAAATGCCGATTCTAGTGGATGAAGTGTTTGATATATGGGGAACTGACTTCATGGGACCATTTCCTCCATCTGCAGGATACGAGTACATATTGGTCGCAGTGGATTATGTCTCCAAATGGGTCAAAGCGAAGGCCACACGGAAGGATGATGGTAAGACGGTCGCTCAGTTTCTGAAAACTAACATCTTTTGCAGGTACGGGGTGCCTAAGGCAATCATCAGCGACCAGGGGACGCACTTCTGCAACAGGATTGTGGCGCAAGTTTTCAAGCATTATGGAGTGCGCCACAAGACGTCCACTGCTTATCATCCTCAGACAAATGGACAGGCCTAGGTTTCCAACAGAGAGATCAAGCGCATCCTCGAGAAGACTGTGAGACCATCGCATAAAGATTGGAGCCAGCGCCTGGACGACGCGCTGTGGGCATACCGCACTGCGCATAAGACGCCCATCGGGACTTCACCGTTTCGGTTGGTCTATGGAAAGGCGTGCCATCTGCCAGTAGAATTGGAGCACAAAGCATATTGAGCCTTGCGCATTTGCAACCTGAACCTAGATGAGGCTGGAAAGGAACGCGCGTTTGAGCTCAGCGAATTAGACGAGCTGCGCCTGGATGCCTATGAGGGACTGCGCGATTACAAGGAGCGCCCAAAGGCGTTTCATGACAAGCATATCCTCAGATGCACTTTTGAGCCAGGAGACCAGGTGTCATTATTCTCATCACGCCTGAAGCTCATGCCTGGAAAGCTGCGCAGCAAATGGACTGGACCGTACACAGTCACCAAGGTTTTCACCTACGGAACAATCGAGTTAGAAAACGAGCACCGGCATCGTTTTCAGGTGAATGGGCAAAGAGTCAAGAAATACTTAGGAGAACCTTGGGATGGTACAGCGCGCGACATTGAGTTGGCAGAGCCAGAGATAGCAGATGCGCCAGCTGCTGCACCAGAGGCACCACCAGATGCACCAGAGGAAGAACTGGAAACTATTGCTCACATTTCTTCTTCCTCTTCATCTACCCTCGTTACTGCAGAAATCTCGCATATTATTATCCATACTGACTACCCTTTTGATCCTTTGCGCAGGACCACGGAATGCGCCACACACGCACCAACGCGGGATCACTCAGGAGCAAGAGTGGGGGAGGTCGCTGGCACACATTTTGGCACGTAACGAGGTACAGTCGAGCCAACGACGTTAAACAAAGGCACTTGTCGGGAGGTAACCCGACTCGTTCTACTTTTACATGTCTTTCTTTTAGTTGTTCTAGTATCTTTTAGTTAGTTTAGGACTTGTAGTTTTTTTTTGTCGAGCAGCGGTGCGCAGGTCCGTGCGCACTTCAGTGCGCAAGACCGCTGCGCCAGTCAGGGGGTATATAAGGGTAGGACTTAGAACATTTCAGCACCTTTTCACACTCGACCGTTGCAAGCAGCTCCCGCCTTCGCACCTCCGCCCACTGTCCGGCGATCAACCCAACATCAGTTTAGAGAGATTTGAGGAACACACGGCCGCACTCCCCCCAGGTAACCTTTCCCCCAGATTTGAGCAGATTCCAGTAGGGTTTGTACGGTGGAAGAGTGTTCTAGGGTTTTGAAATCGCACCAGGTTAGAGTGCGCCGATTGGAATGTTGTTTAGAGGGTTTTGTAGGCGGGCAGTAGGCGCCCCTTTGGTGAAAATTTCAGGGCATTCGGAGGAGTTTGGATTTTTGGAGTGTTTGAGACGTGTTGACCGGAGTTGACCAGAGAGACCCAGCCACGATGCAGCCTGCCGAGGACAAAGAAACCCCAGCTGTTTTCGCCAGCAAGTATGCCGCATTTCAGAGGCTTGAGATGTACGGGACCCCGTACATCAGCAGGGACTTCCTGCGCGAGGTCGGACTGGAGGACCTCGTTGTGGAGAGGCTGGCGTTAGCAGGCTGGGAGGCGCTGTTGGAACTCAACAGCGCATCAGACAAGGAGGACACGTGCGAATTTTTGGCGTCACTGGAGACGGGCGACCAGGAGATCAGGTACCGACATCGGGGCGTCTGGTACATTGCCTCAGCTAAGAGGCTGAAACGCACGCTACGGTGCGCCAAGGTGCGAGACGCTGACATGGACACGCACACTAACCAAGAGGCTTGGCGCGAGATGGCGACCGGGCCAGTTTTTGCCGCAGGGCGCAGCAGGGGACGAGAGCTGGGTGACCCATGGATGTTCTACCTGTGGCGCTTGGTCGCTTATGCAGTTATCGGGCGTTTTAATGGTGCGCCCAAGATCAACCTCCTGGACTTGGACATCTTGAAGGGGCTGTACTAGTGGAAGAGTAAGGATTAATTTGACGCGTACAACGACGCGCGATCAAATTTTGGCGCCGTTGCCGGGGAAGGTGCTATTTGTCTCAGACATGGTGGTCCATTGGAGCCGGGTCAGCACGAGGGGACCGCTGACCTGCGGAGGGATTATTACGCCCCTGCTGCGGACGTTACACGGAGAGCCTGAGGTGCCAGAGCACACTATGGTGCCGGCGGTCCCTCTGGACCGCGCCCACATGCTGCAGATTAGGGCGGTAGCCGTACGGGAAGATGGCACATTGGAGTGGTGCTACCGCCTGCAGAGAGCAGTGCGCAAGCAGCAGAGGCCGCGTAGGAGATGGACGAGGATGAGGCCCCAGAGCCAGTTGTGCCTCCAGTCAGGCGCGCGAAGACCCGCGCGCAGACTGGAGCGCACCGGAGGGCCTATGCACCACAGGGGGAGCCAGTTACCATTTCCATCGAGGATTCTCCCCCGCGTGCACGCGGAAAGCGCCCGAGGACCGAGACTGAGGAGGCGCCTGAGGAAGCATCAGCAGAGCAGCGCATGATGTTCAATGTCATGCGCGTGCTCGAGTATCTAGCGCCAGAGGGGGCGGATTTGAGCATGCGCCCACCATCAGGGTGGCGATTTGGAGACGTGATTCCCCCTCTCCTCAGCCTGCACCGGCCACCTCCAGGTTCTCTCAGCAAGCCGCACCAGCCAGCCAGCCCTCTTACTCAGCCACCAGTACATCCAGCAGCGCGCTCACCAGCACCAGCCCCAGCACCAGCACCAGCATCCCCAGAACCGGAACCCACCCCTGAACCAGAACAAGTACCAGCGCCTACACCTTCCCCTGCCCAGCCGTCCATTCCGAGTTCCCCTGTAGCCGAACCCATTATTAGCACCAGCTCAGACTCGCTATGGGACCCCATCTCCGAGGACGTGGCGCAGCCTGTCGCCCTTTCAGTTGTACCGCCTTCCTCCAGCACCTATGTGACGGATTCTTCAGAGGAGGAGGCGCATAGTTCAGCGGCTGCGTCCAGCTCGGAGGACATATAGAGCTGCCGGGGGGGCGCATTCTTCATTTCGGGTGGTGTCTTATTTTATATGCTGAACTTTATTTGATATTCTGTTGCTATATTTGTGTGCTGAACTCTTGTGCCACATATTTTGTGCCCCTATGCTATATTTGCGCTATTTTGACTTTATGTTCTTAGTTTTTATGTTCTTTATTTTTGCCTGCATGCATGTGCGCGCCCTCCGTGCGCTTGAGCTTGAGTCGTGGGGACACGTCTCTGTTTAAGTGTGGGGGGGGGGAGCGTTACATTTGCATTTCACATATTTTTGAGCTTTATAGTGTAGCTTAGTTTAATTGAAGGAAACAGTAGCAGTAGTGCGCTTGAGTGCGGTTTGCGTGCACTGATCAGCTTGTTTGCGCTACCCGTATTGAGTGCACTGCTACCAACTGTTTTTAGTAATTTTTTTCGTTTTTTCTGCTCCTGTTAGTTGGGATATACAGGGGATATGGAGTTGACAGAAACGCTCTAGAGAGGCGGTTAGTCGTTCGCGCTTCGGAGAAGAGGTATATGGTCGAGAGCGCTAGTGGAGGCCTGTGCTTCGCGACCTTCGGAACAAAAGAGCGCGCTCAGTCACGCAGATGCCGAAGGCAAATACCCAAAGCGTGGCGAGGTGGGAAAACAGACCACCTTCCCTCTGGAAGTCGAGCTAAGGAAGGCGGGCGCGGGTGTAAACGCGTGCGCCGACCTGCGCAAATAGACCAAGGAGGGAGAGCGGGGTGGTGTTCCATAGCTGTTATTCGGAGGCCGAGACTGGAACCGTTCTGGGAAAGATAGGAACCATAGGCAAAGCTGTACAAAAGAAAAAAAATACCAGCAGATGATATGCGCTACAAAAAGAATCAGCATGCGCACAGATAAGCACCAGCGTGCGCAAAGTCCACAAAGAAAGTCATCAAAAGGCTCGAGTTCCCAGAAAGTGCGCGGAAAAATCACGCATCGGAAGAAGCTTGCGCTCTTAACCATATACCCATCCTCGGAGTGAGAGCTGACAACCTGGCGCCTATGAAGAGCTACCTCCCAGCCATCCAAAATGATCTTCATCCCAGCTTAGAGGTAATGAATTTCGAAATCACTATACTTAAACTGTTGATAGCAGTTGTGCGCAGGTGGTAGAGCAGCGCAAGGTGTTCAGTAGTGCAGATCGCGCCAGAGTGCAAGACTCTGCGCTAGACTCCAGAGAGGTAACAGTATCCGTGCTTGAGTGCTTGTTCGAGGACGAACAAGGGGCAAGTGTGGGGGGTTTGATAGAGCCTAGTTATACGCATTATTTAGATCATAACCCTATGCTTGTTTGTATTATTTTGTGTACAAGATTACTGGTTTCCAGTGTTTTTGTATTGCAGAGCAAAACGAGGGCCTAAGTCGGATACGCGCTAACAGGCAGCGTTTAGGACGCGCATCACACAGCCTGCGGAGCTAGCGACGCAAATAGAAGAATTGGCAGAGTCGACCACTGTGCGCTAACCGATTGCGCTAAGCAGTATGCCGTGCGCCACGCGGAGACGGTGGAGTTTCCAAATCCTGACACCACCAAATTTGGAAGTTGCCAAGGATGAGCCTCTTGAGCAGTATATAAAGAAGAGAAGAAGGCTAGGGTTAGAGAAGATTTCACAATTTGTACACCAAGGAGGCACTGCGCAGCAGAACTGGAAAACACACGAGCCTGCTGAGAGGATCTGCGCTAGCCGACTGCGCCAGCCAAGACTGCAACCTGCACGCACTGTTTGCTATTGTTTTCTTGGACACCTTAGTTATAAGTTACTGTTTCTATGATGTTTACCACTAGCATGTCTAGCTAAACGCTTAGTATCGGTTGGGCATGAATCTATGAGTATTTCCTTTGAGACTTGCGCTTAATGCATAGCTTGCTTGCTTATATTAATTATGTGCACATTGTTGGCAGCTAGTTGCATGAGTAGGGGAAGCCTTGAACCGCAATCTTACTCCTGTTGCTTGTTGTTGTTTGTTAAACTAGTTAAATAGCCTGACGGTGCCAACTAGGAGTAACGTGCTAGGATAGGCAATTACTACCTTGATCGGATTCATAGTTGTTTAGTCTAGTTCAAGAATTAATAGCACATGAACTTTGATCGGAACATGCGCACATGTTAGGAAGCCTTGACCGGACACTAACTTAAGTAAAATCAAGCTATAGACGTTTAGAGTCGATGATAAGGAATACACTCATAGAGGATTGTCTGCACCGATACTTCTCATAGTCATAGTACTTAATCTCTATTGCCTGCGCACGTCTAGTGCAAATTCCTGCGTTTTACGACTGTTTACTCGCGCATTGCGCAAAACCCCAATCACTCACACCCCCAGCTTTCGTAAGTGTAGGTCACTGGTTAAAACTGAACTGCTTGCTCCCTGTGGAGATCGACCCTGACTTAACCGCTGTACTAGTGGAAGAGGAAGGATTAATTTGACGCGTACAACGACGCGCGATCACACTTCCTATCTGTTTGCGCTGCTAGCTCCGCAGGCTGTGTGTTGCGCTCCTCAAACGCTGCCTGTTAGCGCGTATCCGACTTACGCCCTTGTTTTTCCCTGAAATGCAAACAAGCAAAGTGTTAGGATCTAAATAGCGCGTATAAATAGGCTCTATCACTAACCTGTTGCAGAAAGATGTGACGTTTGAGTTTACATGTCAGGGAGGCATTCCACGAGCTGAAAATTGCGCTAACCAGTACGCTTATTATTTTGAGCACCTGATTGGAGCCAACCATTTGAGATTATGTGCGATGCCAGCGATTATGATGTGGGAGCAGTGCTCGGATAGAGAGTGGATAGGAAATCAGTTGTCATTTACTACGCTTCGCGTACCTTGGATACAGCCCAGTGAAATTATTCCACCACTGAGAAAGAATTACTAGCTGTTGTTTTTGCTTTAGAAAAATTCAGACCTTATTTATTGGGTACTAAAGTAATTGTGTTCTCTAATCATGCTGCTATTAGGTACTTAATGGACGAAGAAGGAGGCTAAACCGCGGCTGTTCGTTGGATTTTACTGCTACAAGAATTTGACCTAGAAATCAAGGACAAGAAGAGAGTTGAGAACACAGTTGCAGATCACCTGAGTAGGTTAGTGAGGGAAGAAGAAGTTGGGCAGATTACTGATACATTTCCAGATGAGCACCTCTATGCCATCACAAGTAAAATACCATTGTACGCTCACATAGTGAACTACCTGGTTGGAGGTAAATGCCCACCTCCCTTCTCTAAAGCTCAATGTTTGAAACTTTAGCATTATGCTAGATACTATATATGGGATGATCCATTTTTATGGAAAATAGGCGTAGACCAAATACTTAGGAGATGCATCCCTGATGATGAGATTTCTTCTGTGGTTAGTTTCTGTCATGGGCATGCATGTGGTGGTCATTTTGGCCCTAAAAGAACAGCTAGGAAAATATTAGACACTGGATTTTACTGGCCGCATATTTTTAAGGATTCATATGAGCATTGCAAACGATGTGATAGATGCCAACGAGTCGGAAATATATCCGCTAGAAATGAGATGCCTCAAATGCCTAGTGTCGTTGATGAAGTGTTTGATATATGGGGTATTGATTTTATGGGTCTGTTTCCTGCATCATGTGGTAACTCATACATCTTAGTGGCTGTAGATTATGTGTCTAAGTGGGTAGAAGCTAAGGTTACTCGGTGGGATAAAACTGTAGTGGACTTTCTCTGCACTAACATATTTTGCAGACACGGAGTGCCGAAGGTTATAATTAGTGATCGGGAGACGTATTTCTGCAATAGGATGAATGTCCATCACCGTACATCCATAGCCTATCACCCCTAGATGAATGGCCAAGCTAAAATTTCTAACCGGGAGATCAAGCGAATCCTAGAGAAGATGGTCAAGCCTACACGGAAGGACTGGAGTTTACACTTAAATTCATTATGGGCATATAGGACTGCCTACAAGACACCCATCGGAACCTCTCCTTATCGTTTAGTGTATGGCAAGGCCTGTTATTTACCGGTAGAATTGGAGCACAGGGCTTACTGGGCACTTAAGTAGTGCAACATGGATTTGGCAAAAGCTGGGATGGAACGCAAGCTACAATTGAGTGAGCTAGAGGAGTTGCACCTAGAGGCTTATGAGAGCCAATCAGACTACAAGGCGCGGACTAAGCTCTATCATGATAAGTTCATCCTACGACGAACATTTGAGATTGGCCAGCAAGTACTTTTATTTTCATCACAGTTACAACTAATGCCTGGCAAGTTGCGTTCTAGATGGACAAGTCCATACACGGTGGTGCGGATTTTCAATCACGGGGCAGTGGAACTGGAGAACCCAAGGAATGGCGATCGGTTCAAAGTAAATGGACAGCGAGTGAAGCATTACTATGGTGGACCGCAGCCAGATGCTTAAGAATGCAAGCTAGCCGAGCCCCACGACGATAACTAAGTAGAGGTACCGTCGAGCCAACGACGTAAGACAAAGGCACTTTACGGGAGGCAACCCGATGTTTTGTTTTTCATTTGAATTCTTTGTGCGCGTCTACTTAGTGTCTCATAGAGTCTCCCCTGTTAGAATGTCGTTAGGGATCGAATTGTTTGGAGGCAAGTTTAGGGCGTATCTCAGTTTGTACCGCGGTCTGAAGCAACATTACGTACCACGCCCGAAACATACATTATCGCTCGTAATGTTTGCTTTTGGTGCTCGATTAAAGTGTGCATCAGGCGCGCGTCCTGTTCAGCACGCCGCGTTTCAACCCTATAAAGTTTGGAGCGCGCCTCATATTTCTCCAACTTTTATTCCTTCCGGCGCTTCTCAACATTCCATGTTCAAAATTTTGTTTTTCACTCCATTCTTACGACATTTCCACCTGCTTACACATCCCAGGTACTTTTTCACTCTACCCCTTACTCAATTCATGCAATATTCAACTGGATCTCAAGTTTGGGAGTTTTAGGGTTTATGCTTGATCTGCAATTTTGGGCGAAATTGGATGTTTTTATTAGTTGCAGGTTAACTATACATGTTCTTGGGTTCTGATTTGGGGTGTTAATTTTAGATTTTGGGGGGTGATTTAGCTTAGGGTTCATAGCTGTCTCGCGCCTCGATTTCCAGATATCGCCCGCCGATAGCATACGTTAAGTCGTTGACTGCGCTTAATAATGTCTTCATCTGGCGCCCCCCTTCCTGAATTGCGTTGACTGACATTTTTTCTCTTGTTTCAATTTCTTTCAGGATGGCACCAAAAAGAGAGCCTACATTCGAGGAACTTTAAGAGCAGTTCTCTCGGAAGCAGTGCGGTGCCAGTTCTTTTGTCGACAAGAGTTCCTACGGACTAGCTGTCTATACGATCGCGTATTACAGTTGCTCATAGGAGCTGGCTGGCCTGGACTCTTGACCATCCATTCAGAGACAGATGTAGAAGATGTGCGGGAGTTTCTGGCATCATTTAATTATGTTGGCCGCGTAGACCATCTCAGTATCTGGTACAGGCACCATGGCTAGTATTATATCACTCACTCACCGCAGTTGCGTGAATTATTTGGATGGCAGGTGGATACCTACTACTGGTCATTGGGGAAGAGAGCGTTTTCTGAGACCTGGTCTGACCTCACCTCGGTTGGGACGGTCTACCATCCTAGCGCCAGCAAGGCGCGCAGTATTCATGACCCGGCCTATTTCTATCTCCAGAAGCTCCTTTTTAGTCAGTCTTCGGGCGCGACAAGGTTCCCTTGTTTGAGATGCACGTGTTTCACTCCAGCCACACCCAGTCGCCTCTTGATTTTGTAGATGTGGTAAGCAAGTTCTGGAGGAGGAGATTGTCGTGTGGAGGTATATACTACGGAGGCCTTATCACCTATATGTTGCGCCACCTGCATGATCAGTCGCTCTTGGATTCGAACCATCTTGTCCCCCCGACGTTTCTCACGCGGGAGGCTTTCATAGGGATGCGCGCTATCAAGACTTGTCTGCGGCGGCCTGATTAGTTTGCATGGACATAATATTTGGATCGGAGGTACCATGAGCTGCTTTCGACAGGCAGCCAGGCGGCTAGCAGCGACAGAGCAGGCTGAGTCTTCAGCTATCGGTTCCAGGAGAGCCGCGCAGAGGACAGCTCCCAGAGATAGTGAGCAGCCACCACCGACATTCTCCCTGGCACAGTTGGACACTACGTTCAACACCTATAGGGTGTTGGATTATTTCATGCCGCCTGGGACCCAGCCATTACCAGTACCGCCAGGGTGGTTTCTAGCACAATCGATCCCTCCGGACTACGTGATTGCGCGGGAGTCTTCCTCATCCTCCAGCGGATTGATAGAGCCTATTTATACGCATTGTTTGGATCATATCCCCGTGCTTGTTTGCATTATTTTATGTACAAGATTACTGGTTTCCAGTGTTTTTGTATTTCAGCGCTGAACAAGGGCCTAAGTCGGATACGCGCTAACAGGCAGCATTTAGGACGCGCAGCACACAGCCTGCGGAGCTAGCGGCGCAAACAGAAGAAATGGCGAGAGACAGCAGAGTTGCGCCGAACAATGCGCTAAGCAGTATGCCGTGCGCCAGGCGCAGAGTCCAGTATTTCCTAATCCTGACATGACCAGATTTGGAAGTTGCCAAGGATGGACCTCTCGAGCAGTATATAAAGGGGAGGAAGTCTAGGGTTTGAGACATCAATCAGGAGACACACAGAGAGGCAACACCCCACATAAGAGGGCCACGAGAGAGCGAGAGAGCGGCAATCTGGAAAACACACGGACTTGTTGAGAGGACTTGCGCCAGCCGAGAGACATACTGCACGCACTGTTTGCTACTTGTTTCTCAGATACATTAGACCTTATTTTACTATTCTATGATGTTTATCACTAGCATGTCTAGCTAAACGCTTAGTATCGGTTGGACATGAATCTATGAGTATTTCCTTTGAGACTTGCACTTAATGCATAACTTGCTTGCTTATATTAATTCTGCGCACATTACTGGCAGCTTGTTGCATGAGTAGGGGAAGCCTTGAACCGCAATCTTACTCTTGTTGCTTGTTGTTGTTTGTTAAACTAGTTGAATAGCCTGACGGTGCCAACTAGGAGTAACGCGCTAGGATAGGCAATTACTACCTTGATCGGATTCGTAGTTGTTTAAGTCTAGTGTAAGAATTAATATCACATGAACTTTGATCGGAACATGCGCACATGTTAGGAAGCCTTGATCGGACACTAACATTAGCAACTCGAGCTATAGACATTTAGAGTCAATGATAAGGAATACACTCATAGAGGATTGTCTGCGCCGATACTTCTCATAGTCCTAGTACTTAATCTCTACTGCCTGCGCACGTCTAGTGCAAGTTCCTGCGTTACGATACCACTGTTTACTCGCGCACTACGCAACCCACTCACTCACCCCCCAATCTTCGTAAGTGTAGGTCACTGGCTAGAACTGAACTACTTGCTCCCTGTGGAGATCGACCCTTACTTAACCGCTGTACTAGTGGAAAAGGAAGGAATTAATTTGACGCGCACAACGACGCGCGATCAAATTTTGGCGCCGTTGCCGGGGAGAAACACAGCTAAGTTCTAGTTAGTTTACGTTTTTCCAGTTTGTTTTGTTTTTGTTGTTGTTTCTGACAGCGCGCAATCACCATCAGCTTGCGCAACCTTGAAACAGTTGCGCTGCGCAGATTCTAGTTGCGCACTGACAGACGCAACAGCATTAGTTATCTTTTAATTTCGTTTCCTTTGAGATTTAGAACAGGTCATGGAGGATAACAGTGTCTTTGGGGACAACTTGGGGGACAGAACCCCGGAAGAAGCAAGGGCACATAACCGAGCAGCCCTATTCAGAGAAGAAGTGCAGCGCGAGGTTGAAGCAAGGATGGCCGCTGAATTGTACAATGCGCCACCCGCGCGACAAGCTGCGCGACGCAGAACAGTGCGCGAGATGTCAGCCCCTATCACTGTTAACCAGACATGGTGCATCGTGCTTCCACCAGACGGTCATTTTGAGCTAAGAAGCTCACTCATTCATCACATGCCCAAGTTCCACGGGATGAACAATGAAAATCCAGTCAAGCATGTGCGAGAGTTCCTAGTCATATGCGAGAACATGAAGACCGAAGGGGAGAGCGATGAGGTGCTGAAGATGAAGGCATTCCCATTTTCGTTGTGTGACACAACCAGACATTGGTTGATGAACTTACCAGCCGGATCAATTCACACATGGGAGCAGCTGCAGAAGAAGTTCTTGGATAAATTCTATCCCGCAGCAAAGATCGCGCTACTCAGGAGGGAACTGGCCGCGCCACGGCAGAGCGCAGGAGAGTCTCTGTCAGAGTATTACGAGCGTTTCAGGAAGCTAGAGGCCAACTGCTACAATCATGGCCTACCCCAGAATGTGCTGATAGAGAACTTCCTAAATGGATTGCTGCCCATGGAGCTGAGATTATTGAACGCATGCGCAGGAGGCGACATTTGCAACATGTACCCAGAAGACGCGTGGCAGCTGATAGAAGACTCTGCTGGTCAGGTACGACATCAGCTAACACTTGAAAATAGTCGTGCTCGTTCTGTGCATTAGGTAGAAACAAGCGCTGAGATCAAGGAAATGAAGGCCATGCTGCAGAAGTTGATGAGTGCGCAGAGCGCACAACCAGTTGCGCCAAAGGTATGTGAATTCTGCAGGTCCACCGAACACAAGACTGATGAATGTCCCACACTATTTGAGGAATCTGGAGATGTCAATGCTCTCGGAGGATAGGACAACAGAGGACCACCAAGGCAGAATCAGCCGCGTTTTGGACTGGCAGCAAATGGATTCAGATGGAAGGAGGAGAACAATTTCCAGAGGCAGCCCACAGATCAGCGCGCGCCACAGCAGACGCAACAAGATGCACCCTACAATCCACCGCATCGCCGCACTGACGCACCAGCGCATAACAACCAGCAACCAAGGCGATCTTTGGAAGATATCGTGGGGCAGCTAGCAGACACAGTACGCAAGAATGACGAGAAGTATGACAAGAGGTTCGAGTCCATTGAAAAGCAGCTATCACAGATCGCAACCACGGTATATGAGCTGAAAAAGAGCGATGGCAACCTGCCTTCGCAAGTGATTCAGAACCCCAAAGGAGGAGTCAATGCAGTGACACTGAGGACTGGGCGCACAATAGGAGCAGAACAGACCACGAAGGCGCCCGCGCAACCAGTTGCAAGTCCCGAATCCAGCAGAACAGAATGCGCAACCAGAGCAAGAAGCGCAACCAGAAATGCCAGCCACAAGCCAGCAGGGCGAAGCGCCAGGTATAACACAAATAAACGACAAGGGCACGAATCGCACTAATATACCTGCACCTTTTCCTGTGCAGGCACCATCGGCTAGAAAGGAAGCGCTGGACAAGGAGCTATACGAGTTATTCAGCAAGGTGGAAATCAACATTCCCCTTATCGAAGCAGTTCGGCAGATTCCCAGGTACGCCAAGTTTTTAAAGGAGCTGTGCACAAACAAGAGGAGGAAAGGCGAATGCGCGTAGGTAAAGCTAAATGCGCAAGCCTCAGCCATCGTGCAACATAAGGTACCACCTAAGTGCCGAGACCCAGGTACGTTCACTATCCCTTGCACTTTAGGTAAGACCACAGTGAGCAACTGCATGATTGACTTAGGCGCATCTATCAATTTGTTACCTTATTCCCTATATGCGACATTGCGCCTTGGACCACTAAAGCCTACAGGTCTCACCATTCAGCTAGCAGATCGGTCTTGCAAACAATCTGCAGGCATGATAGAGGATGTTCTTGTGCGAGTAGGAGAGCTGGTGTTCCCAGCAGGCACCCAAGGTCGAGCTGAAGCAACTCCCAGAACACCTCAAATACATTTTCCTGGGAAATGAGGACACCCTGCCAGTAATCATAAAGAAAGGATTAGAAGAGGAGCAGGAAGTGCGTTTACAGCAGGTGCTGCGCAGGAACCAGCGCGCTATAGGATGGACACTGGCAGATCTGCGTGGAGTGAGCCCAGACGTGTGCATGCACAGAATACTATTGGAAGATGGTGCCAAACCATCCAGGGAGGCTCAGCGCAGATTGAACCCAAATATGATGGAGGTAGTGCAGAAGGAGATCTTAAAGTTGCTTGACGCAGGAGTCATTTACCCCATCTCGGACAGCAAATGGGTCAGTCCAGTGCACGTTGTGCCTAAGAAGGGAGGAATCACAGTGGAAGAAAATGCGCAGGGCGAGCTTGTTCCCAAGCGCATACAGACTGGATGGCGCATGTGCATCGACTACAGGAAGCTTAACGCAGTCACGCGCAAGGACCATTTCCCACTACCGTTCATAGATCAGATGCTGGATCGATTAGCAGGTAAGCCTTATTTTTGTTTCTTGGACGGATATTCAGGGTACAACCAGATACCCATAGCTGCGGAGGATCAGGAGAAGACCACGTTCACCTGCCCGTTCGGTACATTTACGTTTCGGCGCATGTCATTTGGGCTGTGCAACGCGCCAGGTACGTTCCAACGCCTTGTCATGAGCATTTTCTCTGATATGATTGGTATATGCATAGAAGTGTTCATGGATGACTTTACTGTATATGGAGGTACCTTTGATGCGTGTTTAACTCATCTAGATAAGGTCTTGGCGCGCTGCATTTCTAAGAACCTAGTGTTTAATTATGAAAAATGCCATTTCATGGTAACGCATGGTGTAGTGCTAGGACACATCATCTCAGAGGAGGGGATCAAGGTAGACAAAGCTAAGATAGACCTTATTTCTAATCTACCTTATGCCACTAGCGTGCGCGATGTGAAGTCATTCCTCGGGCACGCTGGGTTTTACAGGCGCTTTATCAAAGACTTCTCTAAAATCTGTATTCCCCTGTCTAACCTCTTGCAAAAAGATGTGTGCTTCGATTTTACTGATGAGTGCAGGGCCGCATTTGATAAGCTTAAGGAGGCGCTGACCAGTGCGCCAGTGATGCGCGCACCAGACTGGAACCTGCCATTTGAACTGATGTGCGACGCAAGCGATTATGCAGTAGGTGCAGTCCTGGGGCAGCGAGTGGACAAGAAACCGCACGCCATCTATTATGCATCGCGCACACTGGACGCTGCGCAGAGGAACTACACCACCACGGAGAAGGAGCTTCTGGCAATTGTGTTTGCGCTAGAGAAGTTCCGTGCATACGTTCTAGGCGCCAGGGTCATCATATACAAAGACCACGCAGCCATCCGTTACCTGATGTCCAAGAAGGAAACTAAGCCGCGCCTGATGCGCTGGGTGCTCCTACTGCAGGAATTCGACCTGGAGATCAAAGACAAGAAGGGCACGGAGAACACGGTTGCGGACCACCTGAGCAGGATCGTGAAGAAGGAGGAGTCAGGGCAGATCACTGAGACATTTCCTGACGAGCATCTGATGGCGCTGACAGGTAAAGTACCATGGTATGCGCACATTGCGAATTACCTGGTCACAGGTACGTTCCCTCCGCATTTCAATAAAACGCAGTGCATGAGATTGAAACATGAGTCCAAGCATTATCTTTGGGATGATCCTTATATGCTCAGAATAGGACCTGATCAGATGTTAAGGCGCTGCGTGCCTGACCATGAATTTAACTCTGTTTTGATGTTTTATCATGTGCACGCATGTGGGGGACACTTTGGTCCCAAGCGCACCAGCAGGAAGGTCCTGGACTGCGGATTTTATTGGCCGCACCTGTTTAGAGACGCATATGACTATTGCAAGAATTGTGACAGGTGCCAGCGCACAGGAGGCATATCAGCGCGCAGCGAGATGCCGCAGACGCCAATTCTAGTGGATGAAGTGTTTGATATATGGGGAATTGACTTCATGGGGCCATTTCCTCCGTCTGCAGGATACGAGTACATATTGGTCGAGGTGGATTACGTCTCCAAATGGGTCGAAGCTAAGGCCACACGGAAGGATGATGGTAAGACGGTCGCTGAGTTTCTGAAAACTAACATCTTTTGTAGGTACGGGGTGCCTAAGGCAATCATCAGCGACCAGGGGACGCACTTTTGCAACAGGATCGTGGCGCAAGTTTTCAAGCATTACGGAGTACGCCACAAGACGTCCACTGCTTATCATCCTCAGACAAATGGACAGGCCGAGGTCTCCAACCGAGAGATCAAGCGCATTCTGGAGAAGACTGTGAGACCATCGCGCAAGGATTGGAGCCAGCGCCTGGACGATGCGCTGTGGGCATACCGCACTGCACATAAGACGCCAATCGGGACTTCACCACTTCGGTTGGTCTACGGAAAAGCATGCCACCTGCCAGTAGAGCTAGAGCACAAAGCATATTGGGCCTTACGCATTTGCAACCTGAACCTGGATGAGGCCGGCAAGGAGCGCGCGTTTGAGCTCAGCGAGTTAGAAGAGCTGCGCCTGGATGCCTATGAGGGACTGCGCGATTACAAGGAGCGGACAAAGGCATTTCATGACAAGCATATCCTCAGATGCACTTTTGCGCCAGGAGACCAGGTATTATTATTCTCATCACGCCTGAAGCTTATGCCTGGAAAGCTGCGCAGCAAATGGACTGGACCGTACACAGTCACCAAGGTCTTCCCCTATGGAACAATCGAATTAGAAAACGAGCACCGGCATCGTTTTCAGGTGAATGGGCAGAGAGTCAAACGGTATCTCAGAGAACCTTGGGATGGTACAACGCGCGACATTGAGTTGGCAGAACCAGTAGTAACAGATGCGCCAACTGTCGCGCCAGAGGCACCACCAGATGCACCAGAGGGAGAACTGGAGACTATTGCTCACATTTCTTCTTCCTCTTCATCTACCCTCGTTACTGCAGACTTCTCACATATTATCCATGCTGACTATCCTTCTCACCCTTTGCGCAGGACCAAGAAGAACACAACACATGCACAAGCGTAGGGTCACTCAGGAGCAAAAGTGGGGGAGGTCACTGGCACGCATTTTGGCACGTAACGAGGTACAGTCGAGCCAACGACGTTAAACAAAGGCACTTGTTGGGAGGTAACCCGACTCGTTTTTACATGTTTTTCTTTTAATTTTTCTAGTGTCTTTTAGTTAGTTTAGGACTTGTAGTTTTTAGTCGAGCAGCAGTGCGCAGGTCCGTGCGCACTACAGTGCACAGGACAGCTGCGCCAGCCAAAGGAGTATATAAGGGCAGGACTTAGAAATTTTCAGCACTTTTTCTCATTCGACCGTTGCCAGTAGCTCCCGTCTTCGCGCCTCCACCAGCTGTCCGGCGCTCAGTCCAGCATCAGTTTAGAGAGATTCGGGTACCACACGGTCGCACTAACCCCAGGTAACCTTTCCCCCAGATCTGAGCACGATTCCAGTAGGGTTTTGTACGGAGGAGTGCTCTAGGGTTTTGAAATCGCACCAGGATAGAGTGCGCCGATTGGAGTGGTGTTTAGAGAGTTTTGTAGGCGGGCAGTAGGCGCTCCTTTGGTGAAAGTTTCAGTGCATTCGGAGGAGTGTTGACCAGCGTTGACCCGAGCACCCCAGCCACAATGCAGCCTGCCGTGGACCAAGAGACCCCAGCTGTTTTCGCCAGCAGGAACGCAGCATTTCTGAGGCAGGACATGTACGGGACTCCGTACATTGGCAGGGACTTCCTGCGCGAGGTCGGTCTGGAGGACCTCGTTGTGGAGAGGCTGGCGTTAGCAGGCTGGGAGGCGCTGTTGGAACTCAACAGCGCATCAGACAAGGAGGATACGTGCGAATTTTTAGCGTCGCTAGAGGCGGACAACCGGGAGATCAGGTACAGACATAGGGGCATCTGGTACATTGCCTCAACTAAGAGGCTGAAGCGCACACTGAGGTGCGTGAAGGTGCGCGAGGAGGACTTGGACACGCACACCAATCAGGAGGCTTGGCGCGAGATGGCGACCGGGCCAGTCTTTGCCGCGGGGCGCAGCAGGGGACGCGAGCTGCGTGACCCATGGATGTTCTACCTGTGGCGCCTGGTTGCTTATGCAGTCATCGGGCGATTTAATGGTGCGCCAAAGATCAACCTCCTGGACTTGGACATCTTGAAGGGGCTGTATTACGGAAAGAGGGTGCCATTTGTTTCGGACATGGTGGTCCACTGGAGCCGGGTCAGCGCGAGGGGACCGCTGACCTGCGGAGAGATAATTACGCACCTGCTGCGGGCGTTACATGGAGAGCCCGAGGTGCCAGAGCACACAATGGTACCGGCTGTCCCGCTGGACCGCGCCCACATGCTGCAGATCAGGGCGGTAGCTGTGAAGGATGATGGCACATTGGAATGGTGCTACCGTCTGCAGCCGACCAGAGTGCCGCGGCCAAGAGCAAAAAGTAGTGCGCAGGGCGCAGCGGCCGCGCAGGAGATGGAGGAGGACGAGGCCCCAGAGCCAGTTGTGCCTCCAGTCCGGCGCGCGAGGACCCGCGCGCAGACTGGAGCGCACCAGAGGGCCCGTGCACCACAAGAGGAGCCAGTCACCATTTCCATCGAGGATTCTCCCCCTCGTGCACCCGGAAAGCGCCCAAGGACCGAGGCTGAGGAGGTGCCTGAGGAAGCATCAGCCGAGCAGCGCATGATGTTTAACGTCATGCGTGTGCTCAAATACTTAGCGCCCGAGGGGGCGGATTTGAGTATGAGTCCACCATCCGGGTGGAGATTTCGAGACGCGATTCCCCCTCTCCTCAGCCTGCACCGGCCACCTCTAGGTTCCCCCAGTGAGCCACATCAGCTAGACAGCCCTCCTCAGCCCCCAGTATATCCAGCTGCACCCTCCCCAGTACCAGTACCAGCACCAGCCCCAGCGCCAACCACAGAGTCAGTACCTGCACCATCAGCCCCAGCACCAGCACAAGCAGCACCAGCACCAGTAGCACCCACCCCCGAACCAGAACAAGTACCCGCACCTTCCCCTGCCCAGTTGTCCATTCCAAGGTCCCCTATAGCCGAACCCATCATTAGCACCAGCTCAGAATCGCTATGGGACCGCGTTTCAGAGGATGACGGCGAGGCGCAGCCTGTCGCTCTATCAGTTGTACCGCCTTCCTCCAGCTCCGAATATATGAAGGATTCTTCAGAGGAGGAGGCGCATAGTTCAGCGACTGCGTCCAGCTCAGATGACCTCTAGAGCTGTGGAGGGGAGCGCATTATTTCCTTCGAGTGGTGTCCATTTTCCTTTATATGCTGAACTTTATTTTGATATTCTGTTGCTATATTTGTGTGCTGAACTCTTGTGCTACATATTTTGTGCCCCTATGCTATATTTGCGCTGCTTTGACTATCTGTTCTTTTTTTCTTTTTTTTTTATGTTCTTTATTTTGCTTGCATGCGTGTGCGCTTCCTCCGTGCGCTTGAGCTTGAGTTGTGGGGACACGTCTCGGTTTAAGTGTGGGGGGGGGGGGGAGCGCTACACGTACATTTTGCATTCTTTGAGCTTTATAGTGTAGCTTAGTTTTATTGAAGGAAACAGTAGCAGTAGTGCGCTTGTGTGCGGGTTGCGCGCACTGTTCAGCTTGTTTGCGCTATCCATATTGCGCCGTGCGCTATCAACTGTTTTTAGTATATTTTTTTTCGTTTCTTGCTGCTCCTGTTAATTGGGAAATACAGGGGATGTGGAGTTGACAGAAACGCTCTAGAGAGGCGGTTAGTCGTTCGCGCTTCAGAGGAGAGGTATATGGTCGAGAGCGCGAGTGGAGGCCTGTGCTTCGCGACCTTCGGAACAAGAGAACGCGCTCAGTCACGCAGATGCCAAAGGCGAAATACCCAAAGCGTGGCGAGGTGGGAAAACAGACCACCTTCCCTCTGGAAATTGAGCTAAGGAAGGCGGGCGCGGGTGTAAACGCGTTCGCCGACTTGCACAGACAGACCATGAAGGGAGAGCGGGGCGTTGTTCCATAGCTGTTATCCGGAGGCCGAGACTGGAACCGTTCTGGGAAAGATAGGAACCATAGACGAAGCTGTACAAAAGAAAAAAATGCCAGCAGATGATATGCGCTACAAAAGAATCAGCATGCGCACAATAAGTACCAGCGAGCGCAAAAACCACAGAAAATCATCAAAAGGCTCAAGTTCCCAGGAAGTGCGCGGAAGAATCACGCTCGGGAAGAAGCTTGCGCTATTAACCATATACCCGTCCTCGGAGTGAGAGCTGACAACCTGGAGCCTATGAAGAGCTATCTCCCAGCCATCCAAAATTTTCATCCCAGCTGAGAGGTAATGAATTGCGAAATCACTATACTTAAACTGTTGACAGCCGATGTGCGCAGGAGGAAGTGCAGCGCAAGGTGATCAGTAGTGCAGAACGCGCCAGAGTGCAAGACTGTGCGCTAGACTCCAGAGAGGTAATGGTATCCGTGCTTGAGTGCTTGTTCGAGGACGAACAAGGGGCAAGTGTGGGGGGTTTGATAGAGCCTATTTATACGCATTGTTTGGATCATATCCCCGTGCTTGTTTGCATTATTTTATGTACAAGATTACTGGTTTCTAGTGTTTTTGTATTTCAGGGCAGAACAAGGGCCTAAGTCGGATACGCGCTAACAGGCAGCATTTAGGACGCGCAGCACACAGCCTGCGGAGCTAGCGGCGCAAACAGAAGAAATGGCGAGAGACAGTAGAGTTGCGCCGAACAATGCGCTAAGCAGTATGCCGTGCGCCAGGCGCAGAGTCCAGTATTTCCTAATCCTGACATGACCAGATTTGGAAGTTGCCAAGGATGGACCTCTCGAGCAGTATATAAAGGGGAGGAAGTCTAGGGTTTGAGACATCAATCAGGAGACACACAGAGAGGCAACACCCCACATCAGAGGGCCACGAGAGAGCGAGAGAGCGGCAATCTGGAAAACACACGGACTTGTTGAGAGGACTTGCGCCAGCCGAGAGACATACTGCACGCACTGTTTGCTACTTGTTTCTCAGATACATTAGACCTTATTTTACGATTCTATGATGTTTATCACTAGCATGTCTAGCTAAACGCTTAGTATCGGTTGGACATGAATCTATGAGTATTTCCTTTGAGACTTGCACTTAATGCATAACTTGCTTGCTTATATTAATTCTGTGCACATTACTGGCAGCTTGTTGCATGAGTAGGGGAAGCCTTGAACCGCAATCTTACTATTGTTGCTTGTTGTTGTTTGTTAAACTAGTTGAATAGCCTGACGGTGCCAACTAGGAGTAACGCGCTAGGATAGGCAATTACTACCTTGATCGGATTCGTAGTTGTTTAAGTCTAGTGTAAGAATTAATAGCACATGAACTTTGATCGGAACATGCGCACATGTTAGGAAGCCTTGATCGGACACTAACATTAGCAACTCGAGCTATAGACATTTAGAGTCAATGATAAGGAATACACTCATAGAGGATTGTCTGCACCGATACTTCTCATAGTCATAGTACTTAATCTCTACTGCCTGCGCACGTCTAGTGCAAGTTCCTGCGTTACGATACCACTATTTACTCGCGCACTGCGCAACCCACTCACTCACCTCCCAATCTTCGTAAGTGTAGGTCACTGGCTAGAACTGAACTACTTGCTCCCTGTGGAGATCGACCCTTACTTAACCGCTGTACTAGTGGAAGAGGAAGGAATTAATTTGACGCGCACAACGACGCGCGATCACGGATCCACAGATGACTCTATTGAGTTCTAGGGGAGTTTCTTTTTTGCTTCTTCTTTATTTCTTTTTTTATCATTTCTATTATTTGGTAGTGTGTTGCGTGACCCGCCCTTGAGCATAAGTCGATCCTTGAGGACACGGCTATGTTCAACAGTGTGGGGGGTGGGGTAGTAGAGTTTGTTATGTCAGCACGTTTACCTTTATTAACATGCATTAGTGGTAGCTAGGGCATGTTTTTTTCAAATTTGTTTATGCTACGATAAAGACACTGATTGTATGAGATGATGTTGACTCTATGAGGTTTTTATGTGTATGATTTGCATGATTTCTGCAATTTTTGATGCGAGTTACGTGATGTTATATGTGCTTTTGAGTTGAGATATTACAAGATGTGGAGTTTACAGAAAATATTCTAGAGGGACTTGACAAACATTCGAAGGTTCAAGGGATTAGTTGCGTAGCGTGCTGAATTTGTGGAGGTGGGCATTCCAAGTTATGAGGGGTGAGACTTTCACTTCATCATTGCAGCGTTTATGCAATGGTGGGACAGGAAAACAAACCGTCCTATCTCTAGTCCTAGTTACCGGGAATGGGTGGGTAACCCCTATCCTGCCTCGCGGTGAAAGGATGATGAGGAGAAAGAGCGAAACGCGCTCCATAGCTGTTATTCGAAGGCGATGATTGGAACGGTTCAATGAGCAAAAAGAAATGGACAAGCAATTCACATTGGAGAGCAAAGCTCAAAAAGAAAATTCAGTCAAATGTGAAAGAGAAAAATCAGAAAAGCAATCGAGTTGAGTTAAGTCTTCGGACCAAACAAAACAAGAAAGTTTCAAGAGCTGTCCTACCAAAGAGAAAAAGAAAAGTTGAGTTTCTCGTAGCTTGGATTTCTCACGTGCCAAAGAAAGCGAACTCAGCGTATGCGTGATAGAGCCTAGTTATACACATTATTTAGAACATAACCCTATGCTTGTTTGCAATATTTCATGAGCAAGATTACTCGTTTCCAATGTTTTTGTATATCAGGTCACAACGAGTCCTTAAGTCGGATACGCGCTAACAGGCAGCGTTCTAGGAGTGAAAGATCAGCCTGCGGAGCTAGAGGCGCAAACAGAAGAAGAAATGGCGAAAGACAGCAGAGGTGCGCTACCCGATTGCGCCAATCAATGCCGTGCGCCAGGCGCAAAGTCCCAGTGACCAGATTTGGAAGTTGCCAAAAGATGAACTTCCTGGGCACTATTTAAACAAAGAAAGTCTAGGGTTTCAGGAAATCGGAACATCATCACTCAGTGGCATTCCAGAGGCACTGCGCGGCAGAACTGGAAAACACACGGACCTGTCAAGGAGAGTTGCGCCAGCCGACTGCGCCAGCCAAGAGAAGACACTGCACGCACTATTTGCTACCGTTTTCTCTGATACAGTAGTTGTTATTTACTATTTTATGATGTTTACCACTAGCATGTCTAGCTAAACACTTAGTGTTGGTCGGGCATGAACCTATGATGTATTACCTTTGAGACTTGAGCGTAATGCATAGTTTATTTACTTGTATTAATTCTGTGCGTACTGAGACAGTTAGTTGCATGAGTAGGGGAAGCCTTGAACCGCAATCTTACTTGTGTTGCTTGCTTGTCACCTGTTAAACTAGTTGCATGCGTAGGGGAAGCCTTGAACCGCAAACTTACCGTGACAATTAGGAGTAACGAGTTAGGGTAGGCAGTTGCTACTGTGACAGGATTCGCAGCTGTTTAGTCTAGTTCTAAGGATTAATAGCACATGAACTTTGAACGGAACATGCGCACGTGTTAGGAAGCCTTTACCGGACACTAACCCAAGTAAAACACAAGCTATAGATGTTTGGAGTCGATGATAAGGAATGCATTCATAGAGGATTGTCTGCCCAATACTTCTCATAAAGATAGTACTTAATCTCTACTGCTTGCGCACGTCTAGTGCAATTCCCCGCGTTACGATATTCGCCGTTACTCGCGCATCGCGCAAAACCCCCAACCACTCACGCAACCCCCGTTTTCTTAAGTGTAGGTTACTGGCTAAGACTCACTGCTTGCTCCCTGTGGAGATCGACCCTTACTTAACCGCTGTACTAGTGGGAGAGGAAGGAATTATATTTGACGCGCACAACGACGCGCGATCAATGCGCGTGACTATGACCTCGAGCTGAAGAATGGAATCAGAAGTCTAAAGAGAACTATCTCCCAGTCATCCATTGAATTCCGTCTTGACCTTTCAGGTAACATGTATCACTACGGTTCCTTGTTGATCATTATTGAAGAATGAATGTGAGTATATGTTGATGAACCGATTAGTGAGGACATCTCAAGTAAATTCAGTGTTTAGGCGTAGGCGTATTAGAAGTGCTTTGAGTGTTGCGAGTCATGCTTTTGTTCTTGTTCGGGACGAACAACTCTAAGTGTGGGGTGATTTGATGGGGTGTATTTATACGACTCGTTAAACCGTTTAAACCCAACTATTTCGACATGCTTTTATATTAACAGTTACTTTTTAGTGTTGTTTTCATTTCAGGTGTTTGGGATACATGAAAAGACACTTGCGACTTAGAATGGTATTTTTAGAGAGTCGAATGCGAAAATCAACGTTGAAGGAATTGAGTGTGCATCTCAGTGAGTTCGGCGCCCCGAGTCGCGCGTCGGACCTTAATGTCTTCTCTGGGCGCGCAAGTTAATGTCTTTATGGGGCGCGGCTAACTTATGATGGCGTCAACATCGGGCCCGCGGCCCGAATTCAAATTTTAGATCCCGATTTCAATTAGGGTTTCACAACCAGTGAGACGGAAGCGGGGGGAACGATTTGACGAAGGAATTTTGGAGGGAGGCGAATTCTTTGCGTGAATAGTGTTTTTGGCTTGAATAGTGTTTTCCGGCAGTAAACAGTGATTGCGACGGTGAACAGTGATCGTGAACAGTGTTTTTTCATTCCTTTCAATTTAATGTGTTTTTCAGTCATGACTATGAGTAGCTAAACTTCTATTTCAGTTTAGGATTTTCAGTTAATGACACACCTGTTTGATACTCGGATTAAATGCATGTTTCTATTCAATCGTAAGTTCTGGATCTTAAATTGCATGAATTGTATTGCAAGGTTAGCGTATACATTGTCGTGAAACTACCCGCTCATCAATTCTAATTATTAACTCTTGTCGAAGCTTTGTCGTGGAAGCAAGTAGTAGAATCTAGGCTTAGTATCACCTTTGTCGGGATACTCAAGGTTATTACCTTTGTCGAATGACCACATGTTTGATTAGAATCGCAATCTTTAGAAGTCGATGATAACAGTCACTATTGAATTCCATGAGCTAAATACCTCTCGTAATTGATATTCACGTTTTCTTACTTTCCATCTTGCATCAACCTACTAAAACCCCCTTTAGTTTAATATTCACAGAAAATCGCTTCATAGAGGACTCCAATCATTTGTTGACAAAAAAGGGGGAGTATTGGTTGTTTTTGGTTGATGTGTGGTTGGCCAGATGTTAGGCCATAAACTCTCGTAGATGTGAATTCAATTGTGTGATTGAGAAACCAGAGAACTACTGATGGAGCAAGTATGAAAAGCTGAGGAAGCTGTCAAAGAGAAACGCCATTGCAGCAAGCGGCCCTTAGAAATGGATTCTAAAGAAGCTAAAGACCCCACCAGAAGAATGAACTTGAAGACAAGCTTGGGATCGCTTGAGATAAGAAGAGTTAGAAGAGTTCTTGGGCTCTAGCTTGGGACAGTTTGAGATCAGAAGAGTCCTTGGGTTTTGTCAAAAATGCCAATGGGCATTTTGTTAAGGATTGTTGCTTCCTTGACAAAACCTGTGCAACTTGATCCAAGAGGTGCTATAGCAAATGGTAAAGCAAGTAACTGATGCAACCTGAAGACAGCTAGCGGAGCAATGTGAAGATGTTCATCAGTGTCCTTGGATTTTGTCAAAAATGTCAAGGGGGAGATTGTTAAGGATTGTGGCATCCTTGACAAAACCCGTGTTGTTGGTACAACACGCATTAAAGCAAAAAGCTGGAGCAACGTGAAGGCAACCAATGGATGGTCAAAGGTTGCTGACTAGAGGATTTTTCCTCAATGTATTTAGGAAATAGCTGATGCACGGAGAAGATCCGGAGAAGATTTACAAATTTTCTTAAAGGGTTTTAGGAACTAATTGCTGCAACAGAATGCCAACCACCTTAGAAAAGATCTACAAAGTATCCTAAAAGGTTTTAGGAAATAGTTGCTGCAATAAATTAAAATTTTTTCTTATATAATTGTTGAGGTATGGCATACTTTCACAAAAATGCACAAAGATTCTGCTTCAGCAATCCCTGAAGAAATGAAGCTGGTGCACAATCTGAAGAACGGGCAAGATACAGCAACCGAGTCTGCTTCAGATTTCTTTGATGTCCCAGAACAAGAGCAGAATACCCAATCGTCTTAATGATGCTCGAAGAGGCTCCACCAAGTTGCAAGAGACATTGCGGAAGCTCAGGGTATCGTGCAAACATCATCTAATGTCAAGAAAAAGACAATACAAGGACGGAAAAAGATAAGGATCCGAGAGTTCAAATTAGGCAACGAAATCTTCAACAACCTTGCTAGAATCTAGGAGAAGATTCTGATAATGATGGCAGTGAGGTTTCCGACCCTGGTGTTCGGAGAAGGTTCAAAAGGGAGGCTGCAAGAGGCGACTGAGAGCATGCACACAGATATAAAGAGCGAGAGAGCAAACACTCAAAGATCAACCTATGGCAGCAAGGTATACACATTGGGTTGAAGATTGGTGCTGTGTAGAAGGAATCAGAACTCATGGAGTTTGATTCAGCATTGATCCAAGGAGTCATTTGAAGCGCTGCTCATTGAAGGATCATTCAGAAGCTTCGGAGAATAGCTGTGGACCAGAATTATCGCAGGCTAAGGAGCATTGATCGTTGCTACCCGATAGTGACAGAGTGTGTCAGTTATTGAGGGGGAGCTGAGGCTGAGTTAGCAGAACTCAGTGTGTCTGACTGCTTGGCGGGAGAGCTATAAGAGTCGTTGACTGATGATACTGCAACTCTGATGAAGAGTGTGCTTAAGCATTCCGTGAGCTATACATTGTAATAGAATAGGCTAAGTCTTAGAGTCAGGTCAGTAGCTATTTATTACTGAGAGTGTATAGGTTGCACGAAGAGAGTCTGTGTGATCAGACTGTTAGCTAGTCTAGGTGATTAGACTGAATGAAAGATTTCAGCTAGTTGCGAAGTTGAGGTGTGAGTCCTTTGTACTTCAAAATGAGATAGTGGAATCTTAAGGATCGGTATATCCTCCCCATTCGTAGGCAAGTTACCGAACTAGGTGAGCAAATTACTGAGTTTTTCTTATTCAGTCTGTAGAAAAATTCCACAGCATATACAGAGTGCTCAACCAGAAGCTATAACTCCAGAGGCTATAACTCCGTATCAGTAACGCTTCATTGCACAATTTAAATTGGTATCAGAGCCGATCACTCAACATACATAATGTGATTTGGGAGAGCGTTGCCGATCATTATGGCCAACCGTGTGAATAGACAGAGTTTAAACAATCCGCAGAGAGAGCAAAACTGTGGACATGACAGTAATGGTAAAACCACAAGGGAGAATCTAGCTCAACACTACACACAAATGATGGATAAATGCCTGGAGGTCGTAAAAGTGAATGAGGGATTGATGGCCAAAGTATCCAGACTAAATAATGAAAAGGAAGAATTCCTGACGACTATCTCGAGTATGGAAGAGAGAGCTGAATAATAAGAAAAGAAATATGATAAAGTGTTGAAAGAATTTAATCTTTACAGAAAGACAACAAAAATGCTCAACTCAGGATTTGACAATTTGGACAACTTGCTAGGATCTCAAAGGTTTGGGACAGGACTAGTCTACACTGGAAAGCATGTCACTGGAACAACCAAATTTGCTAGAACCAGCATGACCGGAAGTGCTGGTCTAGTCAAGACACCAGCGGAATAACAAAAATAGGTTCTGAAGGAAAAATCCACCAGAAGATGCTTCAACAATCTGTGTAGTACGTGGTGATAACTCGATAGGACATACGACGTTACTACTTCTGCAAACAAGCTGGTCACATTCAAAGGTCCTGCACTGTACTCAACAAGCACTGGAGGCCACGGGAACGATCTCCAAAGCTTAGATTGAAAGTAGACAATCATTTCTCATGTGTGCTATAACTCTACAAAATTTGAGAAGAAGGGAAATTGATATTTCGACACCGGATGTTCAGGACATATGAATGGGGACAGATCATGCCTTACTAACATTCAACCCCGTAAAGAACTAGACGTGACATATGGGAATGGACTGAAAGGGAGAATCCTTGTACAGGACGCTGGAGGTTCGAGGATTACCAAATTGAAAAATGTGATGCTTGTAGAAGGACTAAATGCAAATCTCATCAGCATCAGCCAACTATGTGATGGTAAGTATTTTGTAAATTTTGCTCAGAAAATATGTCAAGTGTTTGATACAGAGGGAAGATGCATAATAAAGGGCACCAGGTCTGTCAACAACTGCTACTTGCTAGAGAATGCTGCAGCAACCTCTGAATAAACCTGCCTGTTGACAAAGATAGAAGAGATGAACTTGTGGCACAAAAGGCTGGGACATCTCAATCTAAGGCTGGGACATCCCCTGCTACAGCTGCTGCTAGTTCACTTCTGCTGGCCTGCTTGATAATTTGAGCTACAGCAACTCCTTGTTCACTTGTGCTGGTTTTGTCAAACACTGCCATACTTGCATCATCAATCTCCCCCTTGGCATTCTGACAAAACCCACCAGACAAAACCCACCAGATTTGCTTGAGCTATTCTCCTCCACTTCTTAGCCTGCTCTTCTCCTCCCCCCTTTTTGGAAAAAATGACAAGGGGGTGCGCCTGGGGAACCTTATGGAGACAACACGCAGAGCCCCAAAGAGGCTCTCAGGTCTTCGAACCGGGCTGCATCCAGAGCTTTTGTGAAGATATCAGCAAGTTGTTTGGCAGACTCAACATGTTGGAGAGCAATGGTCTTCTTCTCAACAAGATCACGGATGAAGTGATGACGAATGTCAATGTGCTTGGTTCTGCTGTGCTGCACCGGATTCTTAGATATGCTGATGGCACTCATATTGTCACAGTAGAGTGTCATTTCATCCTGATGAAGACCATACTCACTCAGCATTTGCTTCATCCACAGCATTTGAGCACAGCAGCTCCCAGCAGCAATGTACTCAGCCTCAGCAGTGGACAGAGAAATGCTGTTTTGCTTCCTACTAAACCAGGACACCAGATTATTTCCCAGAAAGAAGCACCCTCCTGAAGTGCGCATCCAGCCCAGTCCGCATCACTGTATCCTACCAGATTAGCATTTGTGTCCTTAGTATACCAAAGGCCATAGTTCACGGTTCCTCCCACATACCGAATGATTCGCTTGACCAACTGCAGGTGACTGTCTTTGGGAGAGGCTTGAAATCTGGCACAGACTCCTACTGCAAAGGAAATGTCAGGACGGCTGGCAGTCAGGTACAATAGGCTTCCAATCATGCTTCTATAGATTGTCTGACTCACAGCCACGCCATGTTCATCTTTGATTGCCTTGACATGAGTGGCAGCAGGGGTTCGTTTGTGACTAGCCTTGTCGAGCTGGAATTTCTGCACAAGATTCTTGCTGTATTTGCTTTGAGCAATAAAAATGCCATCTTCTTTCTGGGTAATCTCCAGTCCAAGGAAATATGACAGCTCTCCAACCATACTCATTTGAAATTCCTGCTGCATTTGATTCACAAACTGCTTCACCAGGTGCTGAGACTTGGAACCAAACACAATATCATCCACATAGATTTGTGCAATGACCACATCTGACTTGGTTCTCTTGACAAACAGAGTTTTGTCAGCTCCCCCTCGTTTGTAGCCATGTTTTTCCAAGAACACTGTCAACCTCTCATACCATGCCCGAGGAGCCTGCTTCAGTCCATATAGGGCTTTCTTCAACTTGTAAACATGCTCTGGGAAGTGAGGATCTTCAAAACCTTTTGGCTGAGAGACATAAACTTCTTCAGACAGGTCTCCGTTCAGGAACGCACTCTTCAAAATCCAAACCCTCAATCTGAGTAAATCCCTGAGCAACCAGACGGGCCTTATTTGTTGTGATGTTTCCCTTCTCATCAGTTTTGTTTTTGAAGATCCACTTTGTGCTTATGATATTCACTCCATTAGGTCTGTCCACCAGATCCCAGACATCGTGTCTTTCGAACTCTGCCAGTTCCTCTTGCATAGCCATCATCCAGAATTCATCGCTCATGGCTTCCTTGAAATTCTTGGGTTCAATGCTAGACATAAAACATGTATTGAGGTAGGCATGACTTCTGGTTCTTCTTCTGTCTGCGGGATCCCCAATCACATTTGTCAGGGGATGATTCCTCTGAATCTTCTTTGGGGGCTGCCTTGAAGGTGGATCAGGAGCCTCAGTGTGCAGATCATCAAACAGGCTTTCCAATTGATCATCTGGAATTTCTGCTTCAGCACTTGCTGTAGCATCTTCTGGAACCGCAGCTTGTTCACTTCTGGTCTGTCTGTCAGGTACTTCTTCAAGATCAGAGTCTTCTTCACCAGAGTCAGTATCAGGGGTAGACTCTTCTTCTGCATCATTGACAACAACGTTTATGGATTCCATGACTGTATTTGTTCGCTAGTTATATACTCGATAGGCCCTGCTGTTTGTTGAATATCCCAAGAACAATCCAGGATCACTCTTAGGGTCGAGTTTCTTTCTATACTCCCGATCTCTCAGAATGAAACACTCACTTCCAAAGATGTGGAAGTATTTAACAGTGGGCTTTTTCTGATTCCAGAGCTCATAGCAGGTCTGATTGGTTCCTCTCCGTAAGGTGACTCTGTTGATGATATAGCATGCGGTGTTCATGGCTTCTGCCCAAAATCTCAGGGGAACTCTCTTAGCATGAATCATGACTCTGGCCATTTCTTGAATTGTTCGATTCTTTCGTTCCACTACACCATTCTGCTGTGGAGTGATGGGAGAAGAGTACTGATGAGAGATACCCCTTTGACGACAGAAATCATCCATAGCTTCGTTTTCAAATTCCCTACCATGATCACTGCGGATTCTGCTGATTCTGAGGTCTTTCTCTTGCTCTAGGCGAGATACGAGAGACACTATAACATTCACAGTATCTGATTTTTCTCTGATGAAATCAATCCAAGTGAATCTAGAGTAGTCATCAACACAAAGAAAAGCATACCTCTTTCTGCCCAGACTTTCAACCTCCATTGGTCCCATCAGATCCATGTGAATCAACTGTAACGGTCTGGTAGTGCCTACATCTTTGACTATTGGATGTGTTGCCTTCTTTTGTTTTCCAATCTGACAATCTCCGCAGATGGAAATTGTCTTCCCTTTAAGCTGTGGAATTCCTCTGACTAGCCCTTCTGCTGCAATTCTCTTCAGAGTTCTTAGGTTAACATGCCCCATTCTTCTGTGCCATAAGGTCATTTCCTCGGCCTTAGTCAGCATACATTTCTGAATTGATGGGTTTGAGCTCACATTGAGAAGATAACAGTTGCTCTTTGACCTGGCACCTTCCATTAAACATTTTCCAGATTTGTCGAGTACTTTGCAAGAGTCTCTCGTAAATTTTACTTGCTTAGTCCCATCACACAGCTGACTGATGCTTATGAGATTAGCCTTTAGCCCTTCCACTAGAAGAACATTGCTCAGACTCGGCATTCCTTCCACTGCCAAGGTTCCTCTTCCCAGAACTCTTCCTTTTAGCCCGTTACCAAACTTCACACGTTGTTCCGAACAGGGTGTAATGTTCTTCAGGAAGGATCTTTCTCCTGTCATGTGTCCTGAACAGCCACTGTCAAAGTACCAGCTTATCTTGTCCGAGGAACTAGCTGTGCTGACAAGAGCTAGGAGCTGAGACTGCGCACGCTTCTGTCTGACAGATTCCCTGACATAAGCTATTTCAGCATGAGCTGAGGAACAGTTTCTTTTTAAGTGACTTTTCCGACCGCAGCTGTAGCATTTTTATACTTTGACGCTCTCTTGTAACGATGATGCAGAGGTTGCTGTAGCAGGTCCTGGTTCAATCTTCCTCGTATTTTTCTGCCTCTTCTGAACGACTTGTACCTGGCCAAGTTGCACTCATCTTCACTCAGCTCTTTTTCATCTTCACTTCCACTGGCAGAGAGAGCCCTCTTTTTCATCGGTTTGCTAGTGCAGTTAATTTGTCGATGCCCGTAGCCTGCACAATTCCAACATTGGACTCCCTTCTTTAATTCTTTCTTTTCTTCTTCAGTCTGAGCTGGTTCCTTCCCTTTCCTTTTACTTTCACTGCCCCTTCTGAATTGTCTTCGCGAGGAAGAGCTTCTCCCGGTTCTGGATTCCATGTTCTTCAGAAGCTTCCCAAGGTTCTTAACAAGCATGCTCATCTGATCATCTGGAACTGTCTGCTTGGTTTCTGCTTCAGCTTTCAATCCAACATTCTTATCCTTAGGGGTGGTGTCTCCCTTAACCAGTTTCATCTCAAATTGTTTGAGAGACCCCATCAACTCTTCCAACTTCATGAATCTGACATTTTGAGCTTCTTCAATGGCGGTCACTTTCATGTCAAATTTTCTGGGCAGTGATCTGAGAACCTTTCTGATAAGCTTTTCTTCAGGGATCGGTTCACCAAGGGCATGGGCTTCATTTGCAAGATCACAGAGTTTAGCATTAAACTCAGTGACTGTTTCTTCATCCAGCATCCTCAGATTCTCAAATTGTGTGGCAATTATTTGGAGTCTTGACAGCTTCACTCTATCAGTTCCTTCATGCGTAGTTTGCAGAATTTCCCATGCTTGCTTGGCCATGTCGCAGTTTGATATCAACCTGAAATTGTTAGCATCTACTGCAGCAAAAATTGCATTCAGTGCCTTTGAATTACCAGTTGCTGCAGCACCTTCTTCAGCAGTCCATTGCTCTTCAGGTTTTATCCTTGTCACTCCTTACTCATCCATGGTGATTGGGGGAGACCACTGGACCACGACAGCTCTCCATGTCCTCTCATCAATAGCCTTGAGAAAGGCTTTCATTCTAGCTTTCCAATATCCATAATTGCTCTCTTCCAGCAATGAAGGTCTGCTTGTACTCTGTCCTTCCTTCATTGTCTTGGCTTCTTCAGAGACACTGTAGGATCTTTTACTCTGTGTGTTGAGTTCTCGCTCTGATACCAATTGAAATTTCACAGTGTCTTAGTTCGACAGATTTGTGAACAAGCAGTTGCTGCAGCACACTCTTGTTCACTAGAAAATTGTCTCAGCAAACAATGAACAAGGCACAGGTTTGTTCACCCAGTTCGGCCAATTTGCCTACGTCTGGGGAGGACTATTCTCCAGTCCTCAATCCACTAACTCGAAGGTTCCCACGTACACACGGTTACAACTCACGCAACCTATGCTACTCAACCTTGTGTGGATCACTCGACACAATCAGAACAAGCTCTGACTTGTGTCTGCACACCCTCTGCAATATGTCAATCTAGAATAGCTACAGACTTCTCAAGACTCAGCCTATTCTAAACTACAACTACTCAGCAGGGTTGCTGTAGCAACTGCTGTAACACACAGCTGAAGCACAAATGTCCGCGTCGCTCCAAGGCCTTCCACCGAGCCCGATCGAACGATCCCACAAGCGCTGCACACTCTGGAATACTCCCCCTCACTCAGTGACCACCTGCCACTAGTGAGTACTGCCGCACGACACTAGACCGAGCCTTCCACCCGTCAGTTCTTCCGCGGCTGCCCTTGATCAACCAACAAGCTCCACAGCTCTGAATTGGCTTCCAGATCAAGCTCGAATCAGACTCTGCAAGTCCTGATTCCCTTCTGCTACAATCACCACAGCTCTGCGCTCACGCTCTGCTCTCGGGTGATGATCGAAGATTTTGTCCGTCGCACACCAAAGATTGTCCTCTCTGAAATCTGTGTATGCACTCGTGTATCCCTCAGCTTCGATCAACCTCTCAGCTCTGAACACCTCTCGCTTAAATAGCAGCACCACTTTAAGCAATGTCCAGGTTTAGGTAATGTCCCAACAAGATCAATTATCTCCTAAAATCTAGGAGATTAGATTTGATCTTTAACTTCAATGCCAATCTCCTTCTCTGACTAGGAAACCTCACTGGAAAATACTCTTTAGCAATTTAGAAATTCTTCAGATGCTCTGCATAGGGTTTCCAGCCCTTCTAGACCAACCCAGGTTGCTGCTGCTACTTGGACGGTTGAAACAGCCAGTTGAACAAGCTCCTGCTGCAGCATCCCCTGCTGCAGCTGCTGCTAGTTCACTTCTGCTGGCCTGCTTGATAATTTGAGCTGCAGCAACTCCTTGTTCACTTGTGCTGGTTTTGTCAAACACTGCCATACTTGCATCATCAGAAGAGCATCAGAGGAGGTTCAGAGTTGTTGCAGAGAATATTCCAGAGTGGAGATTCCTAGCTGAAGTAGGAGTTTTGGTTTGAATCTCAAATCAAATCTAATCTCCTAGAAATTAGGAGATATTGATGTTGCTAAGGGAACTGCTATAATCTGATAATGATAGCAGTGGACGCGCCTATATAATAGAGACCCTTCAGAGCGATGAAGGTGATCGAAGAAGAGAGATGAAAGCGAGAACACACAGATTTCTGAGAGAGCAATTTTGGTGTGCGAACGAAGTCTTCGATTATCACCGAGAGCAGAGCGTGAGCGCAGAGCTGTGGTGACAGAAGCAGAGGGTGATCAGGACTTGTGTAGTCTGATCCAAGCTTGATCTGGAAGCCAATTCAGAGCAGTGGTGCTTGTTGGTTGATCAAGGGCAGCCGCGGAAGAACTGACGGGTGAGTGCCTCAGTCGAGTGTCTGGACGGCAGTGCTTGCTAGTGACAGGAGGTCACTGAGTGAGGGGGAGGATTCCAGAGTGTGCAGCACTCGTGGAATCGTTCGAACGGCTCAGCGAAAGGCTTTGGAGCGACGCGGACAATTTGTGCATCAACTGTGTGCTACAGCAGATGCTATAGCAACCCTGCAGAACTTGAGTATTGTTTAGAATAGGCTGAGTTTCGAGGAGACAATAGCTATTCTAGATAGATATCAGTAGAGGGTGTGCAGACACAAGTCAGAGCCTGTTCTGATTGTGTGCGAGGATCCACCTAAGGTTGAGTAGCATAGGTTGCGTGGGTTGTAACAGTGGGTACTTGGAAACCTTGAGATTAGTGGATTGAGGACTGAGAAGAGTCCTCCCCAAACGTAGGCAATTTGGCTGAACTGGGTGAACAAACTTGTGTCCTTGATCTTTCCTGCTGAAACAGTTTTCGAAGTGAACAAGAGTGTGCTGTAGCAACTGCTTGTTCACTAATCTGTGTATCAGAGGCGCTATAAGGAGTGATCATGGACAGGAGTTTGAGAATGAAGCCATGGATGATTTCTGCACCAACCGAGGAATCACCCATCAGTACTCATCACCCATTACTCTGCAAACAAAATGGGATTGTTAAGCGAAATAACCGAACAATACTGGAAATGGCTCAAGTTATGATCCATTCTAGGAAAGTTCCTTTGAAGTTCTGGGCAGAAGCTATGAATACCTCTTACTATATCATTAATCGAGTTTCCATCAAAAGAGGGATAGACTAGGTCTGTGTGTCAGGTCCGTAGCTATTTGTTACTGGAAGTGTGTAGGTATCACGAA